>MPDP01000292.1:0-406686 GCA_030869315.1 Colletotrichum cuscutae
GGGGGGGAACCTCCCGAGAGCAGTGCGAAACCACGAACCTTCGGCTAACGAAGTATTCGTAGAAAAAAAAAAGCCCCAGTAGACCAACCAAGACTGCCGACGGGAGCACGCCTCTTTAGGAGTACACGCTTGCGCGACGTCGTTCACGAAGAATCAAGGGTACGTGCGGCGCAGACAGGCGCCGCAGAAATGGAACCTAGCTACGTCGTAACCGTCGTGCGCAGGCGCCGCAGGGTGCAGTTCTGCATTCTGGCGTCGCATTCACGGCACTGCAACAGAGAGGAAAAAAAGATACCCGCGCACTTCCCGTCCCTCCCCTCCCCTCCGTCTGCGTCCGCGTCCGCGTCCCAGGTCCAGGGCTCGAGAGTTTTTGATTCTGCGAAACTGACCCCTTACCTGGGCCCTGGGACTCCAGGAGCTTCCTTCTCCTGCAAAGTCACGGCTGTCTCTTTACCTTATCTGCTGTATCGGCAATCTACCTTCGTTTGTCTCTCTTTTGCATTTTCAAGCAGCGGTTACTCGCCTGGCGGCGGTTTTCCCATCCCGCTTGCTTCGTCGCCCGATAAGAGAAGAAACAACAACGCCAAGTAAGGGTGAACAGCCAAGGCCGGGAGGCTCTTCTCGTTGGTAACAAAACGGGCGTACGTTTCGCTCTAAAAAAGACACAACGACCACAAAAAGTCGCGCGCCATTGGGAGACGGGGGCTAGAGAGTTGCGTCGTCGCCCTCTTGCGCCTCACTGAGTCCACGTCAAGGGTCAAAAGGCAGCCGCCCGATTGGTTGTGCCATCTTCCCAAGCTTTCGCCCGGCTCACGTATTATACGTGTATCCGTACGATTGTTACTCTAGACTCTCGAGGCCTCGAGTTCATGTTCGACAACCTCGAAAGTGTTTGTGTATCCCCAAGCTCGCGCCCGTGTTGTGCTTCTGGCCCAAAATCTTACCCGCAGCCTCTCGCCATCCTTGCTTTCTCACTTGCGGCGATCAAATCTCCTTGGCCTTGTCCAAAGACCTCAAATCTCTAGATGATTGGCGATATTGTCCTTCCAAAAGATGGATGCCTTGCTGGGCGGCCCTGTTGGCCCCCAGAGTAGTGGGCGTAATCAAACAACCTTTTTCTTTCCTTCTTCCGCCCACGCCGTCCACGCAAAATGTCCTAATTTACCGCCTAGTCCTGCCATCCCTACGCTGGGACGCCGAGCCTCGAAGATCATTTCAGTTCCAAAAGTTTGGTTGTCTCTGAGTTTGCTGCTCTGCTGGCAATCGCCGCTGACGTCGTCTCAGAATTGCTGCGTTGACCTTTGACGAGGGTTCTTAACTCTCTTCGTCCCGTCTCTGAGCTTTTCCTTCTCCACGATTTTTATGCTCCTGGCCTTGCCTAATCTTTTTGCCTCTTCTTCTGGACCGGGATTGGCTTGTGAGGAAAAAGATTTGCGCAGCGGGCGATTCCATCACCGACCAAAAGAAGTGCCCGCCCTCTGCCGCCTCGGCTACCGTCCGCTGGGCTGCTCTGGCGAGAAAAGGCAGCTTACGAGTCGTCGCAACAAAACCCAAAGTCTATTTTCGTTCTCGCCCAACCCACTTGTGTCCACAGATCGCAGGAGTTGTTTATTCACCATGCCAAAAAGGAGGAGGTCTGAGCTCAACGGCCGGTTCGAGCGTCATCTGATATAGCGCGGGGTGTTCGCTCAAGTTCCTGCAGAGGGACCCAGATCGGATCCCTTCACCTGTACTCATACCGAAAGGGCCGTTGAAGGATTTTTGAAATTATACCTTTTTCCCTTCTTGTCAACTCATTTCCTTCACAACATCAGCACGAGGAGCAAGCGGGAACAGCAGTAAGAGAGCGGAAACTTAACAGAAGCCATAGGACTATGGGTCCGACTCACGACCACACCATGATCGCAAACCAATCTCGATGGACAATACTGAGGAATGGCTCCTCTCGCCGGTCAAAAGTACTCGTTGGCGCCTTCTTCATCTTCTTACTGTCCGCGATCTTTGTACTGCAGCCACACTGGCACGTCGCCAGCTCCGGACTACCAGTGCCTAGCTTACACCAACCTACGCCAGAGTCTACACCCAAGGGGCCGGCCGGGAGCGATGGTGGCGATAACGGCGCTGGCTCACGTACAGCTGTTCTAACGCCGGACGCTGACGGGGTCCTCTTGTCCGCGGGAACGCCTATTTTCACATCGCCTAGCGGTCGTCACGCTCTCGTTCTGCAGGATGACGGCGACCTGGTTCTCAACAGGGTTGATGATGACGGCAGCTCTCATGCCGTGTGGTGGACCGCGACAGGTGATTTGCACAAGGGCGGGCGCACAGTCATTCTTGAGAATCAACAAGGCCACGTTCGTATCGTATTAAATGCCATGTTGAAGAATACGTGGACGACGGTTTGGCATAGCGACCTCGAGCCGGCCTGCAAGAAGACACAGGGAGGCATTATGGGACGGAGCGAGGACGGCGGGTCGCAAACAATCGCCAAGTCGAAGAGAAGCTCTGGTCAACTCGAGCTGTCGGATACGGGGAGACTATCGATTCCTGGGCTATGCGATTTGTACGTGCCACCGAGTGAGCGCGAAAAAGAGCGCAGTCTGGCTGTCATCATTGCCGGCCTGTACAGGACCAACCACGTTACCTGCAAGACGCACATGTCGGAGCTCATCGCCGACCACCCGGCTTTCTCGAGGATCGACGTCTTCGCCTACATGCTCTACGAGCCTGGTGACGTAGATGTGTTCAACCGCACCAAGGAGTCCATTGAAGCGAACCTAAGGGAGTGCTATGGCACACACTTGCGATCTGTCGACGTTTTGCCTGTGAGCGAGACGGAGGTGGAATATCCCGGCGGCACGGAGGCGATGGCGGCGACACCGTGTGGCGAAAGACTGGGAAGATTGAACAATCAGCTGAGAACCGTATCGTTGGCGGCGGAGAGGTGGTGGGCTTGGAGTGTCACCAACGGCTACACCCATGACACAGTACTGCGGATTCGGCCGGACACGTCGTTATGGGCGAGACCACAATTCAAGACGCTGGAGGAGCTGGGCCCAAACACGCTCATTCTGCCACACCCTCGAGGTGAACACTACTTCTACTGTGCGCGTATGAGCGGGCGCGTCGGTGTCGGTATGTGAATATCTGCGAGATGCCTGAAATAATGTAACATGACAGCTGACCTGATACTCGAATAGGACCAACCGAGCAAATCGCGTACGGAAGCGCGGCGGCCATGGGCCACTGGCTCTACATGTACGACCGGTTCCAACAGATGGTCGACCTTGCAGCAACTCCCTCTCGACCGGCGCTCCGTGACTTCTCGGGATGCGAGGTTATGCCGTCAGGTCCCCTGGCAAGCGATTGCCCGACGCCGGCGCCTTGCTCAATAGAGTGTCTCGTGGCATGGTTTCTTGAGGCCCGCGGTGTGGACTTCCATATCGAGTGGGGATGGGAGCAGAACCCATTGAAATGGAAAGATATCGGCCAACTTGGCGCAGAGGAAGAGAGACTGGCCGATCACGACGACGAGGACGATGGGATGACGTGGGGGTGAAGTTGGTCGAGGCGAGGTTGTAGGAGAGGTGGCGCATCTTTCTTTTGTCTCCTTGATTTCTGGAAAGCGTGGTGTTTGGGTGATTTGGGAAGGTCTTGAGATTCGAGTGCCTGAAGAGAGATGTGTAAGTGAAGGAGGGAGCGACTGATGGGTACTTACCCTATGCATTTGACTTGAAGGTTACATGGCGTCAACAATTGGAAAGAACAACCTAGAAGCGGGAGGAACCGCGATAGCATACTACCTTACGGCAGGGCTCTTCAAGAGTAAGGTACAGCTCAACTTCAAAATGAAACAAGTTGAAAACAAAAGTTGAACAGTTGACGTCGATCCGTTGAACATGTTTGTATCCCGAGTGAGCGGTCTAAGTCGATGATCTTGTGGGCTACCTCACGACGCTCATGAGCCGGAGCAATTGCGGCAGAGGCGCAACAATTCATATTGCTCTGTGTTGCCAACGGCACTTGCCGGTCCCAGCTCTCTGGTGTAAATCCTGCAAACATCGATTTAAGGGTCGTGAGATGAAGATGAGGGAGCAAGTGAGATCTGTCGACAGGGATTGAAGACATCCAGGTGATTCGGTTACCTCGAGGATCGGGCGGGGTAGGTGGAATGTGGGTCGCTCCTGTCTCTTCCTCCCGTCTTCCTCTTGCCCTTTTCGGACAACACCGAAGCCAACTTCAGTTACGACGACCTCGCGATTTCCATCTTCATCTAATTAGGTACCTCCATGTTCTTAACCGCAGAGGTAGGTCAAGTTTTTAACCATTGACCATTCAACATCCATGTAATCATCAGATCCTTACTGAACTTTAGAAACAGAAAGGTTGAGAGTTGGGTTTCAGTCGTAATGGTTCAGAGTAGATGCCCAAAAGCACACCTAAGTATCATGCCCTTTACATATTTGGCACGTGAAGTATTGTACAGGGAATGAAATGTGCCTAGGGAAAGAACTCCCTGGGTACCCCTAGGCATTGAATTCCTTGCTTAATCGCATCGAGTGAATCGGACCGTGGCCTTGGCCGCTCGCAGGGATTTGCATCCGTCTTCTACACAGCAAAGGACCGACCCAATTACATGGGGATGGAATCTGTCTCCGACTGCCACCCGTTGATGAGCGGTGTCATTGAGCAACTAGTCCTCTTGACGTTCTTGGCGCGTGAAACAGCAGATACCCGACGCCTCAGAAACACCACGATGGCGCGACACGTGCAAGCAATGTATCCTTAGAATAGTAAGAGGGAGGTAGCCAACTGCCTGCAGTACTACCGTGCGTCATTGACAGATGTATTCCAAGCTCAGCCAACAAGAATCAGCAAGAGCACGTTTGATGAGAGGTGTGGTGAAAGTTGGCCTGGGAGGGTGTGAAAAGAACTTTGGTGCTGTCAGTTTACCAAAGTCCCAAAATATTCTGGACGGTGTGCCACCTCGCTGCAGCCACCAATTTCCCATCTTCCACCGTTCGGCCGGTAAGGCGCGAGCCACGGTCCACCAAGACGGACAACGTGTGATTCCACCGGGAAACTCGAGCTACCTCACATTAGTCTAGCTGAGGTACGGCTGAATTTACGCGTAACTTCCCCCTTTCCTGGACCCAAAAGTCAGTGTTCGCTGGGACCAAGAAGATCTCATTCTTATCACGTGTGGGTGACTTCATGTAAGTGATCTCGCCCAATCCTTTCACATCCAAATCAGAATCTTCACAGCCTGTCGCGCCTGCCTCGGGGAAATCCACAGATGTGTCCGTATAGATACTATCTTTGGAAGCTTGGTCTCAACTCGACTGGATTCTCTGAAGTAATTAGTGTGCCAGACTGGAGTGGCCGAGTGCTCGCAGAAAACAGGCTGCAAGTCTACCATGGCATCTCCATCATAGAGACCCAGTTTAGCGGGATATTTCTCTCACCATCTCTCCACCAACCGGGCTGAGGACACAGCTAGGGAGAAGACGGCTTCAAGACCGGAACGACGGCCAGCTTCTGTCGTCGATGCAACCAAAGGCCAACGCCAATGGCCCAGAGCTGTGGGTTGCAGGTCCAACCGTGGTTGAAGCGTGCTTGAAGTCTGCATTGGCGCCGCTGACAGGCAGTAGTTCCACCTGATTCAGGGGACGCAGCGAATCAAACACGAGAAACGACCCCTATTCACACGTCGCTTGGGTGACGCTAGTCCTGTTCCTGTCCCTTCAGCAGCTTCATTGGAACCGGCCGCCTTTGTCGTGCGCCGGGCAGTGAGAGCCACCACGCCTGGACCACCGCCCAAGAAGATGACCACTGTAGAAACGCTTGCCTGTTTGGGAAGTGGTGCGTCTGGTGTGTGCCCACAGCCGCCCACTTTTTTGGACCTCGTCTCTTCCATCGTCACAACTTCAACTCCGCTCACCACCACGCCGTCGCCCGCATTGCCTGCACACCCACCCGCTAACACATCAATGCATACGCATCCCACATCGTCGCCGTTGCGGTCTGCGCCGCCTGTGGGCGTCAATGCCTATTCGTGCTTCTCGAGTAGTCCTCACGAGGGGGGAGATTGGTCCCCTGCACCCCTCGCCATGATGGCTTACACCCACAACTCAATTTGCCTCTACTGCGTAGGCAATTTTTCTTTACCCGTCCCTCAATGTAGTTAGTCACTACATCGTTGCGCCGCTTCATGGAGAGCGGCAATGGTTCACTTATGAATGGGAGTCTTCTCCTGACGTTCCATGTAATGTCTCTTTTCTCTCTTCCCTGATTTCCTCACTCCATCTCTGTTCCTGTTGAGATCTAGAGACGACGGTGCGTCTTCACCATCTTGCAAACATTCGTGTTTGCGTCCTTTCTTTGATCTTAGATCACATCTACACTCTTTCTACGGCCTCGGCCACCTTACAATCGTTGCGAACAACGTACAACCACTTAATTGTCTAATACTACTACGTCAAACATGCTTTTCAGCAAGTCATTCGTTGCCGCCGCCGCGGTCATCAGCCCGGCCCTGGCCCATTCTTCTTCACAGACAACCACAAGTGCCTCGCCACTTCTCGGACTCAACCTGTACTGGGGACAGTATGGCCAGACTACCGACCGCCTTTCAAGCTATTGTGATGCTCCGGGCGTCACTTCCGTCTCTCTATCCTTCGTCACATACTCTCCCAAGAACAGCGCTGGATACCCCGGCACCAATTTCGCCGGCCACTGCGGCGGCGAGGTTTACTACAAGAACCCCAAGACTGGCGAAGACACCAAGTTGATTATGAACTGTGACTACATCAAGAAGGATATCCAGTACTGCCAGGCTAAGGGCATCAAGGTTCTCCTGGCTATTGGTGGTTACTGCCCAACCGGAGGCCCCTGCAGCTACGACATTGACAGTGAGCAGGATGGCCATGAATTTGGTGATTTGTTGCACAAGACTTTTGGTCCTTACGATCAGGGATGGAACGGCCCTCGTCCCTTTGATATCAGCGAGACTGAGCACATTGCTGTTGACGGTTTCGACTTTGACCTGGAGTTCAAGTATCGTATGTTGATAAGGTTGCCCCTTTTTATGATGAATTATGATACTAACTTCAACAATAGCCGACCAAAAGCCCTGGATCAAGATGGTTGAGAAGCTTCGCAGCTGCGGTATCTACCACATTTCTGCTGCTCCCCAGTGCCCAACGTCAGACACCTGGTTCCAGCTCAAGGAGCTCATCTACAACGCCCAATTCGACTCCCTCTTCATCCAGTTCTACAACAACCCCGGCTGCCAAATCACCGATACTCCCAACTACGACGACTGGGAGACGGTCATTTCTCAGACCTCCAAGAGCAAGGATGCGAAGCTCTACATTGGTGTCCTCGCCAGCGTCGAGTCTGGATGGAACGGTTATGCTCCTCCTTCCACGATCAAGGACTTGATCTGCAAGTACCAGAGCAAGCCGCACTTTGGAGGTGTTTCCATCTGGGATGCCACCCGTGGCGCCATCAACCAGATCAACGGCCAGTCGTTCCACGAGGCCATTGCCGATGCTCTCAAGTACGGTTGCAACCCCATCCCTGCCAAGACCTCCACCATCAGCATCTCGACTTCGACATCGTCCGTGATCTGTTCCACCAGCACCTCGTCTGCCATTGTTTCCACCACTTCGGCAAGCTCTAGCTCTAGCTCCAGCTCCGCGACCTCGAGCTCCAGCCAGTCCGCCTCGGCATCCGTTTCTGCTTCAGCCTCTGCCTCTGCTTCTATCTCGACTTCCGTCTCTGTCTCTGCTTCGGCCTCTGCTTCCGTGTCGGCCACTGGCTCAGCATCAGTGTCTGGCTCAGCATCTGGATCAGCATCGGCATCTGGCTCGGGATCTGCTTCTGTGTCCGCATCATCCTCGGCCTCGGCCTCAGCTTCACTCACCTTCTTTGGCAACTCTTCGGCGTCTGCCACCGGATCTGCTTCTTCGCGAATCATCACATCGTTGAGCTCCAACGCCACTGCCACTGCCAGCGCTTCTGCGGCCAAGTCTGCGACTGTTTCGGACACTTGCGATGAGGACGACGAGGACTTCCCAACTACCACGGCGGGTAACTCCCACACCGCCACTGCTACTGCCACCGGCTCAGCAGACGCAACAAAGACTGCCTCTGGCGGCGTCACCAACAAGGCCACTGGCTCTGCTACGAGACCTGCCCAGAACTCCTTGACGGTGTCCATCTCAGACAAGCCCACCGGCACCAAATCAGCTACCGAGTCGGCCAAGAACACACTCAGTGTCCCCGAACAGCTGACCACAAGCACGATTTTCACCACCAAGATCACCACCGTCACCTCTTGCAAGCCCGATGTACCCTGCACCAAGGGTCAGGTTGTCACCGAGACTGTTCCTTGGTACACCACTGTCTGCCCTATCACGGCAACGTCGTCCGTCGTCGCCGTGCCTACAATTAGCCCTCCTCCCCAATGGGTTACCAGCACAGTCTTCACCACAAAGACGTACACCATCACTTCTTGCGCTCCTGATGTACCAAACTGCCCTGTTGGCCAAGTCACGACCAAGGTCGTCCCTGCATACACCACCGTCTGCCCGTACACCGAGACGACACCCGGCAGCACTAAGCCTTCAGGCGACGTCCCCAACCCTCCCAAGCCCACCGGGGATATTCCCAAGCCTACCGGTGGCCAAGGAGGAAACAAGCCCTCTGGCGACATTCCTCAGCCTCCCAAGCCCACTGGTGATGCTCCCAAACCTACTGGCAGCCAAGGAGGGAACAAGCCTTCTGGCGATGTGCCCCAACCCCCTAAGCCTACTGGCGATGCTCCCAAACCCACTGGCAGCCAAGGTGGCAGCAAGCCTTCTGGGAGCCTTTCTCCGCCCAAGCCTACCGTAACACCCGTTGTTCCCGGCAAAGAGGATGACTCGACGACTTCCATCTACAAGACCCTGACTGTCCCCGTCACGATTGGCAAATACAACTCCACAATCGCGGGTACCGGCTCCAACTACAAGCCCACCTCCACGGGCGGGTTTCCCAGCTACACAACGGCTGCTCCCGTTCCCAGCAAGCCTGTCCAGGCTGGAGCTGCCAAGATCGGAGCTTTCGGAGTCGGTGGCTTCGCCGCCCTTGCCATTGCTCTTCTGCTCTAATGTGTGTGAGGGATTGATGATTGGTTACTACGGATATGGCATTTATTTCTTTAATTCTGTTCACGAGATGTATAAACATGACTAATATTTCCTTTGTATACCTATGGTGCTGCAATCGAGGCATGTAAAAGCAAGCCTTGGCGTACAGAACCTCGTGATAAAACGTTTGGCGCATTGCGTGCTAGAGCATACAGTTGAGAAAACATTCTGCATGTAAATGCAAACAATGCAATCAGCCCGTTGCTGGGATTTGTTATTTGTTCCTTGAACAACCTGATGTTTGACTTTTGGGTGTAGCCTATGCGCTTTAGGCCCCAAGGTTTCTTTCTTAGTCGTTCGGCCGAATCGGCGTGTCTGGGCTGAACGAACCGATCTCGGGAGCGACAAGGGAAATTTCTCAATGGGCTTGCTTACTGGGTTCCAGCCCGGTTTGCAATGAGCCGCTCGGCAGAGATTGCGCGCGCCGTTTCCAGGAAATATCTCAGTAAGGACACTGAGGAGCAATCATGGTCAATCAGTCCCGGATGCGGTTGGTGTACGGAGATGGACTAAAGGTAGTTTCCAACTTTCTTCAGCTCTTGTGTGTGGCTCAAACAACGGACGCCACAGGTACCCGGCGACCGTCTGCGCTGCTCATAGGTACTCCCTTAGATACTCTCCACGGCACGACACGGGTAGTAAGCTGAAAAACACGATATACGTTATTTTACCTTGGTAACCTTACCACCTTACTAACCCTACAGCTTTACCCCTCTGCATCCCACCGTATGCTCCCCCCAAAAATGACCAAAAGGGGTGTCATCATCGGGTGGCATGAAAACGGTATCAGGGTGTGTCGCCTAAATAAGTCCGTTTCCATGGAAAGACTGGACACGCTGGGGGAGAAATGATGATGTGATTGGCTGGGAGCTCACGGGTGGGATGAGGGGGCCGCAAGCTTGTGGTTTCGTCACCCCCCCATCTCCAAGGACGGGAACGTCATTTCTGGATTTCTGGATTTCTGCAGGGAACCTGGCACGTCTGAAAAGGGAGAGAGGTCCAATCTGAGCAGTGAGGGGGGAGGGGGAAGCAGAGTGAGGGGCGCACCACAGCAGGCCAAGGGTTGATTTGCGATGACCTTGTTGCACAAAATCACACTAGGCGCTAATCTGGACAGTCGTCGAGGTTCTATCGTGTTCATCAATGGGGCTATGCTGGAATAGCGTCGGTACCTTGGTTGTTTGAGTCCTTTATTACAACCTGAGCTGGTGACCTTGCCTTATGTGATTCAGGCGCAGACTCGGGACCAGGAGGGGGAGAGATAGAGAGAGATACCTTAGGTTCTATGTATCCCGAACAGTCGAGAAGAAAGAAAGAAAGAAAGAAGGAAGACCATCCATCATCTACCCATCCATCCCGTCCAACCATCCATCCCACCTTGCTTCTACACTACACTACCTCACTCCGTATACTACATGCTCAGCTCGCTTTCGTTCTCGTGCGACTTGCAGAAAACTTGGCAGCAGCAACAACAACAACACCATCATCCTCGCTCACGAACGACAGCGGGATTCCAACGTTGGAATCTTCTCTTTCGTGGGATAATTCGCACCCCATTGGTTCCAACCACGCCGCTCACCTCGATGCCTACCTATCTCTAGGTATCATCGGATATACATCACAACATCCACAGCTTTGCTGTACGCATCATCCAACCCACCCCACCATTGTCTGTGGTTTGTCTGTTGTCGCCGACCAAAGCGTCTCACATTCCCCCAACCGAACCGACTTCCAGTCAGTCCCTCATTCAGCAGCAGCATCCTCCACCAATTCTCCTCCTCATCCAACCCCTCCGCCGACCTATCAACAGGTCCGAGTACCCAGTATTCCTGCGAGCATAAGCCATAAACTGCCTTACCTTTCTTTACCCATTCTTTTCCTTTTGCTACGGAGTGCGGCATACGGATAACAAGCCCGTCCCTTGTGCTTGACCACCGGCTGCTCCATTCTTTACCTTACATTACCTCCCCACGAGAGACGGAGTACGGGATCCAGGACACGCTCATATAAACTCAGACTATCTTACGAGGAAGTGGGGAACCCAAGCAACCTTGCCTGGCCCGCGTTCCAGAGGTGTCCATAATAGCATCCTTTTACGGATACTGTTGCTCCAGCTAGGTTCATGTGTGTGAGTGAAGCCGAGCTTCCTTACTGCTCTGCAACATGTCGGACGCTGGCGATAGGTACGTGATGATCCACCTCAATCTGCTCCCGTCTTCTCCACGCCTGTGGCATTCCAGCTGCTATGCACACATCCACAATCTCCCATCCCTTCTGGCACCATCCTCCCATTCCCACTGCACCTGTCATCGGGACCGACATGAACCTCAGCAGCAAGGCGTCTGCCCATACACTCTCCCCGGGGCGGCCTGCAGCAGCAGCAGCAGCAAGAGACAGAAGCACTATCAGCACCAGCAACAGCACCTTCCGCATCCCAATCTTGGCGGCAGCAAAGCTAACCCTCTCCTGATTCTCCAGCACCCACAAGCGGTCAAAGTCGGCCGCTGCCCTCTCACTCCTACGACGAAACCACTCCCGCAGCGAAGAAGATCCATCCACCACGGATGACGGTGCGCCGCTGACGTCGCCACCTTCTACAGCGGCTTCCGCGACAAACATATCCATGGCTCAAAACGTCCCCCGCGGCAACGGGGCCAACAGGCTCTCCATCTCCCCTTCCATGGGCCGAACCCCTTCCCACAACAGCCCCCCCTCCGCAACCGCATCTACATCCGCATCCAAGATGAGCGTCGCAGGTAGCGAAAAGGGCGTCTCCCTCGAGCAATCTGTTCGCAAGTTCCGCATCGTCGAGGCCCTGCGAAGCGGCGACACTGCCTCCATTTCCAAGGCCATCAGGGATACCGCCGAGGGCGGGCCCCGCACGAGCATCTCCTCCATCAATACCCTCAGCGGCACCGGCCTCGACGACACCACCGTGCTTCACCTTGCGATCCAATGCGCCGAATACCCCGTTGTCGAGTACGTCCTGTCTGACGGCGCTGGCACCATCGATATCAACGCTAGAGACAAGGATGGAAATACCCCGCTGCACGTAGCTGCCGTCCAGGGCCGAACCCAGGTTGTCAAGCTCTTGCTGGACCAGAAGGAGATCAACGATGCCATCGCCAACTACCAGGGCCGATTGCCCATCGACGTCGCTCGAAACCCCGATATTTTCCAGCTTCTCCAGCTGTCGCGATCCATCTTTGCCGAGAACAAGGTTAGACAGATCCAGGGTCTGATTGCGCAGAACGATTACAAGGCTCTCGAGACTGTATTGGAGGAGTCACGCCTCAAGCAGATTCTCGACATCAACAGCACGGAATTCGTTACCGAACCCACAACCCTCCAGGCCGGCGGAAACCTTCTCCACGAGGCCGCCCGCAAGAAGAATACCCAACTCATCCAGGTCCTCCTGCTACACGGAGCCGATCCCTTCCGTCGGGACCGCAAGGGCAAGCTTCCGCAGGACGTGACAAAGGACGATACCACACGCGCCATGCTTAAGCGATCCCCCGCTGCCGTTGCGGCTCAGAGAGGTATACAGGAGAAAGCCGTTCTCGGCCAGGCGGCTTCACAGGGTGCTGGAGCCGCGGCCTCTGCCGATCCTGTGGCCGGAAAGGAGGCGCGAGAGATGAAGGGCTACCTGAAGAAGTGGACCAACTACCGCAAGGGATACCAGCTTCGATGGTTCGTTCTCGAGGACGGCGTTCTGAGCTACTACAAGCACCAGGACGATGCCGGCTCCGCTTGCCGTGGCGCCATCAACACGCGCATCGCCAAGCTGCATATGAGCGCAGACGAGAAGACCAAATTCGAGATTATCGGCAAGTCTTCAGTCAAGTACACCCTCAAGGCCAACCACGAGGTCGAGGCGAAGCGTTGGTTCTGGGCCCTTAACAACTCCATTCAGTGGACAAAGGACCAGGCAAAGGAGGAAGAGCGCCAGCGCGCTCGCGGCGCCGAGCTGCTGAGGCAGGCAAAGGCAGAGCAGTCTGGAAAGTCGCCAGAGCTGTCCATCAACGAGGCTCAGAGCGAGAGCGCCAGCGTGGCCGATGGAAGAAGCAGTGTGCAGATCCCCAGGACTATGTCGCACAGCAAGATGTCCGTCCCCAGAAGCGACTTTGCTGGCGCAAGCACCGTCGCTAGCAACGATGACGACTTTGCCGATGCCGCGACAGATGCGGGTCAATCTCGCGTAACAAGAGGGCACCATGGACCAGACGATGACGATGATGATGACGACTTTGAGGATGTCAGTAGCCGTGAAGAGCCCTCTGTCAGCAAGGACGCCTTCAGCATCACAGCTCAGTCGGCCAAGCTACAGCTCGATACCATTTCAGCTGTCAATGCTGCGATGCTCTCCGAGGCCTTCAAGAACCCGAATACGATTGTTTCCGACACCAAGGTCACTCAGGCTCTCACAACCTACGATGCTGCTGTCAGGAGTCTGACGGGACTTATCGGAGACCTGATGCGGATTTCAAAGGATCGCGATGCCTACTGGCAGTACCGGCTGGACCGCGAAATCGACATGCGCCGCATGTGGGAGGAGAGCATGGCCAAGGTTGCCAAGGAGCAGGAGATCCTGGAGGAGCGTGTCGACCAGGCTGAGCAGAAGCGCAAAGCTGCCAAGCGTGCGCTCCGCGAAGTTATGAACGAGCAGCCAACGGCCACTAGCCAGGACCTCGAGGGTGACAGAAAGGTGGATGGTACTGCGACCGTGGAGGCCGCCATCGGTGCCGATGACACGAATATCGCAGCCCCGCCAGCGGCGCCTGAGAGGACCTTGACAAGGAAGAAGACGGTTCTTGATTCGCTTGAGCTGTCTGACTCTGAGTCGGATGACGAGGATGAGTTTTTTGATGCAGTTGATGCTGGAGAGGTTGAGGTCAGCCACTTGCCGCATGCCGATGCGGTGCCCACTCCTCACGAGGAGAAGGAGGAACAGCAACTTGTTGTTTCTGGTGGCACAGATCTCAGCAGCTCCTTCAAGGGCTACGAGAATGGCATCAGAAGTCGTCTCAAGATGGATGCTGATGATCGGCCCAAGATCTCGCTTTGGGTAAGCTACGCCATTTCAAGCGCTATGTATGTCCGGTTTGCTAATCTGTCTGCAGGGCATTCTCAAGTCTATGATTGGTAAGGATATGACCAAGATGACTTTGCCTGTGTCATTCAACGAGCCTACCTCTCTGTTATACCGCGCTGGTGAGGACATGGAATACGTCGACCTTCTGGACCAAGCTGTAGAGAGATCTGACTCGATTGAACGTCTCATCTATGTGGCTGCCTTTGCTGCTAGTGAATACGCTTCCACTGTCGGTCGTGTGGCGAAACCCTTCAATCCGCTTCTTGGAGAGACTTTTGAATACGTCCGGCCTGACAAGAACTACCGCTTCTTTATTGAGCAGGTTTCTCACCATCCTCCAGTGGGTGCCGCCTGGGCTGAATCACCCCACTGGACCTACTGGGGTGAATCGGCCGTCAAGACAAAGTTCTACGGCAAGTCCTTTGACGCCAACCCTCTTGGAACGTGGTTCTTGAAGCTTCGACCCAAGTCTGGGGGCAAAGAAGACCTTTACACCTGGAGAAAGGTCACCACATCCGTCATTGGCATCATCACTGGTAACCCTACTGTTGACAACTATGGACCCATGGAGGTCAAGAACTGGACAACTGGCGAGGTGTGCCAGATCGAGTTCCAGCCGCGTGGCTGGAAGGCGTCTAGCGCATACAAGATTTCCGGCAAGGTCCTCGACTCTGATGGAAGAGTCCGATACAGCATGGGCGGCCGATGGAACTCGAAGCTTTACGCTCGTCTCACGCCTGGATATGAAGCTACGGTCGAGGATCCTGGTGACTCGGCTTCGCTCCACAAGGGCAGCATCACCGACCCTAACAAAGCTTTCCTCATCTGGCAGGCCAACCCCCGCCCGCCCGGCATTCCCTTCAACCTCACCCCCTTCGTGCTCACCTTCAACCACATCGACGACAAGCTCAAGCCTTGGCTGCCGCCCACGGACTCTCGTCTTCGTCCCGATCAGCGCGCCATGGAGGATGGAGAGTACGACTTTGCTGCAGAGGAGAAGAACCGTCTGGAAGAGGCGCAGCGCGCGAGAAGAAAGCAGCGCGAGGAGAAGGGCATCGAGTTCCGGCCCGCGTGGTTCGAGAAGACGACGTGCGAGATTACGGGTGAGGAGTACTGGAAGTTCAACGGCAAGTACTGGCAGCAGAGAGAGAAGGCCGGTCCCGAAGGGGATCCGCAGCAGGCCTGGGAGGGTCTGGAGCCCATCTACGAGGACGCGAAATAGGAGGATCGCGTCGTTCTAGGTGTTCGTTCTGTCAGTGGAGGCGGGATCGGTGGGGCCAGCAGCGGGTACCAAGTTGTGCCGGACACGAAGCCGCAGCAGCAGGTAGTGCGTCTTGCGGACGGACCGAGCGGCTTCCGGTGGACTGTTGCCGGAAAAAGGTAGATCCCGCCTGCACTGCATGTCGGAGAGCCAGGATGCAAATGGTGTAACATAGATGATATTGAAATAAGCAATCGCTCGTTCTCGGCATGTCCGTGTGTGTAGTCCTCCTTATTGCGAAGTCTGGAAGGGCGTCTAGCTCATGCTAGATGAGGCCATGGTGTGATGTAAGTGTGTCTTAACGAGTCTGATCGTGAGACGGTCTGGCTTAGGAAAGATGAGGCTAGCGATAACGGATACGGCTTGTTGAAGAGGAAGCTGAGAGAGGTCTGGGTACGGTGGAGATAGGTAAGGTAGGGTGAATGCGCGAAGAGTCAAGTACCATGGGGAAAAGGATCTAGTTGTTTGAACGGCCGCGGCTGGAAATTTTGCTTAGTGGGTTCATGGAATTTGTTGTCCCTCAAGGTACATAACTAAGGTCACGGAAGGCGCGACTGGGTAGGACGCTCTTACCCACCATCTTCTGTAGCAAAGGTATGTATATAGGCACCCGAATGATCACGCTTGATAAGTCTTGTTCAGGCGATTCTTTTTCGCTTCTGAGGCATGCTTCTCCATGAACTGGTGCATTTCAGGCCGGCTAGAGGAGCAGCATCTCTTCCATTATGGCCATCCTCTTCACCATCATCTACTACCTAGGAAACAACTACTTGTAGCTGATAGGCCTGTCTCTCTTTGACGTATTCGGCCTGTAATATGAGCGAAAGGGTGAGATGCGGCTATCTGAGGTGTCTGTCTACCTAGGTGACTGCATGCTGACTTTCACTTGGACCTGCCATTGCCCTCTATAGCTAGGATCCAACTATCGACACTCAGCCTTCAAACTGAGATACAAAGCTCTTGGACTCGGGTACTTTACTGAACCGCCCGGTCAGAGAGGTGTAACTTGGCTAGTGTGATACTGCAATAGCTTTTGTCGGATCGGAAGTCCAATTCGACCGCGGCATACAGTCGATCGACGCAGGGGCTAATTAGGGGCCCTATTTAGGATTATCATAGTTAGCCCAACCTGTGGTTAGAACCTCCTTTTTATAGCACGTAAAAATTTATATAGTTAAATTAATCTCTTTATTAACTTACGGTTCGAACTAATTCCCTTATAAAAAAGAAACTTATATTAATTAGTAATTAAATTTTATTATTATAGATTAATAAAGTATCTTATTATATAAAAGAGACGACCTCTTAATACTATATAAGATAGGAGATTTATATTAATTAACCTTATAGAAGTAACGAAAAAAGAGGTAATTCTTAAATACTATATAGAATTAAATAATTATAAACCTTTACTATTTACGAGAGGTCGACGTTTATTATATTAAACTACGCTAATTAATAGAACTACTTAAATAACTAGTATTTTATTATTATTTTAAATAGCTTTCTTATTAAATAACTTTATTACGGCCGGCTCGTAATTAGAAATTAACTAGCTAAATTAGTAAAAGAAATTATTAATAAGTAATAATTACTAGATTAGCGTAATTAAACTATAAAAAAAGACTATTTAAAAAAATATAAAATAGGGTACCGAGGGGCCGTAAGAGGAAGATCTCTAAGGTATTTAACCTTACTAAGTACGAGCGATAAGTAGTATTTTTAATAAGTCCTTAAGGCCTACGATCTTATAAAAAAAGGGGGGGCTTAATTTTACTAACCGTACTTAATAACCTATACGGCTCTTCTACGAGCTACTTAGTATTTATATTTAATTATTTTTA
The DNA here is from genome assembly GCA_030869315.1 of Colletotrichum cuscutae. Classification (NCBI taxonomy): domain Eukaryota; kingdom Fungi; phylum Ascomycota; class Sordariomycetes; order Glomerellales; family Glomerellaceae; genus Colletotrichum; species Colletotrichum cuscutae. The sequence goes on from MPDP01000292.1 coordinate 17,392, forward strand.
TAGAATATTACCCTAGAGAAGGTAAGTTAAAAAAGGAAACTATTTAGAGGTTATAGAGAGTACGAGGCTTAAGAAGTTAGAAATATATAGAATAATAAAAATTAGTAATTAGTAAAGATTATAAAACTAATTATTATATTTTTTTATAATAATATAAACGTTTATTATTATTATTAAAAAAAGGGGGTTATTAAAACTTACTTTTTTATTTTAAATAAAAAAGAGGCCCTAGTAAGTACGATAATTAGTAATTTAGAAAGGTAGTAATAATTATTAAAAATAGTAAAAACGAGAGTAGTAACGAGACGGTAAGAAAAAGTAGGAATTTTTTAGACTTTAATAAATTCGTTAAGTAGTAAAAGTACGGGCTTATTATAACTAATACGCAAATTAGATATATCTCTATTAAGATTAAATACGCTAGTAATTATTAATATAGGTATAGGCTAGAGTACGACCCTTAGCGAGTTAGTATAAAAAAAAAAAAACCCGATCTTAAATAGAATCCCGATCCTTTATAAATAGGTAAATATTAACCTAGATTATTAAAGAACGTAGATATACCGGATTGCGGATTAATTTAATAATAAATAAATTAACGTAGTATTAATCTATTTAACTAAGGTTTATAAAAAAAGGGATTATAGAGGTAACTCCTATTTTATAAAATTATAAATAACCTTAGTTACTAATTAGATAAATAGTTTATAAGTATAAGCTTAGGAATTACGAAAGTAGTTAATAGATTTTTTTATAAGCAAGGGGTATTATTAACGTAATTATAATTATAAGAACTATACGAAATCTTAGTAGCGACGATTATAAAAAAGGAATTTATACTATAGAACTAGGTATAAGTTAATAGGGTATATAATTATTTTAATAAATTTAAAAAAAGGGTAAACGACGTAGATTTCTTTTTTATAATTTTTAATAATAATTTATTATTATAAAAAGATATATAGAAGTAAAATATAGTATTAGAAGTACAATAATCGATAATTTTACTTATTTTAATCTATAGCTCGTTGTTATTACTAATCCGAAATTCGGCGCTAATTAGTTAATAAGAAAGGAGATAGATAACCCGAAGTTATTAATAGTACGTAATAACGTAGGGATCGTATATAAATATTAAGAATTTAGTAATAAATACGAAGTAATTTATAAACTTTAAAAAGATCTTTTTAAAAGAGAAATTGTACTTTAGAAGAAAGTATAAGGTTTTATAAGAAACCTTAATAATATTTTATAATTATTACGAAAAGGTCGGGATTAGGGAATACTAGTACTATTTAGTAATTAATATTATACTTATAGGCAAAGCTTCTAATTATTATTACGAGGTAGTATATAATCTCGATTAAAACGACTTTTTTAGTATTATTAACGTAATCTAAAGCCGCTTCGAGATTTATAATAGGAATCTAGAGCTCCTATCCGAGCTATAGGTAATTTTTTTTATATTTATAGCTAGGATAATAGAGGGTAAATTGCGAATAAAAATCTTTAAAGAGCTTATTAATTAAATTAATAAACTAATAAAAACTTAGTTAAATAAGGGAATTAATAAGTAGAAAGTCGGCTATTTTTATACCGTAGTTTAACACGTATTAGAAGTAAAAATAACCTTATACTAAGTACTTAAAAACTACGAGACGCTCTACTCGAGGCCAAGATTTAGTTTTAATATTAAGGTGAGAATGCTATGCTAAACTTACTTCTAAGTATATAATAGCCCTTATTAATAATACTAAGTCGATCGAACGTATAATAAAAAAAGAAAAAAAACTAAGTACGGTAATTATTAATAAAGAGGCCTAGATTTATTAAATAAGTAGAGATTTAATCTATAAGTAGAGTAACGTAAGAAATAATACTTTATTTATAAAAAGGATAAATATTAATTAAGTAACTATTTTAAAAAAGAACGTACTAAATTATATAAAAAATATAGAAAGTTAAGGGTAATAGAAGGTAAAACTAGCCCTAATCGATTTAACTAATTCCTTATTATATATAAGGGTATATCCGGGGGTATAAAACCTAGTATAGGTAACTAAATTAATAACTTAAAGTATTTACTAAGAGATTTAGAAAATAAAAAAGACCTTATACCCTATACTAACGAATTAGATTATAACAGAATTAATAATATTAATTACGCTTTTTTTACCTCGTTAACCTCTAGAGGATATATAAAAATAAACGAGTAAAAAGTAATAAAAGCTTTTAATAAGTAGGTTTTTATTTATAAATAATAAGGGAAAGTCCCTTAGATAACGGGTATAAAGAGGGGTAAAGGGGGTAAATTATAATCCGGCCTACCGAATTTAATAATACTGGATTTACTTTTCTTAATACTTAAAGAAAAATTAGGTACTAAGTAATTATAATAGTAGCTAGGGGGGTCCTTTTTATATTACTTAGATTACTTAAACGCTAAGCTTATTTAAATATTTTATATAAGCGAAAAATATAGCTTAGAAACTTTTTAAGGGATTATCTTAGATATTAGGGTATTATAATAGTTAATAAGAGGAAAAGGGTAATTCTAGGTACTATAGAGGATCGTATTAGTAATATTTAATACGTCGATAGTAGGTATTATAAGGATTAGCTTTAGCTTAGGTAAAGAGATCGTCGTACTAAGTATAGTAGAAGTAGAGACGTATTTTAGAACGATAACTTTTTATATTTTACTCATTAATATACTATTTTTATTATATTTAAAAAATATAGATTAACTAGGTATTATATTTAATAATACGAGGAATAGAATCTTTAATAATAAGTATTTTAAGATAGTTAAATAACAATAGGGGTACGCGTTTATAAAGCTTATTAACAATACGAAGTTAATTAATTATCTAATAAAAAATAAGCTTAGACGATTATATTAAAGATTTGGCTATTTATTAATTACGAGGCTATATAACTTCTTAAAGCGATTAAGTAACGACGATATTAAAATAGGGGCGCTAGAGTAGTTAATAAAAGTATACTACTAATACTAAATAAATACACAGAGCCTACGCAGGTTTAAATTTAAATTACGTAATAAGCTTAACTTTAATTAGGAAATTATTATTAATATTTTCTATTTAAATAGTTAACTAGTCCTATACGTAATTAACGAAGCTATATTCTTTTAAATAGGGTAATTCCTCTAGGATTTATAAGTAAAAATAATATAAGTAACCCTGCGAAAAAGCTAGATTAATATATACTAAGGATTACTAAATAATATTAAAACTAACGCTAGTACTAGTTTTAAGTTAGTAGAATTTAGGGAGAATATAATAGCTTATAGTATATAGCTAAAAGTCGTGCTCGTTAAAGCGTACTATAGTATTAAAAAGGTAAAAAGGGTATACTAGTAATTAAAAAGGGTATTTAGAATTATTAAAGAAAAAAATCTAAATTTTATTAATAATAAATACTTCTAAATAGTACTTAAATATTATAATAATATTATAAGACCTAACGGGCTTATACTAACGCTTTTTATATTTAGAGTATATTTAAGAACGACTTTAGTCTCGCTATTATTACTAGACGTAAGTTAACGAGCCCGAGTAATTAAAAAAGTAATATAAGTACTGCGCAAGGTGAGCGTAAGAAGGTAAGTTAACGAGGTAATTATTATGTATAATAGGCCTAATATAGGGGGTAATTTAAATATATTATTAAATTTAAATATATAAGTATAGTGCGAAGTTACTTAATAATAGGCTAGGCTATATAAATTAATCTTTATTAACGAGCGATTTTATATAGTTACGAGGAATTATAATTAACTCCTCGAGGTATTAATTATAGTAATAAGACTATATTATATAGATCTTAGCGAGGTAATTTCTAATTTATAAAAAGAAGAAGAGTTAGGGGAAACTATATAACTCGTAGTAGAGGTATAAGAAATTATTTTTAATAAAATTATTATAATAGTATTAATAAACGACGAAGAAGAGGAAATTATTAAAAGGGTACTAATATTATTAGCGAGACGTTATAGAAGACTATAATAATAAGTACTAATATAATAATTTATTACTAGCAATAAGGTAATTAATACTTTTTATATAGTAAAAAAGAAAGCTAATTTTAAGTTAGTAGTTAAACTACGTAAAGAAGGCGTAATTATAACTACTAGAAAGCTATATAAGGAATTAGATCTAATCGAAGTAAATATTCTTTATAATTAAGGGGTTTATTAATTTATCCTCTATAACCTAGAGAAGTATATAAACCTCTATATATTTAAATTATAAATAGTTTATAAGATTAAAGGGAAAAGAATACCCTAACTATACGAGAAATTTAAATACGTAATTTAGGGGTATAGTAATATTAAGAAGGCGACGCTATTTATATAATTATTTATAGTATAGCGCTATAGCTAACGATTAATAATAGTACTAATAGTATTGTTATAAAAGAAGGGATATAAGATTTAGAGCTATAATATTACTTAGGTTTATATTTAATTAGCTATAGGGCTTATAAAGAAAATCCTAGCCTATTTATTAAAGGAAATAATTAGTAAGTACTTAGAAAGTACGATTATTAAAGTACTTAAATTACTATATAGGCTCGTAGAATTAGGTACTTATTAATAAGCTATATATTACGATTTTTATATTAATTAATTATTAATAGTTATATTTACGTACGACCCGTACTTACTAATCTCTAAGTACGAAAGTAATTAATTTAGGATTATTAAAATATAAACTAACAATATATTAGGCCTATTTAATATTAACTTTATAAAAAAAGAGGATAAGGAGCTCTAGAAAGCGGGCTTCGTAACAAAACTAAAAGAGGTCCTTATAATAAATACCCCCCTAGTATTTAACGGTAAGATTTTTATAATCGAGGAGGAAACTATTATCTTTTAATAAAAAGGATAAAATAAGAAAATTAGCCTTATTAATCTAAACATAATTAATATTAAAAAGTAATATAAAGCTAAGCTTATATAAGGGATATATATTATAAGTATATACTAGCTCGAGGCGACTTTTAACTATACTAAAGTAGTATAAGCTATAGAACTAAATAAATAAGATATTAAAGTACTTAATAAACGGCTTAAGTAATAGTACTCAAATCTTAATTAAGGTCTTATTTATTACTTAATTAACCTCGTGGTTAATAAGCTCTAAGTATTCGTAAATAGCTTATTTACGAATAATAAGGACCTTATTTTATAATTAGAGTATATTATTATTTTTATTAATAAGAGTATAAATAAGAGCGAATTTATAATATATAGTAATATAATTTATTATTTATTAATTAAAAATAAGTAGGTAATAAGAAGTGTATTAGTATTAGAAGTTTATAGTATAGTTAATAGTATTAACCTTATTTATATAATTTTAATAATACTAAAGAGAATTACTAATCGGCTTAGCTTTTTACTAATCTTAACGGTCGTTTATATAGATTTTTATTTATTATACGAATATTTTATTAAATTAGGAACTACGAAAAAAAAGAGGTTTATAATCGATATTATAGCCCTTAGGTAATTATACGAAAAGTACGAGATCCTTGAGATCTATTAAATTAATAATAATAATAACCTTATTAACGCTTTTATAAAAATAGTACTTAATAAGGGGTTAAAATAATTTATAAATAATAAAAAAGTTAATATATAAATAAAAAGATAGGTTATATAAAAAAAATAAAAAAAAGAGAAAAAAAAAGACGACTTAATAAACGGGCCTAAAGTTAAATTATATTTCTAACTATAATAATTAAATTAATAAAAAAAAGAGAAAGTTAGTATTAGATCGGAAGTCTAATTTGACTATAGTATATAGTCGATTAATATAGGGGCTAATTAGGGGCCCTATTTAGGATTATTATAGTTAGCCTAACCTACGGTTAGAACTTCCTTTTTATAGTACGTAGAAATTTATATAGTTAAATTGATCTCTTTGTTAACCCACGGTTCGAACTAATTCCCCTGTAAGAGGGAAACCTACAGCTTTTGTAGCCTACGTCTTTCACATACGGATACATGGTGCGCTGTGGAACGTGGTGCCCAGATAAAAAACATCGTACCTAGAGCCCGCTGACAAACTCCTTTCTCCAGCTCAATTGAGCGGCGTGAATGGGGCTAATAGTAGCTTGTCTCTAGCTACGGTATACTCTCGTTCGCGTGCTGAATCGCCTTCGTGATCTGAAGAGGCGGCGGTCTGGAATACGAAACCACGCAGTGTAGCCAAGTGAGAAAAGCACATCTCACATCGTTCGGTCAACCATTTTACTCGTAGTAATTGACTATGAATACGTGGGAAGTGAGAACGGAGTAGAACATGCGGTAGTCATCTTTCTATCTGGGCATAGTGACCGGGGGGGGGGGGGGGGGTAACGGTTGGCTAAATGATCATCTTGACAAGATGAAGAGAAGAAGTAAAAGGGAAAAAGATTATTTGCGTTCGCTATAGTCAGAAATACCGGCGAACAAAGTATTCCATCGCGAACAGTTGCGGTTATGGAGGTAAAGGTCGGGGTGCTTGATGGGTATTAAGTATCTTATAGTAGGGTGTCAAAAGTTCGTGTGCAGCGCACAGTATCCCGCAAAAGTACTACTTTTCAATAGCGAATAAAAACTTAAATATAATAAGAAAAAAATTCGAAAGTCACTATATAACTAATTAGCTATTATATTACTATATATCTAAGTTATACTATGTTTTACTCAATTATAAAAGCGTTAAATAAATCTTTTAAAAAATAAGTTTTAAGAGATTTTTATTATAGTGGATTATAGGGCCTTTTAAGTACGAATAGTACTGTATCTCTTAGTAAATTCTTTTTTATTTTTTATTCTACTTTTATGTTATATTATAACATACGGATATAACGTATTTTAAAATATATAAAAAATAGTTTTATATACTTTATATACTTAAATACGTTATTAAAATTTTAAATTATATTATTTATACCTAAGTTAGAAAGATATTTATAGTAATAAAGATACGTAGTTAGTGGGCTATAGGTGACGCACTGGGAGGGTGTACACGAACTTTTGGCACCCTACTGTAATTCGATGCGAGTGGCAAGAGCGGCGCAAGACCGCCTCCACGGGAGGCATCCAAATAGGCATGAAAATGCCTCTTCGGCTGGCAATCACCTCTGAAAGATGGCCTGTTATTGGATCTTACCTCTGATATGTGAAGCTGAAATCAATGTGAACATGCAGGGCACAATTTCAGTACGCATGGGCACGGCCAATGAGTTCGTGGCACTTCTTGAGTTTCCTTGCTAATCGTTCAAGACGGCCTGCCGGTATTGCTATTGGATCACATGGTCAAGATAGTAATGCTGGGATGAAATACAGACATAAGACGCATTCATTACAGTTGCCTGATATCTTGCTTGTATTGGGCAGCTTGAAGTTCTAGAGCCGAGGCAAGCGGCGGCACGGAACGATTAGTGAACCTGGAGAGACACCGGAAGCGCTCCCGCAGATGCTCTCCGTTCGGACGGATTAATCAAACTACCGTCCAACTGTCTGGTCTTCAAACCGTGAGGAACGCGTCGCATCAGAATGGTAGACTGTACAATTGCAATGTGTAAAGTAATATGTGAGGGAGTCTATCTACCGCCATCAGGGGAGGACATCGTACGTCGCGGAGCTACCATTTCGGGTGTTTATTTGCACATGACCCCTGCGATCTTCTCTACCTCTTCTCAATGGCAGTACCTACTCCGTACAGACTGTAGCCCGGTCCTGAGTTGATTCTTCCCCTTGACGACAGGTGCAGTCGAGCGTTGTTGGGCACCTGCCCCGCCAAGAAGCTTGTGATACCGGTCGGAGCTTGGAGTGGAGGGCGGCGTGTGCACCCGGCGCCCGTGGGAGGTGGGACTTTGGGGGGCCACTCACCGAGTCCCGGGAGCACCTCGGTGAGCTCGGGTGGAGAGCGGCACGTTTCCTGCAGCAGGTGCAGGCGCTGGAGACTCGCAGCTGCCCACGACTCGCCACGGTCCGTGATCCCCTGAGCGCAGCAGTGACATCCAATCAAAACGCTCCGCTTTTGGACCTCGGCACTTTCCCCCCCTTGCCTTGCCCAGTGGCCACGACCCCAATTGATGTCACATTTAGGGGACCTGGTCGCGCATCTCAATCCGGACTCCTGGGTTCATTCACAAGCGAATCCTTTTCTCATCCCCATTGTGTCGTTCATCTTCTTCTTCTCTCATACCATCCTTTTCTTCATTTGCAACACAGGCTCTCAGAGGGGTAGATTAAGAGGCGCAGCGGACTAAAGCGGTCGTGTTTGACCTTGCGAAACGCCAAGACTCGGTGTTTAGAGGAGAGAGATTTCTTCGGGGCTTAGAGGCGAGCTCATCAACACACATCATCAAAGACTGTAGACGGCAATCGATTTAGAGCCAAAACTTCGGGAAGAAGAATAAACCGGCACAATGGCATCAGGTAGATCAACAATCATCCGGCCCCCGCCGGATGACCCGAACAAGAGTCCGATGGAGAACGTATTGGAGGTGACGGAGCTCGGCGTGTTTGGTCCGGTGAGTGAATCCCACCCGATGCCGTCGGCGGCCACATGTCTGCCAATGACACAAGCGTACATGTCAGAGAGTGAACATGAATTGACATCGTAAACAGGACATTTTCACGAACACGCGCACGCCGTGGCACCCGCCCGGCGCCCGCGGCATCTTTGGCGGCGCCGTCATCGCGCAGTGCCTCGCCTCCGCGCAGAAGACGGTACCCAACGACTTCTTTCTTCACTCGTGCCACTGCTACTTTCTCCTCGCGGGCTCCTCTGAGATCCCCATCCTCTTCCACGTGGAGCGCGTCCGCGACGGCCGCTCCTTCGCCACGCGGACCGTGCAGGCCCGCCAGCGCGGGCGCTGCATCTTCACGACGACAGTCTCGTTCGTCAAGGAGGGCAGCGGCGGCGAGAAGCAGGTCCGTCACGCGGCACCGCTGCCCGACGGTGTGAAGCCGCCCCCGGACAACTGGAAGGGCGAGCCCGACTGGAGCACGCACTCGCCCTTCCAGACGCACCGCATCTCCATCGTCGGGGCCAGGGACAAGGGCAAGAGGCTCGACGAGCTGAAATCGCGCAACTGGGTCCGCGCGCGGGGACGCATCTCGGTGAGCGGCGGCCACCAGGCGCACCTGAACGCGCTGGCGTACATGTCGGACAGCTACTTCATCGGCACCGTCGGGCGGATCCACAGGCTGTGGCGGTTCCCCTTCAAGCCCGAGGAGTTTGACGACCTGCCGCCCGAGCTGCGGGAGCAGGTCGAGCGGCTCAACGAGTTTGAGGGCAACACCGAGGCCGGCGGGATCGAGTACTGGAAGACGAGGCCGCACCTGGGCATGATGGTCAGCTTGGACCACTCCATCTACTTCCACGAGCCGAGGCGGGTGAGGGCGGACGAGTGGATGTTTAGCGAGATGGAGAGCCCCTGGAGCGGCGACGGACGGGGCGTGGTGCTGCAGAAAATTTTCGCGAGTGATGGGACGCTGTTGGCGACTTGTGTTCAGGAGGTGAGTTGCCCCTTCATTGCCGCTTTTTTGGTTCTTTTCTTCTCACCCTTGATGTGTGATGCGTGCTGACTTCTTTTGATATAGGGTGTGGTTCGATTGAAACAACAGGAGGACGATGACGAAAAGGAACCAAAGTCCAAGTTGTAGAGCGCAATTACGGCGTGTATGAAAATGTAGAGGCAATGTACCAGCTCGGAGTCTGTTTCCAACAATCTGCTTGTTATACAACAAGAGCGTTTGTCATTTCAATGAATTCATCACGAAGTCTTGTCCTCCGCTTATGGAATCGTCGGGATATCGCAGCACCCGTGATGAAATCACTCAAATAATAAACCCCTGTTCTTCGACGTTGAAGGGGATCTCATATGGAAGTTCATTTACGACGCCAGTGACCAAGAAGCCTAAGGAACTACCATGTGTGATTATGGAAATGCCAGGGAGACCTTCACAGTCGGCCGTTCCCCGTCGTGACTAGCAGAGTTCACAGGGTTCTGTCGCAGATCGCGAAACTCGTTGAGGAAACCTGTCACCCGGTCGCCTCTATCGCGAATACGCGTCGGACCGCTGATCAACCGACGTCACGTACAATGCTTCTCTAGCCGTCCGTGAGGGTGATGCGGGAAGTCGATCAAGTGGGTGTCGAGGGGGGGCGCGTGGTGTGGTCGCTAGTCGCCTTGGGGAAGTCCTGAAAACCCCAACCGTACTCCAAACTTGAAAAGCTTGAATAGCCGTGAAACGTATGGGTGTGAGAACAAGCTCAAACTTCAGATCCAGCCTTCATTGCCAAGCTCAAGCTTGAGCTTGAGCTTCAGCTCCCAGGGCCACAAGACAAAACGCAAAAAGTTGAAATTGCAAATTGAACAGGCTTCATTGGTAGGAAAGTGCCGACTCTCAAAGCTTCTCTTCGCAACGGACCATCTCGATAGATCACTCATCACACCAACAGAACCTGTAGCACAAAACGCACATACATTAAGCTCAAGCTTACATCCTAGAGCTGTCCGCAGGCTGGGAGGTCTGCCCCAGAAGAGAAGAGAAACAGCAACCTTTCCCCGCGCGTCCGCCCACCCAAGCCGTCCCTTTTGCATATCGCAGCTCGGTTTGTGACGCACGCACATACCCATGCCTGCTTGTCAGATGCCATCCGGGCCACCCGGGCAGAAAACTCGTCTGATCAATATTCGCAGCCGTGGCTCTTGCCACGCCATCTACAGGAGTCCGATGGGGATTGTCTACGCGTGCGCGCGCGCTGCCTCTTTTTTGATGGAATATTCGCTGTCCGTGAAACTTATTCGTATCACAAAACATAACTCTGTGTGACAATTTTGAGGAGACCAAGGCATGGAACAATATGCTCTTGCCGTCGACGTCTCACAGGAAGAAAAGGGCATCATTGATCTTTAGTCACTGCGTCATCCATTAGACGGCTCGGATCGGTGATGCTCCTGATGTGTGATATAATAACAATCTCACACCTCGAGGAGCTAACTGATGACAAGACAAAGACCACCCAGGCTTTGATGTTGTAGCCTCAAATTTACATAAGCATTCTATATTTCGTTCTCGTCAACTTTAACCAGAGCAAGGTCTTACATCATGTCCGGCCCTCCTCCTAACCTTGGTCCCACGCGAGTGATCCTCCACGTGAAGGGAGACGTGCCAGACTGGAAAGAGGAGTTCAAGCAGTTCCTGTTGACTGTCAAGGATTCGGAAGGATACTTCCGCTACCGATGGGGCCCTTGGGAGGAGGACCACAGCAAGCTGGAGATTTTAGCGAGTATGTTCCTGTCCCCTGACTTACACCGCAACTTTGTCCCACTACCAGGCCGAAACTGACGATGACTTCCCCCTTACCACAGCCTGGGCCCCAGTCGAGCACCGCCAAGCCTTCGGCCGCTGCCCACACCACCAAAAGGCCATCGACGCCCTCATGCCCGTCCTCAAAGCCGTCCCCTCCAAGTGCCCGCGCGTCGACTTCGACGTGAGCACCATTGTCCCGCCGCCGCCGCAGCTCATCAACAGTCCCATTTGCGAAATCATCACCATTACGCACTTCACGGGCGACAAGGACGCCGCGGCGGCCATGATTAAAAAGGTCGAGGCGAATGCCGGGTGCTTGGCGTCCCACTCGGGCATCACGGCGACGGACACGCCTGATAACGGGACCGTGTGGTTGGGGTTTGTGGGGTGGCAGGATTATGCTTCGAGTAAGGCGGCGGATAAGAGTGTGTATATACCGTCTGGGGTGGGCAAGGTTGAGTCGCATCACATCAACTTCAATTTCCCAATCAAGGGGTTCTCTGTTACCAATCCTGGTAGATAAGGTAGACTTTAGTTGAATGAATGAGAACAAGGCGGTTCTGGGTTGAAACTTGATTTCTTCGCGCTGTAGCCCGTGATGGTAGCCTGCCGTGTTGTACCTCGGACTGAATGCATGTAGGCAATCTTAGTCCTGCGATGAAACATGAGTGTCTTTGAGTTTGTACGCCACTGAGCTGGTCGATCTCAATGTTGATGAGACCTTCTCGTGTAAGTTCGGCCACAGAGGCAACCTCCAGACTTACTGAGGAAGTAGATTGTGGAGGTTTACTACGTGCAGAAATCAAGACTTGTCAGCTGACTTCTTCTAACTCCCAAATCGGAAAGTCTGCATAGGATCGTGACTACAAAAGAATATCTGCTCTGAATCTCGGATACTGGACTCATGGGGGTTGTCCGTTTCTATGCTCACATCAGGTCCCCAAGGCTTCAATACGCCTGATTGGAGAAGTCCAATCTGAAGCCCTGCGATCATCAATTACAAATCTCAACAAGGCTGATGAAATGAAACGATCTGCTGCCGTGGCTCCTTCTCTGTTTGTTTCAATGATGGTTCCGACTTTAAAGAACACATTGGTTGCCACGGCATGGACCGACGGGATGTGTCAACCAAAGAAAACTTAGAGTGCGAGTTGCCCGCTCAGAGAGTAACCTGGCAAGTACAACCAGAGCCGCGGTTAGCCACCTTTATCGCGTGATTGGTGATCTAGTAGATCGGATGACAGCTGAAGAGAGAGTGTGTACGAACGGCTTTCCAGAAATAGTTAGACGATGAACCTGGCTCATGACTAGTGACAGCAGGGCTGGAGCAGTGGAGGTCCGCAATCTCAAGTCACAACTTACATGATGTATACGAACCGGATGAGAGGCCCGAAATGGTAACGTAAAGAAGTGGACAATTGGAACTCCATGTGATGGTCTAGCGAGGGGAGTTCCGTATAGATTGAACAGGGGAAATAGTACCCATATCGAGTAAAGAGCTTATTGTTTCAGCTACCCGTAGCTACGGATGATGGGACTATGCACTTACGCTTCTAAGTTCTAGCATGAAGCGCAGCGCTGGTAGTTGTCAATTCATCCACGCTCTTCCATTCACAGTAACTGTCGTCCCGTTTCACTCCGTCGATCAGGTAAATCTTATGAAAACTCATGCAGACTCGAATTCGTATCTTTGAGTATTTACCAGGCTCATCTCACCCAATGTACTTCTTTCCCATCATCCAAGCATCCTTATCGTAGCACTTTGGCCAGACACCGCCTCTTCCGGGAGCTAGAATGCCATTGGGATCCAGGGTGTCGTGAATCTCCTCATGCATCTTCCACAGGGCACCATTGTTGAAGTCATAAGCATCCGCAACTTGGTCCATGAGACCCACGTGAGTCCTGAAGACGCTCCAGCCGCGAGCCTTCCACTCCTTGACCAGGGTCCGGCCCAAGCACTGCGCGCGGCCACGCATGTCCTTGTCTTTTCTGTCATACGGAATGATGCATACATTGTCTGAAAGTGCGATGTCAGTTCATGTGAACTAAGTAGTTACTTCGATGATCCGATCAAGGGAGGACTTACGCATAGTCCGGAAGTATGCGACGTAGTGGCTGATGTAGTCGATGCCCGCCTTGGCAAACAGCTCCTTTGCCAAGGAATATTGCTCCCAAACAGCCTTGCCCTCAAGTCTGGAAATAGCCGCGACCATGATGACGGAGCAGTTGGGCAGCCACTGCTTCATCCAAGCAAACTCTCCCATGGACGAGATACCTTGAAGGTACGTGGCTCTGGCACGAACCAGGTTCTGCTCACCGGGACACTCGTCGAGCGTGGCCCACTTGCTACCGGGGACCTTGGTCAGCTCCTTTTTGATATCCTCGATGAGAGCCGCGCGGACTTTGTCGGAGCCGAATACGGCGCCAATGTAGCGCCACCGGCCCGTGTTGAGCTTTTTGGCCATCTTCTCAAAGTCCCCTTCGGGGATGACTTCCTTGTGAGAGGCATTGGTATAGCTGGACCTCGGGCCATAATGAGCAGCCTCCAATGTGAGGTTGCGCAAACTGACTGAACTCTGAAGCGTGCCGTTCTGTAGAGAGTCAGCTGGATCAGATTTACCTTCCAAACCTGGAAAGAAGTCTTACCAGATCAAGGGGCTGAATGCAGTCGACTAGGGCGGCCAGATCGGCTTCCTTCTCGAAAGTAACAGAGAACGGCGTCATGCCCTGCGGAGCGGGCATCAGCTATGGTCAAAGTTGTTAGTTTTCCCTTTTCGACGTTGTGATCGTACTAGGCCAGATTTCATTGGATGAGGCATCTCACCCAGAATCCCATCTTGGTGACAATGCCAGCATTGCCCTGCGAGAATAGACCGTCGTTCATTGGGCCCCAGCCGTACGGGAACAGAGCGAAATACTCATTGAGCTTCTGATCGGCCGGGTGAACGCCCTGCTCCGCTTGTTTACGGCCCTCCGGATCCTGGATCGCTCCCATTCTGTCACGAGTTATGGCACGCAGCAATGGGCATACGGAGTGTGGTAAAAGTAACTTAATTATTAAAATAGAAATAGATAAAAGGAAAAGGTCTATATATATAATATCTAAGATAAATACGTAATTTAGTACGTAGTAAGTACTTTATAAGATATAAATTACGTAATATACCTCCTAATTACTATTACTAAGGAACTATTATACTTAAAATAAAATCTTTAAATACCCTTATAAAGGCCTGATTTAGTTATATATATAAAAAAAATAAGTATAAAGGATATATAATTTTTAAACCGCATTTATTATGAATATATCTTTTTATTTAAAATAAATAAAATCCTAACTTAGAATAGTATATATTTTATTACTTTTAGTATATAAATTATTAAAATCGAGGCTACTTAGCCATTTTATATATATTTAAATTCTTATAATATTACCTAGTTATTATTTTTTTAACCTCTTATAGTTATTATAAATACTCCCGTTTATTACGTACGTATACTTATATTATTAAATCGTTTATTAATTTTATTTTAAATATAAATATTTAATATATTTAAAAATAATAATAAGTTTTATATAATTTTTATAATATATTTTATATATAAAATATATAGTTTATTAAGAGTTTAAATAAGTAATAATACTAATAAGCCTCTCGAAGTTATTACTCTCTCTTATATTCTCTAACTTACTTATTAAAGCTTAGTTACTAAGCTCTCTCTTTTTAACTAAAAAGAATATTAAAATTACTAATTAAAATACTAAAGACTTTATTAAGTTCGAGGTTCTTATTGATAATATTAATAAAAATAATAATAAAATAAATAGTAATAATAAAAGTTTTAATAAGCTTTTATTTATTTCTTTTTTAAAGTTTAAAAATAAAAATAAGTTTAGTTTAAATATTAAGCTTTTTAAAAAGGGTATATTATATATTATTATCCTAAGAGTTCGTATTTAATATTATTTTAAATTTTAAAAAAATATAAAACTAGCTCTTTTTAAAAAAGTAATAAAAAATAAAAAAAAGAAATATTAAAAAACTAAAATACCTCTTATAATAAGTATAGTTCTTTTTATTATTTTAAACTTATTTAACGTATATTTAGTCCCTAAAAAGTTTAAAAAAGAACTCTTAAAAATAAGAAATTTAGTATATACTCTATTTTTAAATAACCCTCTAGTATATTAATTATAAAAATAATAGTTATTATTTTATAAAATATGATAGTTAATATACGTACTATTTTAATAACTATTTGGCTATATAATATATTAATATCCTAGTTATTTTATAATTAATAACTTAAGCTCTTATTAAAGCTATTATAAATAGTACTTCTTTTTTATAAATATATTATTCCTTTTTATTATTAAAAAACGTACTCTTAATTATAATTTTAATTAAATATTATCAAGCTCTATAGTATTATTTACTAAATAAATAATAATATTAAAAAATATAAGAATTATATTAGTTCTTATATTAAGGACTTTTTTATATACCCCTAAACCCCTCTTTTAAATATACTTATATTATTAAGTATATTTATTTTAATTATTTATAACTAACCTTTTATTATATTACTTACTCCTATACCCTAAGTTATTAACTTAATAATTATTCCGCTTCTTACCCCCCTTATTTATAACTTTAAAAACTTCGAGGTATATGAAATATAATTCTTAGTAAGTATAACTAGTTTCTTTATTATTAATATTATAGTTTTAATAATTTTGTATTTCTTAACCTAGGATTTTAAATAATAAATATAAGCCTTAGTTTTATTTTTATATACGTATACCCTATAAAATAAAATTATTTTAAAAGTTTAGGCTTTTAAATTAAAAAAAGTTCTATTTTATTTATTTTTTAAATTTTTAAACTATATTCTAAGTTCTATTTATTATTTATTTTTAATTATTAAGTTTTTTTAAATATACTTTAAATTAATTATTTTCAATTACTTTAGCTATTTATAATAACTTTTTATATATTATAAAAATTAAAAAGTATATAAAAATATTCGAACTTAGTTTATAAAACGTTTTTAATAAGCCTATTTATTAATATATGTTTTATTATTATATAAGTAATTTCGAAGCTATTCTTTAGTATACTCTTATTTTAACTATATATATTATATATTAACATAATAAAGTTAAGTAGTTATTTTTTCCCCTTTTTTATAACGAGCTAAATTATTTACTAATTATCGTAATTAACTAACTATACTTTTTTTGAATTAAAAATAATATTTTTAAAAGGGCACTTTAGAGCTATAGTCTCTTTTATAATTTCTTTAAAATAAAAAAGCTTAGCTTTAGTAATTAACGTTATAACTATTACTTAGTATACTAATTTCTATTAAATAGGGCTATTAAAAAAGAATATTATATATTTTTAAAATAATTATTGTATTATTTTATTATTTATAAAACTAGTATTTCTAGCTAAGAATAATAATTACGTACTTAATATATTACTATAATAAAGTATAAGATATTTTATCATATAGAGATATTAAATATATTAATTAATTGTTTTAATATAAGTTTTATTTAAGTTAATTAGGAACTATAATAAATATAAATAAGTAAAAACGACGTTTAGTTTAATTATAATAGTTATATAAAGTATACTTCTTACCTTTTTTTAATAATTCTTTATTTCTTTTTTTATTACTTACCTCTCGTTTAGTTTAAACTCTTTTTAAAAAAGAGGGGGAACTAAATATAATAAATTTTTAAGGTTAAAGTACTTAATAACTTACTTAATATATATATTATAAATAAAATAAATCTTATAGATAGTACGATTTTATAAAATCCGTATTTTAAAAAAGTAATTAATTAGTCCGTTCTTTTTAAAGTTAATATATTTTTTATATTATAAATAATTTTCTAAGCCGCTTTTTAGTTATTTTAATAATATAAAATAATAAAATTATTAATATTTTATTAGTATTATTTTCTTATTTATAGTTTAGTAAATATAAATCTCTTCGTAATTATATATTATATTTGTATTATAAAATATAAAAATAAAGTTTAGAACTATAAAATTAATAAGTTTCGGAGGCGATATAGAGCGCGTTAGCCCTTTGGGGTCCGGTCCGCCTCATTGGGGGCCATCTTCGCCTTTACGGGTAAGCTGGTTTATTAGGGTTAATATCGAATGTCTTTATTACGTACTTTAATAAAACTTCATAACTAACTATAGCCGGCCGTAGCCGTTACTAACTATTAATACTAACTAAACTTAAGATATTAATAACCCCGCTATTATAGTATATTAATCGCCTTTTTAATAGTTAAATACTACCCCTTATTTTTTCCCCTTATTTTATTTAATAATAACCTCTCCTTATTAATATTCTTATTTAATACGCTCGCTTATGCTCTTTTTAAGCTCTTAATTATATTATTAAGTCTAGGCTTATTTATACTACTTTATTATATTAAAAGGGCGCTAATAAAGGTAACGCTTATTATAATATATTTATTTATTTTTTATAAGTTAATATTACGGATATAGTATTTATTAAGGCGGTCTTTTTATAGCTCGGGGTCCTTTAGTATAATACTTATAGGATCGAACTTCTAGTTATTGAGGAAGCCCTAAGGGTCGACGAGCTATTAATAGCGTCTTAGTATTTTAATAAAGTATACTTAAAGTAGATAGTTAGATAATAATAATAATAATAATAGTGTAATAATAATAGATAGTAAGGGAAGTAGCGTTTTTAACTTTAATAAAAGTAACGAAGTAACGAATATATATATATATAAGTTAAAGTTAAAGGTGTATATTAATAAGGTTAGTATTATTTTTAATAACGGTAACGAGGGTATTTCCGATACTATACTATTATAAGCTACTATTACTTAGAAAGGTAGCTAACTTAGCTAGGTACGTAATAAGCTTATAAAGTAGTAGCGTCGGGCGCCTAATATCGTCGTTAATAATCCGTAGTTATGAACTTTATAAGAGGGAAAGTTAAAAAGTTAGAAAATCTAAAAAAATAGTTTAGTAAAATAGTATAAGTATCTATTAATACCGTGTATTAATACTATATAAATAATACTGAGAACCGCCCGAGTAGCTAGTAAAGGCAGAATATATAAATAAATAGAGCGCGTTAGAGTTTATTTACTTTATTAGTAACCTTATATCCCTTTAGGAGTTTAATAATTATTAGTTTCTTACTCTTAATAAGCGTATTAAAGAATATATTAATAATATTATATTAATTAGCTTTAAAATTAAATTAAGTAGTTATTATTATTATAAACCTAAAGGCTTTTATAACGAGCGTTAAAGCGTACGTATTTTTTAAAAAGTTAAGTAGTTATATATTCCCTCTTATATATATACGTACTTTTATTTTATAAACCTCGTTATTAGCGTTATATTTATAAATATATACTTATTTTAAAAAAAATAAATCCTTTATTTAAGATTATAGTTAACTTTTTTTATATACTAATATTTTTTTATTTTTTTATTTTTTTATTTTTTTATTTATAATATTTATAATATTTTTAAGCAGTTTTTATAGTTATTATAAGAGATATTTAATATTACTAAACTTTTTTAATAAGCTCTAAAAGTTAACTTTAATAAGTCGGGGTTTTTAAACTCCTCTAAAGCGCTCTAAGTAGGTCTTTTAAACTATTTCTTTTACTATTTAATAAAGTATTATATATCTTATATTACTTTCCTCTATAACTTTTTACTAATTAAGTATAAAAATAGAGAAAAAGTAGTCTTAATAATAGTTATAATAATTACTATTTTTTATATATAAATATAAAAATATTATAAAAATACTATTATTAAAGCGTTATAAAGGTTTATAAGTCCGGTTTAAACGTTTAGAACTTAATAAAGCTTTACTTAGTACTTAATAAAGCGGTTTTTATAAACTCTATTTTTATATAAAATTAAAGGTTTATTACGAAGCTTCCTTATTAATATTAATTTTAATATTAAGAATTATTTCTTTACAATTAGTACTTTATTTATTACGTATTTTAGTATTTTATTAAGAATTATTTAGAATTAAAAGCTTAAGAACTTTTATAATATATATAAACGCTTATAAAAAGGATTATAAACTATATAAAGCTATTTATAACCTAGTTATTATACTCCTTTTTTTACCCCTATTCCTAAGCTTATATAAGGGGGTTATTTTAGGAATTAGTAATAATAATAAGACTATAATAGCTTTTTGAATCTTATTAACCGTACTTTATAATATACTTATTAATTACTTAGCGTCTTAAATAGTTAAAAATTTAATAATAATACTATTTTTAATTATAAAATTATCTTAAGTATTAGTATTTCTAAAGTTTAAATCTATTTCCCTAAGTACTCGAACTAGTTTATTATTAATATTCAAGAGTTCTTATATTTCTTAGATTATTAAATTTACTTTTTTATTTATAATAGCTTATTCCTCGTATACAGGATTATGAAAAACTTTTTTATTAAACTTGATATTTTTTATAATAAATACTTACTTAAGTATAAGTACTTAGATTTTATATAAGTTATGCGTTTTTAGTACGTATTTAATTAAGTATTTTATATACTTATAGGGAAGTATTTTAAACTCTTTTTAATATATACCCCTTTTATAATCCTTATAAAAAGGGTATACTTAGTAATTATATATATAGAAATTACTAAGATACGGGGTTATTAGTTTAGAGTCCCGTACTTAGTAACCTATTTATTACTAATATTAATATTACTTTTACTAATTAATTTATCTTATAATAAATAAATTTCATTTATTAGCCTCTCGTAAGGTAATATTATAAATAAAAATTACTACTAATACCGTTTTATTTTATAAATTTATAAAGAGGTTTATAAAAAGGTATATTTTACGACCTTTAGTAATTATTAATTAACTTACTCTTTTTATATTACTTATAGGTTTCTTTATATATAAAAATAAAAGCTTTATTTTAATTCTTAGCTTACTATATTATATTCTATATATATATTTAATATTAATAATTAAGAGAACGGTCTTATTATTACTTTTTAAAAAATATATTAAAGTCCTTTTTTAATAATAAATCGTTACCTCGGGGCTTTATAATATAAAAAGTACTTCCTTTTTTATTTTAATCTTTAAAAAGAACTCTCTAAGCTACTTAGTATATTTATTAAAGACTATAAGTATATATTATTATTTATTAAGAAATAGCTTAAAATAGAATAGATCTTAGTATATATAGTACTATAATTATAAAGCTTTTTTTTAAAAATAGCTTTTTTAAAATTACTAACTTAACTTTAGATAATATATATATTTTATATTTAATTTATAATAGAAGTTTAACATATATATTATAAGTTTTATATAGTAATTAATAAAAAGTATTAGGTCCTAAATAACTTATTTTAAAGTATTATAAGAGTACGTTATTAAACCTCTTATAAATATATTAATATAAATAATAAAATTTTCCTTCGTTAATTAATAATATAATACTAATTAAGTTTTATAAAATATATGTAAAAGTTATAAAAAAAGAGCAAAATTAGAAAAGCTTATATTCAAAAAAAGGTAGGTTATTGTTTTTTAAATAAGCTACTTTTAACAATATGTTTTTAAAATATTCCTTATTATAAAATATAATTTAGACCGTAGTACTAGAGTACGCTTTTATTTAATAAAGGTTTTAAAATTATATTAATATAAAATCCCTCAATATAAGCGACGTTTTAAAACTTTAAGTTATAAGTTCCTTTTCCCTTAGGGCTATTTAAAACGCCCTTTATAATATAAGTACTACGTATAATAATAAATAATATAATAGTTCTTAATTTAATATACTTATTATTATTAAATATTACGTAGCTCTTAAGTTTAAAAAAGCTCTTATTATTAATTAACTATATTACTTTATAACTATTTATTATTATATCTTGAAATAAAAAATAAGTATTATTTATAGGGGTATTAAAAATTATATTTATTTTTAAATTCTGAATTATTATAAATATAATAATTACGTAGCTTTTATTATAATTTATTAATAAGCTCGCTTCAAATTAGTTAGAAAATCTTTTTAAGAACTTAAGCTTTTTAGGGGTTCTATTGTTCTTTAGCTATTTAACTTTTTTAAGTTTATTATAAAATAATTTTTATTTATTTAATTTAATAATAATAACGACTTCTTTTACTTAGCCCTTTAATATTTATATTAATAATATATTAGTATTCTAGTTTATAAATACCTATTTTAATTTTTAGTACGCTATTAGTTTCTATAAATATATATAATTATCAAAGTATATAATATTATTCTTATTATTTACGTCGTTAGTTATATTAAAACGTTTTATAACAATAAAAAAGCCCCTCTTTATTTTAGAAGTTATTTAGTATATACGTCCTAAATAACTAAGCTAAATATATATATAATTTCTTTAAAAGTCTTAATATATATTTTAAAAATTATTAATTCATTAAAAGTCTTATATATACGTTAGTCTTATATAGGGTTAAGTTTAGACTTAACTATAACTAAGAAGTTAAGTATAATAACTTTTTTATTAATTTTTAAAATATTATACGATTTAGTTCAGAAGTAAATAGATTGCTATTTTTTATATTAGTATTATAAATTAACTCCGGTCTTTATTTTATTTAGGGTTTATTAATATTCGTTTGAAACCGTATTTTTAATTGTTATTTCAAAGAGCTAAAGTTCTTATTTTAATTATTTTATAAGTTATTATATACTAAACTTAGAGCTATCCGTAATAACTTTTTAAAATACGTATTTATAAAAAATAGTATTAACTAATTTTATTAATTATTAAATAAGGAATTTAATATATATATTAATTATATTACGTTCTTAAGCTTTAAAGTATTTATATTCAATATTAAGCTTTTATTATTTCTAAATACTTTTAAGTATATAAATCCTCTTTATAGGTACGATATAAAAATAAATTTATTTATATAAAATAAGTAATAAAACTAATTTTATAAAAGAAAAACCTAAATTAGTTTTATAAGTTATTTATATTTAAAAAGGTTAAAAAGTATGTTAGAGTTTAGAACGTTTAAATTAATATAGTTTTAAATTTCTATACTCTTATTTATAGTACGAAAAGTATTAAACTATTTAATTTATTTATTATAATTAGTTAACTTAGCTTAGGCTAAAATAAGTATAAGTATATTTATTATTTTAAAAAAGATTATAGGGATCGTATTAATAAGTACGTTATTATAATATAAGGTTTTAATTAAGAACTAAGTTTATAATTATTATAAGTTATAGTATGTAATAATAAGTATATAGAGTATAATAAAAGTAGCTTAATTATTAAAATAGAAATAGATAAAAAAAAAGGTTTATATACATAATATCTAAGATAGATACGTAATTTAGTACGTGACGGGTACTTCGTGAGATGCGGATTACGTGACATATTCCTATCCTGGCGACCTCGCCGTTGGGCAGGACCACCTCTATTCCGCTGTGTTTTCCCTATCTATTACCGTACAAGGAAGCACCACCTCCGCGGTCCAGGGCATTTCCAATCATGAATCCCTAGCCGAGGCCTGAAGAGTCTACTCTGATCTTGTCCAAGAGGCCGCGGTCACGCAGATAACTTCTTTTGCGGGAAGCTTGTCAGTCTCTCAGTTTCTGAGATTCTTTGATGGGATGATCGACGACTTACTCGCTCATTTGCATGAAAGTGACACCCGGCTCAACGATGCAGACGCACGCTGTCTCATCTAAGTGCAAGATGCGGTTTATATGCGTGCTGAGAATCATCACTAGCGATCCAGGAACCTTGACACAACCTGTTAGTCTTTCATGGTGGGATATAGGGGCGAGGTGCCGATTGCAGTGCTTACCCTTAGTGCCGAGCCGCCGTACGCGAGGTTTCGTCCGGTGCTGATGGGCCATACGGGAACCTTTGACTCGTTGCACGCAGCAAGAACAGCCTGAATATCCTGCACGCTGCGCGGGTGACACAGAGCTGAGCCCACTAGCTCGCACTCATCGTCAAAGGAACGGTAGTAGTCGTGGGTGCGACAGTTGCGTCCAAAATCATCATCTTCGTAGCCCTTAAAGTCTGTCATGAGTTATGACACATAGTAATAGGTATACGGAGTGTAGTAAAAGTGGCTTAATTATGAAAATAAAAATAAATAGAAAGAAAAGGTTTATATATATAATATTTAAAATAGATACGTAATTTAATACGTAATGAGCACTTTATAAAATACGGATTACGTAATATACCTCTCAATTACTATTATTAAAAAGCTATTATACCTAAAATAGAATTTTTAGATACTTTTATAAAGGCCCGATTTAGTTAAATATAAATGAAGAAAAATAATAAGTATAAGAAATATATATTTTTTAAACTGCGTTTATTATAAATATATTTTCTTATTTAAAATAAATAGAATCCTAACTTAAAATAGTACGTATTTTACTATTTTTAATATATAATTTATTAATAATAAAGCTACCTAGCTACTTTATATATATTTAGACTTTTATAGTATTACTTAGCTATTATTTTTCTTTTTTTGTAATTTTTTATAATTATTATAAATACTCCCGTTTACTATATATATACCTATATTATTAAATAATTTATTAATTTTATTTTACATATAAATACTTAATATATCTAGAAATAATTATAAATTTTACGTAATTTTTATAAACTTTTTATATATAAATTATATAGTTTATTAAGAGTTTAAATAGGTAATAATATTAATAAGCCCTTCGAAGTTATTACTCCCTACCGTACTATTTAACTTATTTATTAAAGCTTAGTTACTACGCTCTTCTTTTTTAATTCAAAAAATGTTGAAATTACTAATTAAAATACTAAGAGTTTTATAAAGTTTAAAACTCTTATTAATAATATTAATGTAAATAATAATAAAATAAATAATAATAATAAAAGTTTTAATAAGTTTTTATTTATTTTCTTTTAAAATTTAAAAGTAGAAATAAGTTTAGTTTAGATATTAAGCCTTTTAAAAAAAGTATCTTATATATTATTCTACGAGTTCGTATTTAATATTATTTTAAATTTTAAAAAACGTAAAACTAGTTCTTTTTGAAAAAGTAAAAAAAGGTAAAAAGAATACTAAGAAGTTAAGGTATTTTCTATAATAAGTATAATTTTTATTATTATTTTAAGCCTATTTAATATATATTTAGTTCTTAAAAAGCTTAAAAAAAGGTTTTTAAAAATAAAAAGCTTTAGTATATATTTTATTTTTAAATAGCCCTTTAGCATATTAATTGTAAAAATAATAGTTATTATTTTATAAAAAGTAATAACTAATATACGTATTACTTTAATAGCTATTTAGCTATATAATATATTAATATATTAATTATTTTATAATTAATAACTTAAGCCCTTACTAAGGCTATTATAAATAGTACTTTCTTTTTATAAATATATTATTCTTTTTTATCGTTAAAAAGTACTTTTAACTATAGTTTTAATAAAATATTACTAAGCTTTATAATATTATTTATTAAATAAATAATAATATTAAAATATAAGAATTATATCGGTTTTTATATAGAGGACTTCTTTTTTATATACCCCTAGCCCCCTTTTTTAAAAGAAATTATTTTTAATAAAAATAAACTATCTATTTTAAAGTCTTCAAAATTTCTAGTTGCATAACTCAGTATAAACTATAAACTATTAATATTATTTTATTTATAAACCGATAAATAAATAAAAAAGATTCATTAAATTTTTAAAATAGACCTTTATTATTATATAAACTATAATTAAAATAACTAAGTAGTACTTTTATTAATAGCCTAGTTCGTATATAATAATATAATTAGTAAAAGTATAAAAAGATCCCCGTTCTATTTTAATTACGGATTTTAGTTAATAATATATAAAAAAGTATAATAAGGACTATAAACTATAAAAACTATAATAAATATAAAAAGGACTTAAATAAATTTATAAAAGAATATTAATAAACCTTAAGTCTATATAATAGTATACAAAAAAGAATATAAATAGATTAAAAATTAAAAAACAATTTTTAAAAAAAGGGGATAATGCTTATTTTTTTACTATAATATTAAATTAAGATAACGAAATAATAAATTAAACTATAAAAAACTTAAACTTTTTAATATTATTAAAAAGGTCTTATTAATTAATTATAAATTAAAACTACTAAATACGATATAATATTATCTTATTTTCTATATTTTATTACTTAAGTTTATATTGAAAAGCTTGTATATAAAAAGTTATATTATTATTAAACTAAATTAATTCAATATAAAGTTAAATAGACTATTAATTTTAAAATAAAAAATAATAAGAAAATATACTTTATTAAATAAAAAAACTACGGATATAAAAGGATATATATAAGAACTTATTACGAACCTTTAGAACTCTTAATTACTTTTAAAGAGTACTAAAATTAAAATTAAATTTAAAACTCTTAGTTATTATAGTATTCTAATTAATAATTTTAAAAATATTATTAATTTATACTTTATAAGCTATTAAAAAAGTATTTTTAAAATCCTTAAAAAACTCTTTTAAAATAAATTAACTCTTTTTAAATACTATTCGCTTTTAAAAATAAGAACGCTCTAATTTAAATAATAACTTATTTAACTTAGCCTAAACTTATTAATAAGCCTTAGCCTTTTTTATAACTCCGTAGCCCTTTTTAAAACTATAATTCTTTAATTTTCTATTATAATTAAAATAATTAAACTCCGTTATTAATTAACTAATTATACTTGGTTAAACTAAAACTTAATAAATAAAGATATAATACTTATAAGTATAAATAATATTAGTAAACGTATTTTATAAAACACTTAAATAATAGTATATTTTATAAACCTTGGAATTAAAAAGAACTAAATAAAAAACTCCTCGCGAGTAATAATTTAAATAAAATATTATTCTTATACCCCTTTAGGGTCCGGTCCGCCTTATGAGGGGCTATTTTCGCCTTTATAAATAAGCTAGTTTATTAGGGTTAATATCAAGTATTTTTATTACGTACTTTTATAAAACTTTATAACTAACTATAGCCGGCCGTAGCCGTTATTAAATACTAATAACCCCGTTACTATAGTATATTAATCGCCTTCTTAATAATTAAATACTACCCCTTACTTTCTCCTCTTATCTTATTTAATAATAACCTCTCTCTAATATTCCTATTCAATATGCTTATTTACGCTCTTTTCAAATTTTTAATTATATTATTAAGTCTAGGCTTATTTATATTACTTTATTATATTAAAAAAGTATTAATAAGGGTAATACTTATTATAATATATTTATCTATGTTTTATAACTTAATATTATAAATATAGTATTTATTAAGGCGGCGTTTTTATAGCTCGGGGTCCTTTAGTATAATACTTATAGGATCGAACTTCTAGTTATTAAAGAAGCCCTAAGGGTTAATAAGTTAACGTCTTAGTATTTTAATAAAGTATATTTAAAGTAGATAATTAGATAGTAATAATAATAGTAATAGTATAATAATAATAAACGGTAAAGGAAATAACGTTTTTAATTTTAATAAGAAAAACGAGGTAACGAATATATATATATACGAGTTAAAGTTAAAAGTGTATAAGTTTAGTAAATATTAGGTTAACATGATTTTTTATAATAGTAACGAGGGTATTTCTAATACTATACTATTATAACTTACTATTACCTAAAAGGGTAGCTAACTTAGCTAGGTATATAATAAGCTTATAAAGTAGTAGCGTCGGGCGCTTAATATTACTATGAATAATCTATAGTTATAAACTTCATAAGAGGGAAAGTTAAAAAGTTAAAAGATTTAAAAAAAGTAGTTTAGTAAAATAATATAAGTATTTATTAATACCGTATATTAATACTATATAAATAATACTAAGAACTGCCCGAGTAGCTAGTAAAAGTAGAATATATAAATAAATATTATTTTTATACTTTTATTAAAAAAGCGAATATTACGTAATAATTTATAATAAGACGTAACTATTGAAAATTTTAATTCTTTAATTTAACTTAATATCGTTATGGTATATTTAAAAGAAATACTTAATAATTCCCTAACTTAAGAATAAATAACCTATTTATAGGCCTAGGGGACTAAACCTTTTAAAAAAAAGAGCTAACATTACGATTTAATACGTATAATAAGGCTAAGGTCCCGCCTTACGGGACCTATAATAATTACTATATTATATATATATAAGTACGGACTTAGAATAACTCCTCTTAGGATATAAAAACTATAAATAAGTTATATAACTATAATTATATAATAAAATAAAGAACGGACGCCCGTAAATAAATAAAATAAATAATTATAAATAAGTAAAATAAATAATTATAAATAAATACATAAACGACCGTTTAATAAATAGTTATATAATAATAAATAAAAATACTATAAAGGATATATTTAAAAATAAGACTTATATTTAATATAAACTTAAGCTGGGCTTAAGGATAGATTTTTATAGTTTTTTCAATAATTAACTTAGTATTAGATTTTATAATCGCTTTTAGTTATCTTTATTAAAAACCTCTTCAATAAGACTACGATTAATTACTAAAGTTTTATTTACTTTATAATTTATAAATATAGTTTTCATAAAGTTATTTATAATTATATCACTATTTACTTAGTACTCGTAGCTTGAAATTTTATGAATATATTTATTATAACTAGTTAGTTATAATATCTTTTTAAAATTAATATATATTTTTATATTATTAATAATTTTCTAGGCTACTTTTTAGTTATTTTAATAGTATAAAATAATAAAACTATTAATATTAAATACTAATATTATTTTCTTATTTATAGTTTAGTAAATATAGATCTTTTTATATATTACGACTTAATATATATAACTAAACTAGGGCCCGCTCTATAAGCTTATAATAGCTATAATATACTATATATATAAAAGTATAAAAATATAGAGTAATTGTTATAAAATACAAAAACTATAGGATGAGTTATATAATAATAAAAAATAAAAAAGTCCGTATATTAAATATACGAACCCCGTTTTTTAAAATATAAAACTTGTATATTTAGAATACGGGGCCCGTTAAAATTATATATAAATAAGGGATATATTCAAAAACGAGACTTATATATAATATAAACTTAAGCTAGGCATAAAAATAGATTTTGTATAACTTTTTTAATAATTAGCTTAGTACTAAACTTTATAATTACTTTTAGCTATTTTTATTAAGAACCTTTTTTAATAAAACTATAATTAATTATTAAAGTTTTGTTTATTTTATAATTCACAAATATAGCTTTAAAAAGCTATTTATAACTATAATATTACTTACTTAGTACTTATAATTTTAACTTTTATTAATATACTTATCATAACTAGCTAATTATAATATTTTAATTGCTCTTATTTAGTAAGTTAATTTTATAAAACTTATTAAATAATAAAGAGAGTAATAATATTTTTTTAAACCTTAAGTACTTTTTTATTTAATTTTAAGTAACTTATTAACTTAGTTAGCGAGCTAATTAAGGTTAAAAATAATAAAATACTTGATATTATTTATAATTTTAATAATAACGTAATCTTTAAAAAAATAAATTATAAAATAGTATAACATATTCTTAAATAAAATAATAAGTAAAATAAAGAACTTATAAGGCTTTTCAATAATAACTCTTTTTAGATAGTTATAATTTTAATTAAAAATAACGAAAATATTATTACTTTTTAGAATATAGTTAATAGAACTATAACTAATTTAAGAATTCAAAAGAAAAAGAATGATTTAAAATAAAAAGTTAGAACCCTCTAAGTTATTATTAATATTATTCAAACTTTTATAAATAAATAAAAAAAACTTAAGCTTAACGTACTTATTTTTTTTACTAAAATTATCAAACGTTTTAAGAGGTTTTTGTTTAAATTAAAACTTATTAAACGTTTTATATTATTAATATTTATATTGAAACTAAACGAGTTATTTATATAATAACCTTTTTTAAAAAATAAGCCTTAAAATAATTCGAACTTTGTTTAAAAAAAACTTTTTAATAACAACGGTTATTTATTATATTATAAAAAGAAACTGAAAATATCTTTAATAATATAATAAGATTTTAGAGCGCTCTTAAATCCTTATTTTAAAATTTTAATAAAAAATAATAAATTTAAAAAGACCTAGTTAATTTTTAATAAACTAAGTTTATCTTATACTGTATTACTAAGTTTAAAAGACTTATAATATAACTCGTTTTTATTAAGAAAACCCGTATTCTCTTATTTTATTAAAAATTAAAGAATAAAGTTAAAAACGAACTTAATAAAATAAAAATACTAATAGAATTCTTATAGTATATTAAGCTTATTATTAAAATTAATACTTAATTATATAAACAACATAAAAAAAGAATAAGTATAATATTTTGAAACTAACTTTAATAAGAAATATTAAAATTATAATAAATTACTAAGTAATTACTAAAGTAACTTAAAAAACTAATAATAATAAAGTACGTTTTATAAATAATATAGAGGACTTATAAACCTTAGTATTATTAAATATAAAGAACTATAACAAGAAAAAAGCTTTAAATACTATAATTATAATAAACTAAGATATATAATTAAAAATTATTAATAACCTAAGTATATTTAATACTAACTTATTTTAAGAAAACGAGCTAATATTATAAATAAAGAAGTTCCCTATAAATAACTTTTATAAATAGTTTATTGTAATAATAACTATTTTATTTATTGAAATAATAAAATATAAATAGAATAGTACTTAAAATGACCTAAGAATAATAAATAATTAAGATATAATATTATCCTATTTCTAATTAAAACCTTAGTAATAATAATAAGAAAGGTATTTACTTACGAACTCTATATTCTTTAAGAAGGAATTAATATTAAATATATAATTACATATTTTTAAATTTATAAAAGTAAAAGAAAAAGCTAAAATGAACCTTATTAAAAAGATATATTTTACTTTTTTAAAAAACGAATTAAATAAAAACTCCTAACTAATATAAAGAAATAACTTTTTAAATTTAAGAAAAAGGACCTAATACTAAAAGAATTATAAACAGTTTTATTTATATAGTATAATAAAACTATATAAATTAAAAATAACTTATTAAGTTTTAAAAAGAGCTCGATTCAAATAAGATTCTAACTAAATTTATTTATATAATATAATAAACAAATCATAATAAAAAGTTTATTTATAAAATTAAAGAATAGTTCAAAAACTTTTTATGTAAAAATAAAATTGAAATAATTCAAAAGTTAATTCTTAATTTTAAAATTATAAAAAAAGAAAAATTAATTTTAATGTTCAAAAGAAAAAGATATTAAAATAGGACTTAGTTCTTTTTATTTTAATAAAATAAATCATTTTATAATTTAAATAAACTTCGTAACGTTATTTAATATTATATCTAAATAGAGACTAATTATAAAATATTACTTAGCGTTAATAATACCAGTTTCAAAAAAAACAATAATAAACTATTATATAAATATATTATCTATTTAAGGATAACTAGAGTATTTAATTTTATAAAACTAAAGAACGTAAGAAGGTTATTATAACTCTTTATATAAATAAAAACTACTCTCTATTCGACTCTAAAGATCTTTTTTACAAGGAATTATTTTGAATAAAATACTTAAATAATAAATACTTTAAGTACTTTATATATAAGTAAAATAGCCGTTTTTATTTATAAAAACGTAATAATAAACTTATTAAGAATATTTATATAAAAAACTAATTCTTTATTTAAATATTACTAAGCCTTGAAAATAATAATAGAATAATGCTTAGTTTAAACCTTAATCTTCTTATAAAATACCCTAATAGCGAATATATAAAATAAGAAGATTATAAATATAATTGATATTAAGTTTATTATATTAAAAAAGCTAAAATAAAAAGAGAATAATAAGAACTATATAAATAAAGTATTTAATAAAGAAGTGTATATTAAAAATACTAAAGAAGCTAATTAAAAAAGAATAATAAAAAGTAAAAATAAAAAAGAAGTTCTTATATATAACTAAATAATATAACGACGTATATTTATAAGTTAGCTTCGATATTTATAAATAAGGACTAAATATTATTATTAATATTAACATATAGTCTATCGAAATAGTGGGAGTATCTATTAATATTATGTATTAATACTATATAAATAATACTAAGAACCGCCCGAGTAGCTAGCAAAGGTAGAATAAAAGAAATAAATAATAATATATAAAAAACCTATATTTTACTAAAAATAGTAAATAAACTAGACTTATTATAAATATAAAAAATGATTTATATTAATTATAAATAGTAAAAGAAGAACGAGTTAATTATAACTACGGATATATTAATTAAGGGACTATATACTTCTTAATCTATATTAATAATTAATAAGAAAAACTATAGTAGGATATTATAAAATTAGAAATATCGATATTAGCTTAAGAATTTGTAATTATAAAAGTATAGTTTATAAATAGATTAAATTAATAATTAGGTTTCTTTTTAAAAGAATCTAGTTATTAAACAACTTAAAAAGAAAAAGGGTTTAAATAGATTTCTAATAATTCTTAAAGAATGAGAATAAATACGATATATAGCTTTTATTAAAATAATAAAAAGTTTTAAGAAGTTTATATATAATAATAATAATTAAGGATCGTAGTAACTCGAGATTATATTTAAAAAGTACTTAATATATACGAAACTATTTATAAACCTAATGAAATAGGATTATTAAAATATAGTAATTAAAATATAAAGATTAAAGTCAAAAGAAAACGTAACTTAAGTTCTATTTAACACACTTAATCAATTAAAAGGAATAAGAATATTTTAATAAATATGTTAATAACAAGCTTAAAAAAGAATATGTTTAATTATTAAATTCCTTTATAAAATTCTTTTTATTTTTTATATTAAAAAAGGGTAGAGACATAAGACTTATTATTAATTATAAAAAACTTAATAAAGTTATAAAAAAGAATTATTATCTCTTATTACTTATTACTAAACTTAGAAATTTATTTTATAGAACTAACTAGTTTATTATTATAAATCTTAAAAAAGTGTTTAACTAAATTCGAATTAAAAAAGGAAATAAATAAAAAGTAGTTTTTTAAATATAAAAGAACTTTTGAATATCTTATTATACTTTTTAAACTTATTAATATTTTGATAACTTTTTAAATACTAATTGATTACGTAGTCCGGGAGTATATTAATAATTTTATTATTATTTATATTAACAATATTCTTATTTATTCCCTTAAGTTTAAAATATATAAAGAGTATATTTATATAGAATTTTAAAAGCTTCAAAATACTAAATTATATATAAAACCCTCTAAATACGAGTTTAATATATAGAAAATAGATCTTTTAAAATATATTATTATAATAAAATAGATTTATATATAAGTATTAAACATAAAAGTAAATAAGAATTAGTTTATATTATAAAACGTTAAAAACGTATAAAGGGTTTTAGGATTTATTGATTTCTATTGAGGATTTTTTAAAAACTATGTTAGTACAATTAAACTTTTTAATAATTTAATATAAAAAGATGTTTTATTTATTTAGGACCTAAAGTATAAAAAGTATTTATTAAAGTTAAGAATATAGTTGTTTTTAAACTAGTTATTATAATCTTAGACTTTAAAAACCCTTTTAAAATCGAGACTAATACCTTAGACTTTATTATAGGAGCGGTCCTAAAATAATAAAATAAATAAAAAACTTTATTCATATTACTTTCATTTTAAAGTATTTTATAAAATAAAATTAGATTAGTAAGTTTATAAGAAAGAACTAATAGTAACTATTAAAGTATTTTAAAAATGGAAATTATACTTATTTAGAACTAAGTATAAAGTTATAATTTATATAAACTATACAATTTCGTAAATCTCATAATAAATTTAAATTTCAATAAATAATAAATTAAATAGAGCGAATTCCTATTTAAATATAATTTCTAAATTATTTATTAAAAAGGTTTAAAAAATAGTAAAATAAATGCTTTTAATAGAAAACTTAATTATAAAGTTATAGTCCCTAAAGAAATATAAGTTATTTTTAAATAAAAAAATAGTAACCTTATACTAATTATAAACTTTTTATAATAGTTAGAAAGATTAATATTAGCTGAATTAAAAGAATAACCCCTAAGCTTATTATAGAAATTTATAATATATTAATATATAGTTATTAAAGAGTTATTAAAACGTAAAAACGGATTTATTAATATTATAATAGATTTATTATATATATTAAAATTATAAAAGTAATTAAGAACTATATAATTTATGATAAAGAAAAGTAGCTTATATAAGCTTTATAATAAGCTATAACTACTATAATTACTAACAAAAGTATAATAATTAATCATATAAGATTTTATCATTAAATTATTAAAATTTAGAGAACTATTTATTAAAACATAATATAATAATATCTTAGTTATAATTAATTAACTTATTAAGTTTATTTATTTTATTTTTTATAAAGAATTTAGTACTATAAAAGACTTAGTATATATATTTATTAAAGTTATATTTTAAAACTACGGTTTATTAAGAAAAATTATTTTTAATAGAAATAAGCTATGTATCTCGAAGTTTTAGGAATCTCTAATTCGGTAACTTATTATAAATTATAAATTGGTAATATTATTTTATGTATAAATTAAAATATAAATAAAAAGGATTAATTAAATCTTTAAAATATACTTTTATTATTATATAAACTATAACTAAGATAATTGAGTAGTACTTTTATTAATAACTTAGTTCGTATATAATAATATAGTTAATAAAAGTATAAAAGCATCCCTATTTTATTTTAAATATAGATTTTAGTTAATAATATATTAAAAAGTATAATAAGAATTATAAACCGTAAAAGCTATAGTAAATATAAAAGAGCTTAAGGAAATTTATAAAAAGGTATTAATAAATTTTAAGTTCGTATAATAATATATAAAAAAGAACCCCCCCGACGGAGCAATCCGCCGGGGCTGTACCGTGTATTACGTATTAGGGAAAACTGGGTATAATGTGCTCTATACCTAACTTGAGGGCCGCCTCCGACCATTGCGGCCGACTATTGCGGCCGACCTCTGCTATCGACCTCTGCTATTAACCTTTCTGGCCGGCGCCGCCGCGTGAGTATATCGCTCAGCCTATCGTTAGTAAGTAGTAGGGCAGCTTACTTATCCTAAATTAAATAGCAGCTTTTATATTAGAATAGGATAGGGCGATCAGTCCTAGTATTTCTTTTTTTTAAAACAGATCGAGTATAGGGACCTATGGGAGAGCTAATTAGAGGAAAATATAAAAAAAAGGGCCCCTAATTAAAAAAAAGAGCTTAGTAACGTAGATTTTTATTTTAATTATATATATACTTTTTAAAATTAAACTAGAGCTTTTTTAATAATTTATTTTTAAATACGATAATATAAAACGATTAAGAAGTTTACCTTTTTAATCTAGTTAATACTACTCTCTTTTTTTAATTATAACTCCGTTAATTAAAACTATATTAACTTAATTAAAAAAAGTATTTTATATTATTTTTATAAATATTAATAATTCTTTTTAAGTACCGTATTATAAAAGTCCTTTATACTTTATACTTTTTTAATAATCTCTTTTTTTAAAAATCCTTTCTCTTTTTAAATAAGAAAATAAGTAAAAAAAAGCCCGACTCGATCGGAAATAATTTAAATAAATAAGTAAAAAAAAGCGGCGTAATAATTAAAATAAATACGAGTAGTAGGACTCTAATTAAAAAAAAAACTAAATAATTAAGATATAAAAATAAAAACGTATAAAAAAGGGCTTTTTATTTAATAAGAGGGGGATATAATAAACTTTAATAAATAAGCGAGATAGATAAGTAGAGAAATATATAGATACTTAGGACTAGATTAGGCCTAAATACGGATATTATAATAATATAATAAGATAAATAATAAGTTAAAATTAGAACTAATAAAATACTTTAATAAATATAACTAGTTATTTAATTAAACTATTTTTTATTAATTAATATAGCCTAAAGATTTAATAATAAACTTATTTAAAAGTGCGGATACGTCGGACTAAGGGTGCTTAAGAAACTAGTTTTTAACTAAACTTATTAATAATTTTGATTAGTATTACTATAAGCTTAATACAAAGTCCGATTAAAACTCTAGTTATATACTTAATAGGGGTTAAGAAGGACGGCTTAAATTACGTTAATTAGGATAATAACTACGCTTTAATTATTAAAATAGCTCCTCTCTTCTCTTTTTAAAATCTATTTAAAATAAATAAACTAATATAAAACTATTAAAATTATAAACTAAATTAACGAACTATATTTTTAATAACCTCGGACTATAAATATAAATAATTAATATATTATTTTTATTATTATTAGCGCCCCTTAAGACGTTTAATTATATAAACCTAACTTTTTTATTTTAAATAAACCGTTTACTAAACTAACTTTTATAATTTATTAAAACCTATAGACCGCGGAGTTATTTAATAATAAAAAGCTTATTTATAATAATAAATTTACTTATTAATTTAATTAAAAGAAGCTAATTACGGCTTAAGTTAAAATAAATATTTTAATTAATACTTTTTTAAGTACTATTACTACTTAAATCTAAATAACTACGCTTTAAACTAAGGACCTTACGATTTTTTAACTTAATTTAATAAAAAATATAAGGTTTTATAAAATACCGTTCCTTAGTTAAGAGGGAATAGTAGTTTTTAAAAATAATAATATCGTAGACTTTTTAAAAAAGTTTAAGGACTAGTATACGATTAGTAAGGTCCCGGACCGATTTAAAAATAAACTTATTATATATATTATAAGAGGAGATTATTAAACTCTAATTAAGGACGCGATTAAAGGACTACCCTAGGCCTAAGCTAAGGATTTTTTTTAAAAAAGTATAAAAAATAAGATATTAACTATTTTTTAAATAAAAAAGAGTAGATTAAAAGAGTTATTAAAAGACTACTTATTTCGTTTTTTAACTTAAACTCTACTTAGGTACTATTCATTAAGATTAATAATATAATTACCCTTATTAAATAATAAGACCTCTATATTATAACCGATAAGAGCTTAATTAAGGCCGTATATAAGCGGTTTTATACTAATATTATAAAAGAAGTAATAAAAAAAGTCGGGGTTATTTTAGATAGTTTTATTAAATTAATAAAGTATATAAGGTTTAAAATAGGACTTCTTAACGTAATTATATATAAAAAAAAATATAGCTTACTTTTTATAAATAATTAGAGTTAACCTAAAACCTTATTATAATCCCCTATTTCGTAAATATATAAAAATACTTAGTATTAGTATCCGAACCGCTAGTGATATTACTAATTAATAATAAGGGCCTAGGTTACCTAGGTAGTTACTAATAATACTACTAATTCTAACCTAGTTAACGAAATAAATAAGCTAAAGATTTATTAAAATAGTATTTATTCTCGAGGTCCTACTTATATATTTAATATAAGCATTACGTATCCTAATTAGCCCCTAATTATAGGACCTAAAGACCGCTATTAGTACTACTAAAGTCTATACTACCGGATTATTAAAAATTATAATTAGTACACTCTTAATAAAGATATTTATTTTATTATTTTAGCTTAGGGAGCTTAGTACTACGGAAAGTACGATAGTTAAAAACTTATAAGAAATATCCCCTTTATTATAATTAAAAATAGAAAAAAGCGTACGATTACTAATTATATTACCCTTCTTTTTTACGTAGTAAATATATTAACTAAGGAAGATACTAAGTTTTTAGCTAAATAGATTCTAAACTATTAAATCGGACTACCTTAGTAAACTATACCTATACTTCTCTTAGTTAATCCTATAAGTATAGTTAGATACGTTTACGTAATACGACCTAACTTAGGCTATTATAACTAAGCGAACGTCTATACTATTTATAAAAGAAAACTACTTAAGAACCGTACTTTAATAACTATATTATATTTTAAAAAAATATATAAAATTAATAGTCCGAGCTAGCCTTTATAATTTAAAAAAAAAATAGTTTTTTTCTTTAATTAAAAAAAGGAAATTATAAAAATTAATAATAATAACGAGGTTTTTAAAACGGTAGAGGACGTAACTTTTATATCTATTTCTAAGCCTTAGCTTACTAAAGTCCTAATTAGTACCTCTAATACTAATACTTAAGGAACCTAAGAGCCTCTTTTTTATAAAACTTAAAAAACGATAATTATAAATTAAACTTATAACTTTAACCTTAGGGCTAAGGTAAAAAAGCTAATAAAAAAGAGGCTCGAGGCCCCGATCTCGTTTTTTATAAACTTTTTATAAAAGATTATATTAGAATATATTATAATAATAGTAATTTTAATACGTAATTAGAAGTATTTTAATATTAATAAAATCTTATTAAAAGCTCCGAAGTCCTTAGTAAATCTAGTAAAGAATAAGTAATAGTAAAAAAATATTAAAAATCTCTTTAATAAGTATAATTAAAACCTCTTTTTAAGGCCGAGCTATATAACTAAGATTAATAAAGTTAAAAACGCTAATCCGATTTTTAAATTCTTAATTTCCGTAATTTCGAACGCCTATTTTTAGTTAGAAATTTAAATATTTAGTATAAATTAGGATAATAAGGGTTCGATAATCGTTACTATTTTAAATACTAAAGTATAAGTTAATATTCTCTTAAAATAATACGTTAAAAAAGCTAGTATTTTTTATATAATAATAAAGCTTTAAATATAGACGTTTAAGTACGATTTAACTAGCTAAATAACTTTTAATAGCTTCTATTTTACGGACGTATAAATTAATAAGTTTAAAATAACTATTTATTTTTTTATTAAGGACGAGCGAGAGACCTCCGATCCGTTATTATTAAGTCTTTTATTTATATAAAATACTAAGTTATCCTTTAGATATAATAAGTTAATAATTATCGCTCTAATTTATATCGAGGACGCGAGGCTAAGGATCTTTATAAAAATAATTAGAACGAACGGTTTTTAAAATATAAAAAATATTTTACCTTAGTTTAAGTAATATATAAAGGAAGTTTTTAAATTAAAAAACTAAATATTAGTAATATAACTAGGAATACTACTAGTTCCGATAACCCCTATTTAGAATCTAAGCTAAAAGAAGATAAGCGTATTATAATACTTTTAAACTAAGGCTAAGTTAATTAAATTATAACTATAGTTACGCTTTATATAATTTAGCCTTAGATTATATAAATTAAGAGAGTAATAGCGGCCGCTCGGAATAAGGTTAGAAATAAATTAAATAGATTAGCTAATTAAAATAATTTATATTTTTTAATAAAAATATTTACTTCTTAATAAGAGGAGTTATATATTAAATAACGAATTATAAAACTAGAGTAATAAGTATTAAAATAGTACGAAACGGCTAAAAAAGCTTTTTATAAAATTCCCTATATTATAAAAGCTAATATAATATATATAAAAAAAGGACTAGAAGGTTTAGTTAGTTAACGACGCGCCTTTTAATAAATTAATACTTAATAGCGATCTTTATTAAAAACTTAAAAAACTTAAAAAAGTTAGAAATAAGTTATAAAACTAATCGGGCCCCTATAAGGATATTATTATACCTAAGTTCTTAAATATAAAACTAAGCTCTAGATTAATAAACGACTATTTCTAAGCTATTTTTAAAAATTACGACTATTTTTTATTTTATAAATAAGATCTCTTTAAGTAGATACTCCTTAATTAAGAAAAAGCGCTAGTATAAGACTTTTTTAATTATAGCTATTTTAACTTTATAATTATATTATTATAATTAATTAAGACTATACCCTATAAGGCCTAATAAATAAAAGGTATTCTAATTTTAAAAGCTTTATTACTAAAAGTTTTTAAAATAATCTAAGAACGTATTACTTAAGGTATTATTAAAAAAAGCTATATTACGTATTAAAACCCCTAGTTCTTAATAATAAAAAAAAACGGCGGTTTTTAACTAATTAACTTAGTAACTAAGGTTAATACTATTACCTTTTAAAACGCTTAGTAACTACTTAATACTAACGAGTTCTTAAAAGAATTTACTATAAATTAACTTATTTCTTTTTTAAATTTCTTTTTTAATTATAATTAAATCTTTTTAGATAAAAAGAGCTACGATTTAACGACTTTTTTAACTCTACTTAGGCTATATAAATACTATACCCTCTCGATAAGAATAATAAATTTAGTAGCCTAATTTTATCGGATTATAACCCGCATTTTCTATAACTAAATTCTAAAATACTATAGCGTTTTTATTAATAATATTATAGTTAAAGGCCCGCGATCCCGCTATAATAATAAGTACCTAATTAACTATCCTAGGATTTAGTAATTTATTTACGAATACTTTTAAAATATTAATTAAATCTTAGTTAATATCGAGCTAGTTAGTTATACTATTTTTAAAATAAAGTCGTAATAGTACTAGCTATTTACGGTTATTATAAGCTATTTTTATAATATAAAAAGGAGACGGCCTAATTAAACTAAAATCCTTAAGATCCTCGAATAAACAAAATACTCGAACGTCTTAAAAATTAGATCGTTTTTTAATATTATTACTTTTTATTATTACTAAATTAAGTAATTTTTTTTTAAAGTAGCCCCGTTATACTCCTTATTTAGTAAGAACTAATTTTTTAAATAGGGAGTATTATAAATTAAAGCTATAAAAATGCTTAAAAAAGTAATTATTATAGCTCTTATTTTAATTTTACTAAACTATAGTACCGAGGCTAGACGAATTATTTTTATAACAGATACTAATATTAAAAAATAGAGTAGTACGCTTAGTTAGATCGTTAATAACGAGCGAACTATTACTTAATATAAGAGCGGGATATAGCACGAGCTAGAGCTTAATTATAACTTTAAAAAGCTTAAAATACGAGGTATTTTAATAAGCTTAAAGCGTTTTTATAATTATTTATTTAGGATTAACTTTTTATTAAAAACCGATACCTAAGTCCTAGTTACTTAGATTAATAATATAGTAAATAACTTATTATTAATAATAATAATACGCTAGCTCTTTTAAATTAGATTTTTTAACTTTAAAATTAAGTATATTAATAAAAAAAAGAATACTACGGCGGATAGCTTTTTAAAAAAAACCCCTAGCTAATTTAACTTAGTTAAGGTAGAGCTTAACGAGGATATTAAGGACTTTATTAATATACAAGTCCTATAAACACGAGTTATAAAAAACTTTTTTATTATAGTATATAATCGTAATAATACTATTATTAATTAAATATAAAAAATAAATATTCTAGCTAATATACTAGTACTAAACAAATAATAGTTAGACCTCTTAAAATAAATTACTTATTTCTTTTTTATTCTAAAGAAGCTAGCTAGTATACCCTTTAATTAGTTTAAATATTTTAAATAAATAGTAATACGATTTATTATATAAAATAAACTTCTATTTTAATAAGGGACGAAGACTTATTCTTAACTTATTTAAGTAATTAATAATAAGCGTTATTAAGTAGACCTAATTAAAGAAGTATATAATAAGTCCGGGTATAAGGGACGAGAAGTAATATATTTTTATTTTATAGAACGATATTATTAACTAAGAATATACGCTTAGACTTAAGAGCTAATTACGATTTACGAGGCTTATTAAAAAGCTAAATTATAATGCTTTAACGACCCTTATATATTTATAGTTCTAATTTATAAACCTTTTTTTAAGGTCTATTTAAACGTTTAGTATATAAGTAAATAAAAGGTCGTTAAAGCGCGTTATAAGTTTATAAAATACTTAGAAACGTAGATTATAATAAACGCTATATTAAAAAATATTACGAAGTTTATTTAAAAAGATATTATTTATTACTATAAGATCTACGGTATTTTAATTATTAATAGGGGATAAGAAAATATAAGTACTATAACGTAGCTTAATTAATAATATAGTACTTAATAAAAAGTTATATCGGCTTATAACCCTCGTACTAACGGGCTCTTTAAAAAGGGTTATTAACTTATTACGTATATACTTCGTATTTAATTAGATTAAAAAAAAAATATTAAACTAATACTAGTTATAGCCCTTTTTACGAATAGGATAATTATTAGAGTATTATTAAGTTATATACCGTTTTATTTTATTTATAGTCGTTATATAACGACCCTAATTAAAAAAAAAACGGCGACTTAGAAAGTACTTAATTAAGAGAATATATATATAATAAATTAAAAAATCTAAGCCTAATTACGAGCTTTTACTTCTTTAATAAATAACTAAAAAGCTATAGCTAATAAAGTTACTTAATACTAAGCCTAAACCCGCGACTAGTTTAACTCTTTATATACCTTTTAATTAGTAAAATTATAAACTAATAATTTAGTTCTTATTTTTAATATTTAATAAAAGAACGATATATTAATTTTTAAAAAACTCGATTATTATTAATAAGGACCTTTTTATATTTACTTAGCCACTCCGAACGGATCGTCGTATTAACTAAAAACGCTTATTAATAAACTAATTATAGGGGCTACTTATATTAATAATTAATTTAAAAAGTTCTTAAAATCTTTAAAAAGCTTCTACTTATTACTTAATAAGTCTAATTTTTATAAGGACTTTATTTCTAACTTAACTAACTTTCTATTTTTATAAGATAATATAATTAATATTACGATTTTACTTTTTAATTATAATAATAATATAATAAACTCTAAGAATAAGGATACTTAACTAATTATTAAATAAACTTAATTATAAATAAGGGCCTTTTAAAAGGGCTAAATTACTTCTTATTATTACTAATCCTTAGTATAAGCTACGAGTTCTTTTTATTTATTAGATTTTATTTAATAAAAATATTATTAAATTTTATTAATTCTTTAATTATTTCTTTATCTAAATCCGGGATAAAAATATAAAAGGATAATAAGAAGAAAAGAATTATTTTTTAGTTATTACGATTAAAAACCCGACGACCTTACTTATTAACTATATAATTATATTAAAAAACCCTACCCCTCTTTTTAAATATCTAAGCTTAGTTCCCTATCTAATCGAGCTTATTTAGTATCTAACTTAGCTTATATAACCTCTTATTCTACTTATTTTATTTTAATATATTAATAACCCTCGTAAGTTATAAATATATAGTTTTTAATAAGGTATATAAAAGGGGCGTTTTTAAGAACGGAATCGTACTTATCTTCTTTAGTCTTAGTAATATTAATCTAATTAAAAACTATATAAACTAAAGTCTTAACTCTTTTAATATTAGTTAGGATTAGAGACGCTACCCTATTACTACTTATTATATAATAATAATAATAGCCCTATTTAGAGTCGGCTCTAGACTAACTAATAGCCTACCAGTCGTTACTCTTTTTAAAGTAGTATTTCTTATTTTTAAAATATATATAATTATTATATTAATTATTAAAGTAATTTAGAAGAGAAACGTACTCGAAGTAGAGGACTATTTTTTTAACTAGCTCCTTAATATTAAAACTAATATATTTTTAAAAAGATCGCGTATAATAATTATAAAGTATAATATTCTAAACGCTATAAGCTTAAATAAATAAAAAATTAATAATAGGGGTTCGTTTACTTAATTATTAAAATAGAGAGCTAAAGTAATTAGTATAATTATAACTAATAAAAACCTAACGGTTTTATAAAAATAATCTACTTATAATACCCGGATTATAAACGTATTTCTTAATAATATTCTAATTCGTAGTTAATTATTAAAACTTTTAAGCTATTTTTTTTTAATATACTTATTAACCTAAGGATTTATAATATAAAATTCAGTATAAAGCTCTCTAGTTAATCTAAGAAGAGTTAATTAATTAGTAGTTTTAAAGATCTAAAAAGGAGTAATATTAAATTAGAATAAAGATTAAAAAAATCGAATAGGGTAGTACTTATTATAGTCTACTTTTTACTAACTTTTTAAAACTTATAACCCTAAGTTTTTTAAAAATAGACCTTTTTAAGAGTAGAGGAGGAATATTATTAAGGCCGGATATTACAATAAGTAGTTTTAGTAATTTAATACGCGTTATTAATAGCTAAAGTATTAAATATAATAAGTAAGTAGATTATATTACTAAGAAAAAAAGAGACTAAGTAAAAAAGGATAATTATAATTAAAAAGCTATTATTTAGGGGAAGAAATAAAAAGCAATAGAGGAATCGAAAAAAGGCCTCTATATACCCCCCCTAGATCCGGGGTATTAAAAAAAAAAGCGCTATAGGCCTCTTAACTAATTAGTACTAAATTATAGCTATTATATAAAAAAAGAAGGAGTAAATTATAGGATCGGGGCCTTCTTATTATTCGTAATATAGTACCTTCCTTCTTAATTAGTAAAGGCCGCCCTTATAATTAATATAAAAAAATAGCTTTTTACTTAACTACCTAACTTTTCTTTCTTCCCTCCTTAACTACTTTTCTATAACTATTACTAATTAAACTTCCTCTAATTTTTACTTTTTAATTTACTATTTATTTTCTTTTTTATTCTACCTTTACTAGCTACTCGGGCGGTTCTCGGTATTATTTACACAGTATTAATACACAGTATTAATAAATACTCTTACTATCTTAATAGACTATTTTTTTTAGATTTTCTACCTTTTTAACTTTTCCTCTTATAAAGTTTATAACTACGGATTATTAACGGTAATATTAAGCACCTAACGTTACTACTTTATGAGCTACCTACTTAGCTAAGTTTATTACCCTCTAGGTAACTATAGTTTATAATAGTAGTATTAGAAATACCCTCGTCGCTATTATTAAGAATAATATTAACTTTATAATATCTACCCTAGTACTTTTAACTTTAACTTATATACGTATATATATTTATTACCTTATTTCTTTTATTAAAGTTAAAAAACGCTTCCCTCGCTATTTATCGCTATTACCCTATTACTATCGCTATTAAATCG
This sequence comes from Colletotrichum cuscutae, assembly GCA_030869315.1. Lineage (NCBI taxonomy): Eukaryota > Fungi > Ascomycota > Sordariomycetes > Glomerellales > Glomerellaceae > Colletotrichum > Colletotrichum cuscutae. Next base: position 61,903 of record MPDP01000292.1, read on the forward strand.
TTTATTTTAAATATATACTATTAAAATACCGAGACGCCTAGTTATTATCGACCCCTAGGGATACCTTAAGGGCTAAAAGTTCGATCTTATAAGTATTATACTAGAGGACCCCGAACTATAATAAGGTCATTTTAAAAAATACGGATTAGACACCGTTAACTTAAAGATCCGAAATACGTATATTAATATAGGTATTACTATTATTAGTACCTAACTTATATAATATAGCCTTAATAAAATACTTAATTAATTATAGAGTATAATTAATACCCTAGTATCGTAGTAATAGAATAAGAGGTTTAGAAAGATTAAAAAGGATATTTTAAAGTTATTAAATAAGTTAGAAAATAGGAGGTAGGTTTTGGCTATTTAGAAGGCTATTAATATATTACGTCGTTAATAACGGGATAAGCTATGTTAATAGCTATTTAGTAACGGCTATAGCTAGCTATAGTTAGTTATAAAGTTTTGTTAAAGTACGTAATAAAGACACTCGATATTAACCCTAATAAACCAGCTTACCCGTAAAGGCGAAGATGGCCCCTAATAAGGCGGACCGGACCCCAAAGGGTTTTAATTTACTATATAAATACTAACTTAGCGATTTATAATAGCCTCTTTATTTCTTATTTCCCTTTCTAAACTAAATAATAAAAAGGATATAGCGCGAATTTAGGGCCCGATTATAATAAAGAACCTTAAAAACGATATTAAATACTAACTAAAAAAGTAAAATCTAAATAGATATATTATTTTTAATAAGACTAACCCTAGGACTATAATAAATACTAAAAACTCTTAGTTTATTAATTTTAATATAAACCGCTAATATAAAGCGTATATTAATTATTACCTAAACTTAGTATTTAAATAAACTAGTTTTTTCTAAATAATCCTAACCCCTTATAAAATCGACTTTTTTAATTAGCTTAGTATAGGGAACGAACTTCCCTTTTTTAATTAGCGCCCCGAGGCTTTTAAAAGTCTAAAAAACTAAAAAACTTAGATAAGTTAAACTTATTATAAAGTAATAAAAATCCTAACTAATTATTATAACTTTTAAAAACGCTTATTATATAAAGATTAAATTTAAAAATACGAGATCGGATCTATAATAAAAGTTATAATATAAGACCTCGTTTTAATATATAATATAATTATAATTAAAGAGGGATAAAAGAGTACTTTTAAACTAAATAAGACCCCTACTCTAATCCCTTAAACTTAAGAAACTATATAAAAAATTAGGACTTTAATATACTTAGTAATCTTCTCTTTTTATATTAATAATCTAGGCTATTTTATAAAAATAATTCTTAATTAATAAAATAGTATAATTTATTAATACGATCCCAAGTAAGTTCTTAAGTATTTAGAGAGGATATTTATTAATAATATCTAAGTACTAAAGGCCTTTTATAATTAGATTAATATACTTTTTTATATTTAATAACTAATTAATATAAGCGCTTATATAGTCCTTATAATATAATAACTAAGTAAATAAGAATATAGTCTATATATATTTAAATAGTTTTATAACGCGGTCCGATATAACTAATTTAACTTAACTTATAATACGTATTAAATAACTTATAAATACTTTAAATTATTTAATAATAAACTCTACGTAGCTAAAATTTAGTAAATTAGCTACGAGTTTTAATATAATAATTATTATTTTTTTAATATAATAAGACCTCTCTTAGAAAAGTCCTTTAATAAAGTAATAAACGATTAGAACTTTAAAAATAGGCCCTATACTAACTTAAATAACTTTAATTATACTATAACCGACGTTCCTAAGGCGCTAACTCTTTAAAAATCCGGTTCTTATTAACCTAGCCTTAGGTTTACTAACTAAAATTTAAGAATTTATAACTCCTATAATTATAGTTATTATACTCCTATTAATCTTATATATTTTAAAAAGACGTATAAAATAGTTAAAAACTTTAAGTAAGAACTTATTATTTTTAAAAAGTTATCTTTACTATTTCGATTTTTAAAAATACTAAAGAGTACCTAAGGATCTATAATAAGTAGTAACCTTAATCGGACTCTATAAATAATTAAATTAATAAAGGTTATTAACTAGTATTTAAATACCGTTATTAATAATTAACTTATATACTTAATTAATATTCCTAAGACCTATCGAGTTATAAAGTCTTTATTAAATATATTACTACTTAGATTATTATTATACTTTAGCCTAGTTCTTAATAAGGCTAGTCTAAGTAACTAAGAAAGTAATCTTTTAAATACTTTAATTAAGGATAGGGATAGTCCTATTATAAAAACTTTAATTAAAATACTAAGGGTTTAGTTAAAATAAGAAGCTATTAAGTATACGTTTTTTAAATATAATTAGGCTATATAAGAAAATAATAAATATTAATATTAAAAGCTAACTAAGTTTTATTAAGATCTTTTATAATATTATAATATATATATAAATAAAGCTAATATTAATAAGAATACGAGGGAATAATAAATTAATTAATACGACGACCCGATTATAAAAGCTATATATATAACTCTAACTTATATTCTTTAAATATTATTATTAATAAAGAAATTTAAAAAGAATTAGGCTAATAAAAGTTAAGATCGGGAGATTATTAAAAAGAATTAGGATAAGAACTAAGTAAAGCTAGTAAAGAAAGTAGTAAAAATAAAGGAAGTAAAAAAGGTAATTTTAAAGAAAAAGAGTAAATAAAAGGCTTAATATAATTAATTATATATAATAACTAGGACTAATCTAAAATAATTTCTTTTTATAAAAAATTAAAAAAAAAAAAATTAGAGAATAATTAAAATAGGGTAGGGCGATTAGTCTTAGTATTTTTTTTTTTAAAACCGATTAAGTATAGGGACCTATAAGAGAGCTAATTAAAAAAAAATATAAAAAAAAGGGCCCCCGATTAGTAAAAAGAGCTTAGTAATACGGATTTTTATTTTATTTATATATATACTTTTTTAAAATCGAACTAGAGCCTTTTTAATAATTTATATTTAAATATAATAATATAAAACAATTAAGAACTTTACCTTTCTAATCTAGTTAATACTACCCTCTTTCTTTAGTTATAACTCCGTTAATTAAGACCGTATTAACCCGATTAAAAAAGGTATCTTATATTACTTTTATAAGTATTAGTAGTTCTTCCTAAGTACCGCACTACGAAAGTCCTTTATACCCTATACTCTTTTACTAATTTTGTTTTTTATTTTATTTTTAAATTCTTAATAAAATAAAAAAATATAAGTTTTTTTAATAAAATAGAATCGTATTATAAGTTTTTTAAAATTAGTAACGTAGTATAAAATAAACTTAGTTTATTAAAAGTTAACTAGGTTCTTTTTAGCTTATTAATTTTTATTAAAGTTTTAAAATAAGGATTTGAGGGCGCTCTAAAATCTTATTATATTATTAAAATATTCGTAATTCTTTTTTTATAATATAATAAATAACTATTATTAATAAAAAGTCCTTTTTAAAAAAGCTCGAACTACTCTAAGGCTCGTTTTTTAAAAAAAGTTATTATATAAATAACTCGTTTAATCTTATTATAAAAGTTAATAATATAAAGTATTTAATAAGTTCTAATGTAAATTAAAAATTCTTTAAGATATTTAATAATTTTATTAAATATAATAAGTATATTAAACTTAAGTTTATTCTATTTATTTATAAGAGTTTTCATAATATTAATAGCTCGGAGGGTTCTAACTTCTTATTCTAAGTCGTTTATTTCTTTTTCTTTCTATTCTTATATTAATTATAGCTTTATTAATTATATTTTAAAAAGTAATAATATTTTTATTACTTTTAGCTAAAGTTATAGCTATTTAAATAGAGTTATTATTAAAAAGCTCTATAAGTTCTTTATTATATTTATTACTTTTTTTAATAATACGTCGTATTTTTTTGAGTTTACCTTTTTAAAAACTATATTATTATTAGAGTTATAAGTAATATTAAATATTTTATTATTTTTAACCTTAATTAGCTCGCTAGTTAAGTTAATAAGTTACTTAGAGTTAAATAAAAAGGTACTTAGGGTTTTAAAAATATTATCGGTCTTTTTATTACTTAATAAGTTTTGCAAAATTAACTTACTAAATAAAAACAATTAAAGTATTATAGCTAGCTAGTTATAATAAGTATATTAATAATAATTGAAGCTACGAGTATTAAATAAATAGTATTATAATTATAAATAGTCTTTTAAAACTAAATTTATAAGTTATAAAATAAACAAAGCTTTAATAATTAATTATAGCTTTATCAAAAAAGGTTTTGAATAAAAATAGTTAAAAACGATTATAAGATTTAATATTAAATTAATTATTAAAAAGCTATAAAAAGTCTATTTTTAGACTTAATTTAAGTTTATATTATATATAAGTCTCGTTCTTAAATATATTTTTATAACATTTTTATTTATTATTATCTAACTATATACTAAATAGCTATTTATTTTACTTATTTATAATTATCTATCTTACTTATTTATAATTATTTATTTTACTTATTTATAGGCGTCTATTCTTTATTTTATTATATAATCGTAGTTACGTAACTTATTTATAGTTTTTTTATTTTAAGAAGAGTCGCCCTAAGTCCGTACTTTTATATATATAGTATAATAACCGCCGTAGGTCCCGTGGAGCGGGGCCCTTGCCTTATTATGCGTATTAGGTCGTAATAGTTATTATTAGTATTTATTAAAAGCTATTTTATATACTTAATTTTAAGTACTATTTTATACTTTAATATACTCTTTAATTAAAGGGATAGACTTAGTAAAGAGTAACGGATTTAATAAGAAAATAAGGTTATTTAGATTTAGAAAATCTTAAATACTTTTTAATTAAGTTTTAGTATAAAGAGCGAGGTACTATTTTAGCTAGTTTTATTAATAATTAAGCTTTTATTTAAGAGTATTAGTAATTTTTTAAAAAAAATTGCTTTATTTACGATTAAGGTTAACGAACGTAATAAAAGTAAATAATATTATAAAAAAGGATATAATAAACCGTAGTCCTTAAAAGTAACTTTTTAATAGAGGTATGTAGGGGTCTAAGTTAGAGCTAGGCTTATAATTATTATATAGTTATAATAGGGGTATTAATATAAATAAAAGAACGGTTGTTTATTAAAAATAAGAAATAAGTACGAAGTACGCTTTAATATAGAGGATATAAATAAAGTAGGCCTCGGTAATTATATAACCGAGGTTATATAACGTACGGTAAGGCTATAGATAGTTAAAATTATTACGATAACTAGTTAATTTTTAAAAAAGCTAGCGAACTCTATAATTAATTAAAATCATTTATAGAGCTTAGTATAGACTATAATACTTAACGATTATTATTTGAAAAAATAAAAAAAGTATTTAATAAATAAGCCTATTATTTAATAAGATTTTAGTACTATATTCAAGTTTTAAAAGCTAAAATTAACTATTTAAGGCTATAAAAAAAGAGTATATTAATAAACTTAAATACTAAGTTTATAAATATTTAAAATATATAAAGAGCTTAAGAGGACTTTAGTAACTATTTAGTTAGTCTTAGTTAACTTATAGGGGTCGAATTACTTAGGGAGAATAATAACTATATTATTATAGTAGTAGAAAATAGTTAATTAATTAAGTATAGTTAGTAGCGATGTTTTAATACTATGTTTTAATAGGGTGGCCAGAAGGGGGTGGGTCGACTTATAGCTATGAACTCAAAGCCCCAGACGATAAGAGCTCTTCGGCTAGAACATCTCGCCAGCTCGTTACCAACGCACAACATTCTTTCTTACTTGTACAAGACACTCGTTGTATTCATCTTTGAAGATGCTTTGGCTTCTTGCCTTGTTTATGGCTCTGGCTTCATGCTCGCCAGTTCTCCAACCTCTGGTACAGGAGCGTGGCTTGACATGCGTCGGTTACCGCGGTGCCCCAGCCGAACTCCGCGCCATCAGCATCGATCTTCGCGGCGACATCGAAGCCCACGTCTTTGATGGCGCCACTCCCACTCTTTCACAGCTTCCTTTGAACACTTGGGCCGGTTCGGCTTGTGATCACCGCCTGAAGTACCGCGCCTGGAGAACCACTGGCCGCGACGGTATCTTCAACGGCCATCTCGAGGTCCAAGTTACCGGCTATGCCAACGTTTTCGTCAACTTTGGTGCACAGTCTGACCGCGGTAACGGCGATCCCGGCCTGTCTCGTGTCGACAACGGCTTAGCTGTTGGTTCTGGCTCGAACCCATACCCAAGGCGAAGTACCTTCAGCATGGCTCTCGGTACCATTCACCGGAACATCAACTATAACCTTGTCGGAAACTGGAGTAAGTACACCATTAATAAGGTTCCCAGACTTAGAATATTGCTGACCCTTTCCAGGACTCTGACTGTGCTCCTTCAATGAGCTGTCCAGGAGTTGAGGCCCGTATATTGAGTACCCAGGCTCCAATCGCGAACGCTCAGCTTCCCCGTACGCCTACAAGGTTGTTCAAATTGTTAGCAGATTTTCATGTAGTGTAGAAGTATCGCAATGCTTCTGGCTGTCAATAAGACGCACTTTGAGAGTTTATGGAGACAAGAAAGGAACAAACGTGCTTACAAATCCTATCAACTACTAGATAGCGTCAGTATGTATGTACGTGCTTTGTGGGTAAGAACGAATTGCATATCTATCCGACCCTGTTTTCTTTTCAACCACCTACTTCATGAATGGATTTGAGATGAAGTTGGAGTCGGGAAAAGACTGGAGACGGCTGAGACATCCTGGCACCTTCTGGCAGTTGATGGGATATATTGTCATCACCGGAGCTTAAAAGCTTGAGCTCATATGCGTGCTGATGGTAAGTCGCGATGACAGTTGCAGATCAGTCAGTTATGTACTTTCCAAAGATATTATGTGTCGATGAAATGAAACCCATGTGATGCCTAGAGCAACACAATTCTCCATAAGTCAACGGCTTAGGCCACGGACAGTTGGTGCATCAACAAGAACCACACCAGAGCAAAACAAAATGTACAACACTGCTTGGGTTGGTACTTGTTGAAGCACGAAGACGGATCTAGGCACGAAGCCAGGCTCACTGAACTGGAAGCACTGCTAAGACATTAATTGCAAAGGTCTCATGAGACTACCCATGAAAGATTTCAAGAAAGGAAATCGGGGATTTACTGGCTATGTTCGAGGAAATTACAACCAGGCCATATCTTACGGAGTGTTTGCTTCAGATCCCATCTGCAACGAATGATATGAGCCTCACCAACCTAGATATTATGAGTTGCAATGGGAATTTGAGGTCGATAATAATCTATGTTGTATTTTCACGCTGTTAGAGTGTTAAATGGACGCGGGACCCGAGTTGGGGCAAGTCAGAGAGACCCGAGTTCGTGCATTCAAAGTGCCCTCGATGAGTCCTTCTGCGGGCCTGGCACCCTTGCAACTCGGTTGAGACATTATGATTGGTTCTAAATATCTCAAGTCATCTTGGAGGCACAATTGCACCTGCAAACCGGTAGACAATGAATTACTTCCGGATTTGGAGTTATTAGAAAATGAGTTATTTGAGATGGCCTTGTGCCCACACTGAAGAAACTCCAGTTTTCCAAACGTCAACCGGCATCTTCAACTTTCTTTAACTCCTTTTAACAAGGAGAAATATAAACCACACCCTACAATGTCTACCACTAGCACAGACAGCCTCCTCACGGAGGACATGCCACCCAACGCCATTGCTGTCGTCGGCGTGGGTTGCAAATTTCCCGGCGCCGACTCAGTTGAGGATTTCTGGCGCATGCTAGACGCGGGAGAGTCGAAGCTAAGCGAACCACCCAGCGGACGCTTCCCTGCTCACGAACACCAACGTGACACGGACAAGACGGTATACTTCGGAAACTACCTTGACGACATTGCCAGCTTTGACCATCGTTTCTTCAAGAAGTCAGGCCGCGAAGCAGCGTCCTTAGACCCTCAGCAACGACTCCTGCTAGAGGTTTCCTACCAAGCTCTTGAGTCGGCCGGCTTCTTCGGCCCCCGCAAGCCCGACTTGGACGTCGGCTGCTTTATCGGCGTATGTGCGTCAGACTACAATGACAACGTAGCCAGCCATCCGGCCAACGCCTTTTCTGCTCTGGGGACTCTGAGAGCTTTCGTCCCCGGCAGGATCAGCCACTTCTTCGGGTTGTCTGGACCTTCAATTGCCCTGGATACGGCCTGCTCATCATCAGCAGTCGCCATCGACGCTGCCTGCAAAGCAATCCTGCACGGCGACTGCAAGAGCGCCATCGCCGGCGGTGTCTCCATTTTCACAAGCCCATTCTTCTACCAGAACCTGGCTGCCGCCTCATTTCTTAGCCCCACTGGCGCGAGCAAGTCCTTTGACGCCAGTGCTGACGGGTACTGCCGTGGCGAGGGAGTCGGCCTTGTCGTTTTGAAGCGACTTTCTGATGCGGTTGCCGACGGCGATAATGTGCTTGGCACGATACTCGCTACCGCTGTTAGGCAGAGCAGCAGCAAAGTGCCCATCACCGTTCCGTATAGCCCGTCACAGACGGAACTCTACCGCAAGCTTTTGACTACGGCTGGTATCGCGGCTGAAGACGTTACTTACGTTGAAGCTCACGGTACGGGGACGCCCGTTGGCGACCCCCTCGAGTTCGGCGCCATCAAGGAGGTCTTCGCCAGCGGGGAGAGAGACGTCCCTCTTCATTTTGCGTCTGTGAAAGGAAACATCGGTCATACTGAAGGGGCTTCTGGAGTCGCTGGTCTCATCAAGACTCTTTTGATGATGCAGTATCGCGCCATTCCCAGACAGGCGCATTTTCAATCTCCTCATCCCAAGATTAGCCTGGTTCCCGGGCGAATGTCGATCCCGACAGAAACCATCCCTTGGATTGCCGATACACTCGTTGCTTGTGTGAACAATTACGGGGCAGCTGGTAGTATAGCCGCCATGCTCGTCAGGGAGCCGCCTTCGAAGACCCTCCTGGCACGGAGTTACCAAGCCACCGCATCAAGTAACGTCGATAAATTCCCCGTAATCATTACTGCCAACAGTGTCAAGAGCCTCCATGAGAACGCCGCCAAGCTGCTAGACTATATTTCCTCTCTCCGCAGGGGCTCGGCTTCAGAGGTCGAAATACTGGCTAATATCGGGTTCAACTTGAGCGAGAGGCAGAATCGGACTCTCCCAAACATGCTTGCAACAACAGCCTCGAGCCTTTCAGAGTTGGAAAATCAACTTCAGGTTGTGGCTTTCAATCCCGAGTCATCTCTCTGCCAGATCAACCCCAAGCCCAATCCAGTTGTCATCATCTTCGGCGGCCAGACCTCCCGCTCTGTGGGCCTCAGCAAGCACGTCTATGACAGTTCGGCACTCCTTCGCAAGTATCTTGACGAATGCAACGGTATAATACAAGGCTTCGCACACCCGGGGATCTATCCGGGTATATTTGCGACCCAGCCAGTTGATGATGTGGTTTCGCTGCAGACGATGCAGTTTGCCCTTCACTATGCCTGCGCTCAGTCCTGGATCGCTTGCGGCTTGCAAATTGATTGCGTTTTGGGTCATTCCTTCGGTCAGCTCGTCGCTATGGTCGTTGCTGGCGTTCTGTCTCTTGCGGACGGCCTCAAATTGGTGTATGGGCGAGCCGTTTTGATGCGCCAGAAATGGGGCTCGGAAAGGGGCTCCATGATTGCTCTAGAGGCTGATTACGAGACCACAAAGGACCTAATCTCAACAGTGCAGAGACTGGACGTCTCTTCTGACTACCGTCTCGAGATAGCTTGCTTCAACGGGCCCTCAAGTCATGTTCTCGTGGGGTCTTCTGCTGCAGTCGATGCTGCTCACGTTCAATTCATGAGCAGAAGTCCTAAAGGCAGGGCCAAGGTCTTGAATGTCACGCACGGGTTCCACTCGAGGTTCAGCGACCCGATTCTTGCGGACTTGGAGAAGCTCGTCGAGAATTTGTCTTTTAACAAGCCCGTGATTCACTTCGAGACCTGCTCGATGGGAGAGACCTGGTTCGACATCACGGCCAAGCAAGTCGCCGATCACACTCGCTCACCCGTCTACTTCGAAGATGCCGTGAAACGTATTGAGGCCCGCTTCGGCGCATGCACATGGCTGGAAGCTGGGTCTAACTCAGCGGTTACTAGCATCGCTAGACGCGCTCTTTCTACCAGCAACACCGATGACCACCTGTTCTGTCCCATTAACTTGACTCGGGATGACGCGTTGAATTCGGTAGCAGACACAACCGTCAATCTCTGGAGGCATGGCCACCATGTTCAGTTCTGGCATTTCCACCATTTCCAGAAGCAAAGCTATCAAGCCCTGAATCTTCCTCCTTACCAGTTCGAGAAGACGCGACACTGGCTGGACTTCGACCTTAAGGCGGGGATCTCATCTGAGCTGTCCCAAGTGCCGGCGAAAGCGCCCGAGTCTCTTGTCGTCGAACCAGAGCCAGAGCCGGTGCTCATTACGCTATCCGGGTTCCAAGATGGGGCATCCCGTGGCCCCAGAAATGCGACTTTTACCATCGATCCTCGTTCCGAATGCTGGAGGGTGCTCGTCAGTGGCCATGCTGTGCTGAACAAGGCACTTTGTCCAGCGACTATGTATATCGAGCTAGTCATGCAGGCCGCCAAGCAGCTCGCGGCCGTTGAGAACATCGCTTGTGCGCCTTTTGCACGTGTAGATGATCTGGAGATTTCCACGCCCCTCGGAATGGGGGAGGATAGGATCGTTCAGCTTGTTTTGAGTCCGTTGGATCAGATTGGTTGCAAGTTCGACTTTGCCTTCGTCTCACAAGAGCGTTCAAGTAGACAATCGCAGGTCACTACTACGCATGCTACCGGAAAGTGCGAAATAGTACCGTCAACCGACAAGAGCATCACGACTGAACTAGAACGGACCAGCAAGCTCCTTCATCGCATGCAAAAGAACCAAGACATGGGTCAGATGTTTACCGAGATGGCTACGCAGCCTGGAGGCGAAGCTGTCCAAGGCAAGCTTGTGTACAAGGTGTTCTCCAGGGTCGTTCAATACGGCGACATTTACCAAGGCGTCCGCAGAGTCGCCGGCAACAGCGACGGTGCCGTCGTTGCCGATGTTGTCTTGCCCAAGACACAGCCTACCTGCACACAAGATCTCGTCTCTACACCCGTCGCTATCGACAACTTCTTCCAGGTCCCCGGTCTATACGCCAACTGCCTTGCTCCTTGTCCGCCAGATGATGTGCTCGTCTCTACATACGTCGACCGCATTCAATTGTCGCCTGATTTTGGCAAGGCACAGGCCGAAGGGAGCAGCCCTGGCTGGGATGTTTTTGCGATATCCACCGCTACGAGCGACAGGGAGAGCAGCAACGACATTTTTGTCACAGATAAGATCACTGGACAGCTTGTTTTCGTTGCTTCCGGAGCCAAGTTCAGCAGAGTTAGGATGGCATCTCTCGCCAAGATTCTGTCCCGGGCGAACCCTTCCGATAATTCTGAGGCTGTGTGTTCCAAAACATCCCAACGAAGTTCGGCGATAGCTATCAAGCCCGCCACAACTGAGGCAACGCCTTTGAAGGCTCCATCGCCAGCTTCCATTTCTCTTCCAAGCATCGCGGCTGCAGTCAATAGCATACTGCCATCTTCACCGCCGGTCCGCCTAGCGATTGCTCCGAGTGTGGCAGATGAGCTGCGTGACTTGCTGAGCAAGATGACAGACTTTCCAGCAGATCAATTCCATGATGACACCACGCTTGAGGAATTGGGCATTGACTCTCTGATGGCTACGGAAATCGTATCTGAGGTCAACGAGGTATTCAAGATCTTGATCCCGCAGGATCAACTTCAGGATATGCAGACCTTCTCAGCCCTTTGCGCCTACCTCGATGGCTATGGAGCTCAACAAGCATCTCAGAGGTTTCAGGGGACCCCTCAGGTTTTGAAGAATCCCGTTGTAGCTGTTCCCTTCGACCAACCCACGAATCTGGCGGATCGAAACATCATCTCTGACTCTGAATTCCAGCCTCACGCGTCAGTGGCAGGGCCAGCCGTCTTACAAGAGCAAAACGAGCGCGGTGATTTGATACCGCGACTAGCAGAACTGCTAGGAAACCATCTCGAGTGCCCGGCTACTGAATTTGATCGCTTGACGAATCTTATTGATCGCGGCCTGGATTCTCTTCTCTGCATGGAACTTATGAGCGACATGGAGGAGATGTTCGGAGTTTCCATCGACGCATCCTCTTTCACAGACACCTGCACCTTCGGGGACCTCACCGACATTCTCGTTAGCGCCGCCGCACCCGTTGACAATGCGGCAACGACGGAGCCCAGCACGGCCGACTCGTCCCCAACGCCGTCCTCTGGCTGCTCGACAGACGGCACTGACTCTAGCGTCATCATCGACAACACTCGTATCCCGCTCAAGACAGAGCAGCTGCTCTCATATTCGGCCAGCCCAGCCCTTGCCAGTGCAGCTCAGGAGTTTGAGGGCATCAAGGATGATTTCGACAAGTTCGCCGCAATGTACGGCTTCAGTAACTTCTATACCAAGGTAGCCGACAAGCAAGCAGACTTGGTTCTCGCCTACGTCGTAGAGGCCTTCTCGGACCTCGGCGTTGACCTCAGTGCGCTGAGGCCCGGCGACAAAATTCCTAAGATTCCAGTGATAGCGAGGCATGACCGTATGCTGGGTGTTTTCCACGAAATCCTCCAACGCGGCAAGCTGGCCGACTACGATGGCAGGCAGTACGTCCGCTCAGAGACAATTGTCGACACCACGCCCTCTAGCAGCCGTTTCAAGGACATCCTTGCGGAGTTCCCCCAGCATGCCAAGGAGCATAAGCTCCTGAATATCTGTGGTTCAAGGATGGCTGCGATTCTAAGTGGCAAGACGGATCCGCTATCGATTCTGTTCGGCACCAAGGCGAACCGCAGCGTGCTTGACGACGTGTACGCGACGGCCCCCATGTTCATCATCAATTCCCAGCTTCTCACATCCTTCCTCGAGAAGGCATTGTCCAAGTCCACCCCTGGACCTGACGGGAAGTATCGCATTGTTGAACTGGGAGCGGGAACAGGCGCAACAACGCAATGGGTAGTGGACAGGCTTGTGCAGAAGGGGATACCTATCGAGTACACCTTCACCGACATCTCCTCCGCACTGGTTTCGGGGGCCAAGCGAAAGTTTTCCGGGCTCGATTGCATGAAGTATGGCACTATCGACATCGAGAAGCCGCCCGCGGCACAGCATCTTGGGCAGTACGACATCGTGCTAGCCACGAACTGCATCCACGCCACTACCAACCTGCACAACTCTCTGAGCAACATCAACAAGCTCCTGCGGCCTCATGGCTTCGTGTCGCTCGTTGAACTTACGACGCGAAACTACTGGCTGGACATGGTGTTCGGTCTCTTAGACGGTTGGTGGCTATACGACGACGGCCGCCCCTACGTGCTGGCGACTCCAGAATTTTGGGATGATACAATGAGGCAGGTCGGGTTCCAACACGTCTCTTGGACGGGCGGCCACAAACGCGAGTCTGAGGTCTGCAGGGTCATCACGGGTTTCAAGCAGCCTGTTCAGGATGCATCACAACACCGCAGCATACCCCAGGAGAAGGCTGGCGGCGTTGAGACAGTCGTCTTCACGCACACAGATAAGCGACTGCCGCTCCGAGCAGACATTCACTACCCTTCACCATCTCAGGCGTCAGCGCATAGGAATTGGGTTATCGGTATGGTTTGAATCAAGAAGCTCGCATTTTGTACATAGACACCGGAGCTGACGATGCTCCGCTACAGGTCTGATAGTTCACGGAGGAGGGCATGTGATGCTGTCACGTCAAGACGTACGGCTGCGTCAAATCCAACTTCTATTAGACAATGGTGTCTTACCCGTGAGCGTGGATTACAGGCTTTGCCCGGAGACGACCATTCTCAGTGGGCCGCTTGTTGATGTTGTCACAGCATATGCTTGGGCAAGAAACACCCTGCCAGACCTGAAGCTGACTCAAACGAAAATTAACAACCTTCTCGATCGCAACCAAGCTGTGGTAGTCGGCTGGTCTACCGGGGGCACCTTGGCCATGTCCTTGGCCTGGACCTCGGTACCGCGTGGCATCCCAGCTCCAGATGCGATCCTTGCTTTCTATTGCCCGACTGATTATGAGGACGAATTCTGGCGGAAGCCAAATGTCCCAGACCACTCGAGTGGGTTCGCAAACGAGACCTACAATGTCATTGACGGGGTCTCTCCTGCCCCCATCACCGCATACAACGTGCCTCCAAAGATGATGGCAGCAGCAGGCTGGATAGCACCAAAAGACCCTCGCAGCCGTGTCGTGCTGCACATGAACTGGCACGGACAGACACTACCCGTTCTTTTCCATGGCTTGCCTTCGGGCTCGGACGTGCCATCACACGCCGCGACCGCATATAACAAACTGGAGCAACCCGCATTAGATGAGGTAGTGCGCGCAAGCCCTTATGCCCAGGTTGTCAAGGGCAACTACAAGTCACCGACGCACATTGTTTTCGGTACTGGAGATGATCTGATTCCATGGGAGCAGGCCCAGCGTACAGTCGATGCGATGAGAGATGCGGGCATTCAGTCGGGGCTTACTCTTGCCCCTGGTCAACCTCATCTGTTTGATCTCTTTCGGGATCCTGATGGGAGCCGTTGGGGCTATGTCATGGAGGGCTACAGATTTTTGCTTGAGAGAATCGGGAGAGATATTAAGTAAGACTATGGCAAACGAAGCTTCTTAGCTTTGGCGTCATTTTCTTCTTTTGTACAAGAAACATACTTTCACAACCATACCTTTACGACTAATCAATCTGCTGAAATCTCGCTTCGGACATGCTGAGAAGAAAACAATAACTCTCGAAGCAGGACTTTGGGAGAAAAGACTGTTTCCGCCGTCTCGCTCCTGTTCTGATTTCTACCAGCCTTGGTAGAAGTGGTAAATCTCTCCTTCTGGTGTCATCTCAGGAACGTGATCCCTGACACACCTTGTCTCTCGTCAGGTACAGCCGAGCTGACCTAGTCGGACCCGAGTTGTTCGATGAGCCGGCCAGGAAAGGCGCAGCCAATAACCCGAGTGATGCAATCTACGCCTGGTATCTAGCTACCACATTTAAGTCTCCATCGCGTAAGAATTGACCACCAGTATCATACGTCGCGAGAGCGAAAGGGGATACCAAGCTGACGATCATCAGCCATCCATCCACACATCCGTTACCACCGCCGCAATGTTTTCGGAAGGGCTCTTTGAGAAATTCGATGACAGAGCCTGTCGTATAGTTGGATTCCTGGCGGTCGTAGGCATATTCATCTTCGTTCTGGACAATGCGCGTTCCTACATCCGGTTGAGACACATCCCCGGACCACCTGCGGCAGCTCTCACGAACTTCATCCGTCGATCGTGGGTCAACACTGGCAACGCTCACGAAATTCACACCAATTTGCACAGCAAGTATGGCACCGTTGTACGGGTTGGTCCCAATGCCGTCATGGTCTCCCAGCCCGATGCAATTGAGAAGATATACGGTTTCAAAAGAAGATTTGAGAAGGTACGCGATGCTAGCATTGGAGCCCGACGTCCTTAGACCTCTCTGATGTTCATATCGTTGCAAGACTAACCTCCAGTGTAGTCCGAGTTCTACGACTCA
The DNA here is from genome assembly GCA_030869315.1 of Colletotrichum cuscutae. Classification (NCBI taxonomy): domain Eukaryota; kingdom Fungi; phylum Ascomycota; class Sordariomycetes; order Glomerellales; family Glomerellaceae; genus Colletotrichum; species Colletotrichum cuscutae. The sequence continues at coordinate 77,598 of MPDP01000292.1, forward strand.
ATAATGCCGAGGATTAAGGGCGGCAAGATTCCAGATGTCTTCGCTACTCGAGACGAGGATATACATCGGCGAATGAGGCGTCCCGTCGCCAATCTGTACTCGCTCACAAATTTGATGACGTTTGAGCCGGTCGTGAACTCTACTATGCAACACCTGTTCGAGCGGTTAGACGAGCTGTTCCTAAAAACGAACGTTGAAGTCGGTCTATTCAATTGGATGCAATATTTCATGTTCGACGTTCTTGGGGAAGTCACGTTCTCAAAGGAACTTGGATGTCTCGATAAAGGTGGCGATGTTGAAGGCGTCATTGAGAACAACTGGCGCTATTTCAACATGATTGCTGCAGTACGTGAGAATCTATGATCCCCAGTATGATTATAATGGAACGCTATGCTAATCGTTTGGCATACAACAGAATACGCAAATGCCTTGGCTTGACTACTTGTGGAGAGACAACCCTCTGATTCCCGTCTCGGCGAAAAGAAACCCGCTCGTAGAATTCGGTGCCGCTAGAATCAGGGAGCGAATGAATCTGCTCCAGAGCGGCAAAGGTGACCTCGGCCAAAAAGACTTTCTTTCCAGCTTCATCTCTGAGAATGCCAAAGACCATACTCTACCAGCAATGTATGTGCCTACATGTAGCATTTTGAGCCTCGCATGTAGTAATGAAAAAGTCTGGACTGACACAACTCGCAATAGGTTCCTCCCCACCTGGGTCAATTCTAATATCGTGGCAGGTGCAGACACGACAAGTATTCTATCTGGCGCCATTATATACCATCTCCTCAAAAACCCAGCGTCGCTCGCAAAGCTTCAAAAGGAGATCGACGATGCCACCGCCGCGGGGCGACTCTCCAAATTCGCGACTTGGAAAGAATCCAAATCTCTTACTTATTTTGACGCCTGTGTCAAAGAGGCCACCAGGATGCATCCACCATTTGCCCTCCCGTTCGAGCGCGTGGTTCCTGATTGTGGACTGGAGATCGACGGGTACCACATTCCCCCGGGAACAAGAATCGGGATTGTAAGGCGACAATTCTTTTCGTCTTCTTTTTATGGCTTGAGTTTAAAGACACTCTGATGCTGACAATTTACCCCAAATCCCCAGAACCCGTGGTCGCTGCACCGCGAAGTGTCACTCTATGGCGCCGAACCGGACCTCTGGCGACCCGAGAGATGGTTGTGTGATGAAGAGAAGCACACCTCCATGTACAATTCACTTCTGACTGTAAGTCTGACGAACAAGAAAGATCTCAATTGGAATTCGCGTTGACGTTATTGGCTTCACAAGTTTGGCGCTGGCCACAGAAGCTGCCTCGGGAAACATCTCGCCTATTTTGAAATATATAAGCTCATTCCCTCGTTGTTGCAACGCTACAACGTGAGTAGACTAGCATTGCCACTCATTTGAGAATGGAAATTAATCAAACCCCCGCACTAGATACAATTGGTAAACCAAAATGAGGAGTGGACTGTTGAGAACAAGTGGCTTGCCAAGCCTTCGGGATTCCGCGTCAAGCTTTCGACCCGTAGCTAGGGTCATGTAAACAGTTTACGAGAACTTTGCAGTGAAATTATGAATCAATTAGGTCTTAAAGCAAGTAAAATGAATTACCTGAACAGACATTGTTCGTTATTCTCACACAGTTTCTCTCAAACATAACTTATCACTGATGCAGTTTGCCAACCCTATTCAACTGGACGTGCGTGTGGTCTGGACTGGAGAACTATTTTCTCATCACATGATTCCGAAATGAAATTTCCGTTGGCTTCAATTGTCTAATTGTAGCTAATCTGACCGTGCGCCATCCCTCGTTCGTGAAGCAGCTGTGTAGACTGGGGCGGTGCAGGTTGTCGGGTCCGGGGCCGAGTTGACTTGGACTAAGCCCTCAGTGTATTTGCATTGGTGTTATTAGTTGGCTTACACAGTATGTGCTGACAGGCCTCGCATCCTACTTGGCATGTCCCAACACTAGCTGGGGCACTTGCCTCAGAACAACTCTTCCGGTTCATGATTGCCCAATGTGGTCCTTATACTAACTCGGGTCCCGTCAACCCAGTTAGACCGGTCGCAAATCGGCCAACATCAGCTCATCTCCACCACCATACATTGCGCTGGAAAGTATTTGTACAGTAAACGCCTTCGTGCCTCTCTGAGTTGAATGATTACTGTCCGTGTTCATTTGCCCTAGCCCATGATGCCTGGACTTACAACCCAAACCTTAGTCCAATCTGAGAAGCCTGAGAAGCCACTCGTGGTTTGGCAGTCACTCAAGAAATGTCTTCCGCCAGCGGAAAACAAGGATGTTGAATTTTGGTGGAATCTCACTGGGTATCATCTCGCAGTTATGATCGACGCGGCAGGTTACTCTACCCAGCTACAATATGAGACCCTTCTCTTCCACTACCACTGGATTGTAAGCAGCTTGCTTCGTGCTCTTTCGCATCTTTTGTTACGGGTTGGACACTAACTCAACAACTATCCAGGTCCCTAGACTGGGCCCAGCGCCTCACCCTGATGGCACTGCGGTCTTCAAGTCTCTGGTCGCTTACGACGGCTCGCCATTTGAGTACTCGTGGAAATGGAACACCACGTCCGGCGAACCCGACATCCGCTACTCCTGGGAGGCGATCAACAACTCCTCAGGAACCGCCGCTGACCCTCTGAACCATGATCCCACGCTCGACTATATGGAGAAAGTGCCAAGCGCCCTCTCGGGCGTCGACTTCTCATGGTACCGCCACTTCCTGGCAGAGCTGTACAACCCAGACAGGTCCGTCTATGCCAAGGAGCTGGAGAACGGCGACCCGCCAGCGACGACTCTGATGCACGCCGTTGAGTACAATAAGAAAGCCAGCTTCGGGCTCAAGTCGTACTTCCTCCCGCGGAAGCTCTTCCAGGGCGGTGACCCCGCGACGCTAGGGGAATGGGACGCCGCGATCAAGAAGTTAAATCCGGATGGCAAGCACCCGGGCAGAGACGCCCTGATGCACTTCCTGGCCAACAGCCCTGAGGGCCGCCTCATGAAGCCCAACGTCATGGGCATGGATAACGTAACGCCGTCCAAATCGCGCCTCAAGATGTACTTCACTTCGCGTCACACCTGCTTTAACTCGGTCCGGGAGGTCATTACCATGGGCGGACTCCGCGACGTCTCCGAGGCCAGCCTGCAGGACTTACGCTCCCTCATCCTCGCCATCCTCGGCCTGCCCGAGGACTACCCTGAGGACGCCGAGTTCGCTCCGACGTCCGCGAGCGGCGACAACAAGTGGGACGACTTTGATGCGCTGTGCGAGGGCTTCACATACTTCTTCGACATTGCACCCTCGAGCGGCACGCCCGACGTAAAGTTCTACCTGCCCACGCGTAAATACGGCCCCGACGACCTGACGATTGCGAGAAACCTGGTCGCGTGGCTCCGGGAGCGTGGCCGTGGAGCCTACTGCAACGAGTATCTCGCCATGCTAGAGAAGCTTGCCGTCCACCGCGGGCTGGAGAACGGTAAAGGCATGCACGCGTACATCAGCTACCAGTGCACCGACAAGGGTGAGCCGGATATCAAGTCTTATATTTCTCCCGAGTTGTATCATAAAGCGAGGTACCTCTCCGCCTAGGAATGTCTAGCTAGGTTCCGAATGATGAATAATTAGTTTTCAAAGCCCGCGTTGAGTCGATTTTGCGGGTGGTGAAAGAGCGGTGCCGCGATCCTCAAACTTCACTTCACGAACTTCCTCCCATAGACACCGCGCGGGATTATCATGCAGTGTGTATATCCACGGAAATCCATTGAGATGGTGGTTAACGTTTGCCCAGTCGCGCAGGTCTGCACGGTCGCAAGTCTCCGCGATTGCAAATAGCAGCCAGCTGTGGTCATTGACTTTCAGAACCGAGATAGCGCTCATGAAAAGGATCCACAGCAGCAGTGAAAAATCGCCAGTTTGCGCGTCTTTGTGCGTCAAATAGAGTTCTCGAACGGCGTTCACTAGACGAGTGCATAGCAGCGACGAACTGAAGTTATCACGGCAGTAGTTGGGAAGCAAGCCGGTCATGAAAGCCAGCATAGCGAGACGTGCTGCGTCGTCGTAGAGACCTTCCGAAGCAAGCAGGGGCCGACTGAAAGGTTCACCTTCCAAGAGACGGTATAGGAGTGATATGAGCGTTTCTGTGTAGTCTAAAGGGTTGAGCTTGGATCGTCCGTTCTTCACTCTGTCATTGAGGATGCCAGCGAAAACGATGAGATCTAGCATAATGCGGGGCAGTCCAGGAGGACAGGCAGAAAGCTGCTCTTTGACGGTGCTAGAGTTGCACAAGACAGTTGTCACCGGTACTTCCAGACTATCAAACATCGTAGGTGACCCGTTTTGCATAGACAATTCAATATCGAGCCTGCTGTTTGTGAGCATTCTGTGCGTCGAAGATTGGATGTCAGGATTTGAAGAAGCTGCTTACCTGAGTGGCTTGAGGGCCAATGGACGGTTCTCCTTCATCAATCTGGCGATACCCCCGCGTAACTCAATCATTCGATGAAGCCCTCTGAGGTGCACGAGGCCAGTGGAGTGTTGCTGGTGTATCTGTTGGTAGATGGCGAGGGTGACGACAGCAGCAATGGCGCTATCCGATATGGCTTGGGGGCCTGAAAGTTTGAGGTTGACCAGCGAATATGCCTGACATATGTGATGCAAAGTCTTTGACGACGTAGTAGGCTTTCGTTCAAAGAAGTCAACGTAGGATGCCGACACAGCTAAGGTCGAGTGAAAGTCTAGGGCGGCGGTGAGTTCAGTGTAAAATGGGAATTCGTCCGCCATGAGTTACTCACAAGCTTCATCTACCAGTATGCAGTTGACCCAGATCGATTTCAATATGTCGAACTTGTAGCAGAACTGGGGAGGAAATAGCGCGTCACTGATGTCTAGGAACCCTGGAAGAAACAAGCAAGTTAGAGAAGCTTCATGATAAAGGCTAGGGTGGTTGCAAGGGGTTGGGTGAGCCGTACACCGATGCATGAGCCTAGTGGAGTCAGGATCGAGCTCTTGCGGGAACGATGTTAGACAGAAGTCATTCCAGAAAACCCGTCGCGGTATCTTCAGCTGACGCTTGATGGGGACATTGTTCGTTTGTTTTCGTGTCGAGGGCCGTGGTCTGCCGGCATTCTTGCCCCTCATGACATGAGACCGAAGGGCACGACGGTCAGACTTACCTATCCCGGCCGCACTCTGTTCAATGAAGACCAACGCAGGGCTCATCGTGGTCGCTCAAACGGTCTGTTCGATGTCGGTAGTGAAGATTACGGCAGGCGGGGTACTCTCCCTTGGCGGTCCATGAACTCAGCTGTTGCCTGTCTCCAACGGGATGGGCTATTTTTAGACTACGCTAACCTGATGTCGGATTTCTTACATGTTAATACAACCTTGCTCCAATCACAAAGGGCGAAACCTCACATTACATCTTTATGGTGATAAAGTTTAAGCCTGTTGTCCTGCTCAATCAAAGAGGCTCATGCAGTCCAAATCTAGTCATGCTTCAAGATCGACGCTATACTAGAAGTAGGCGCTAGCAGGGCACGGTGTATAATGGAGATCTTGAAGAAAGTTTAGGAAGAATATTTAGATGATGGCTTCACTTATATCATGTGGCTAGTTCGCGATTTTCTAACACGCTTTGATGGGGTTTGATACAAGCCATTACTCAATTTCTAGCAGTAGCGAATACAACAGTCTCGGTAACCAACAAAAAGTCTATGCATCCCTCGAAAATGTTCTCGATAGATCATGGCCACTCTAGCTCCAGCCCGCAACGTTAGAGGGAACTGGGTGGTATCCGTTGAAGAAGCCACGAGGATCGAACTTGTTCTTCAAGCTCGTCAAACGCTCATGACGCCACTCATTGTATCCGTACAGAGCTGACAGAGGCTCGTCCTCGTTGGCATAGTTCTGGTAGACGTAGAGCTTGTCGTAGCCCGAAGAGCTAGGCTCGGCAAACTTATCGCGCCACTCCGCGAAGAAGTTGTTCACAGCATCGGCAACAGAGTCGTCCGTGTACGAGCCAATGGACTCAATCACGTTCTCAAAGTGGTCGCGATGGGGGAAAGCCGAGTAGTCATCGGCAAGCGCCTTGACTCCCTGCACGGGGAAGGTCTCGATCATCATGGCCGAGCCGGCAGCGAGAGGGTTCGCTACTAGGAACGTCTCGAATGCGTCGGTGAAGCTGACCCAGGTAGCCGGGTTGAGGACCTTGGTGTTGAGGGCGCGCAGGTTGTATCGCGGTCCAGTCGCGCAAGATTGAGGGATGAGACCGTGGACCGTATTCGTGGGCAGCTCTTCCCAGCCTAGCATGCTCTCTTGGAGATCGACGCTGAAGGAAGAGAAACGTTCGGTATACTTTCTGCCCTCTTCCTCCGGTCCAGAGTAGACCAGGTTGACTATGACGGTGATCTTGGGAAAGGTAAGCAAGGAACAATAGTGATAAGCTTGATAATGACACCCCGACGTACCTGAGATGTCGTAGCATCCAATGCGAAGAACATGAGAACGGCCAGCTTTTCATGCAGACCTCCCGCGGTCAGTTCATTGGTGATCTCCATTACACGTTGCACGGAGTCCTTGGTGAAGACGAGGTCCGCACTGTAGTGCTTTCCTCCGTTCGTCGCCGGCCAGGTCTCGTACGTCGACTCGATGACGATGCCGTAGTTTTGGCCAGACCCCCTGATTCCCCAGAAAAGATCGGAGTTGACGTTGTTGGAAGCCTCAATGATGGTTCCGTTCCACAGGGCCAAGCGGACCTTGCGGAGGGCATCGCTAGTCAAGCCGTGCAGGCCCTGAAGGCGACCGAGGCCACCGCCCAGCATGGCGCCTGTTGAACCCACACATGGGCATGATCCCACAGCTATTATCCCACGAGTTAGAAAATACTAGCATGTCATTCTCATCTTGGTGTGGCTTACTTAGTTCTCGCCCAGCGGCCGCTACGGTGTCGATGAGATCGCTGAAACGAACACCAGTCCCCACGACCGCTGTGTTGTCTTCTTGCAGCTTGACGTAATTGAAGTTCTCCAAATTTATCAAGACGGCGTCTTGGATGGCGTGGAGAGACGGAGCATATCCGTGACCTCCAGACTTGGCCAGCCAGGTCATGTTGTTACCGGACATGTACTCAAGCTATATTCATGGAATCCTATCAGTTAAAGCTTCTTGCTGTCCAAATCGTTCCAGCCAAATGGAACAATACTATGTGTGCCAACTTACAGCAAGGGAGAGCTGTTCCTCAGTTTCGGGAAGGAAAACCTCATCAAAGGTAGGGGCCTTGTAGGACGACCAACGCGTCGTCTTTTCGTCGAAGTTAGCCCAGGACTTATCGTGTACCAGGCTAGACACTTCAGTCGGCCATACGATTTGAGAATCGTTGCGAGGATACAATGTTGAGAAAGTCAGGGGCGTGCTTGATGTCGTCTGGATGAAGGCCAAAAGAGCCGGTAGGGCTTGAAAGATCGCGTGGCGGGCCATTTCAACTACTCTGGGAACGAATGTGCGTGAGTCTTCTTGCTGTTCAGGTTTCTTGGATAACCCATCAAAAAGATTAGATTTTGAAACGAGGTCCTTGAACTTTTATATCCTTCCCACTCGTAACTGTTCACGATGGTGGCTTGCTGTGCCTCAGCCGCCAGGCCCCCCATCATCAGATATGAAGCCATTGTAGGGCCATCGTGGATAGATTATTTTGCTCCTAAGACGGGGCGCAGCGCTTTCAAGCGATGCCAGGCTCTTCTGTGTGCCCCGAAGTGGTGATAGTTTGGATGAGAACATTGTAGGATTCTTCAGTCAGGGTTCAGCCGCTACCCTTCCCAACCTGATTGGGAATGATTTCTCGTTTGGAGGTCTCGGTAAGCTGAAGAATAGGGCCCAGTCTCAATCCAGAGGCATTGTATACGTCCCTGAGGGATCACTAGTTCGAGGCAGCCGCATTCACCGATCCTTCCGTCCCGATAAGCGGATATACTATGACCATATGAAGCTTGTAACACAGGGCTATGAGTACTTGAGCGCTTAAGGCGAAGCCGTGACAGCCGTTCGGGACTGAGGAGCCAAACGCATCAGCCGGAGGCGTTTTCCGATGGGTGCCTGCCTAGAGCGGATAGCCCTTGTGTGAGGCTGACCGGGACGAGAGGGAACTTCGGTTGATTCTGCAAGGGCGGCGTAGCCAGCATCGATGATCCGGAGGACGAAGGGCGACAAAGATGGGCGTTCGTCCCAAGATCCTCACCCCTCTCACCCCCCTCCTGGTCCGCCCGAAGTAGCGAATCGCATCGCATAGCCTCTAAAAGGTGGGACCGGTCTGGAACGAAGAGCGAAGAACATGATAACAATAGTATCACTTGTTCCTAGTTCGAGTTCTCACAGATTTGTGGCTTACTGGGCTTCTTGATCGTTGACTCGGGTCCGCAGGGCTGACAACTCGGGCCCGAGACCCACAAATCTAACTCGGGTCCCGGGCCGCGGGGCACTAGTTTCCGGCAAAGCATACTCCGCACTACACCGGAACCTGTCGAATGCCTAGTCGGACGTCAAGTGAAGCCTAATTTGCGCAATCAAACCCATCGTTATTTGGTAAATCAAGCTGTTTGAGAGGTGACATCGAAATTCCGAACACAATTCTTACGACCCTCACATTCCCCAACTTCGACGTTGATAGAATTCCTACCTTAGCAAGCCATGGGTTCAGCCACAGAGATTCCAGCATACACCAGAAAGACCGTCTTGGTCACTGGAGCAGCTGGGACACTCGGCCAAGCAACTGCAATCTCGTTTGCTGCCGCAGGTATTGCCCGTCTCGCCCTCGTTGACCACGTCAACGTTTCGGATACCCACGAAAAGGTGGTCCAGGCAGCCATCGACGTCGGTAAACCGGCACCCGATGTGCTTGCTTTAACCATCGATGTCTGTGATGCCGCGAGCGTCGAAGCAGGCGTGCGAGAGGTGAGCTCGATGTGGGGTCATGTGGACACTTTTGTCAACATCGCAGCTTCTTCGCCTAAACCCGTCATCCCTCAGGGCGATGTAACTGGATTGAGAGACGTGGATACCTGGTGGAAGGTCTGGGAGGCCAACGTCAAGAGTATCAGTCTCATGGCTCGGGCCCTGGTGCCCCTTCTTTCGCGCAGCTGTGAAAGGACGATCGTGAATGCGGTTCCTGTGTTCTCCGTCAATCCCGCGGCGCCTCCAAGCGACAATCAATTGTCTGTGTTGGCCTCTACGCGGCTTTCTGAGAGTTTGATGCTCGACTTCGCGCATGAGGGCATCCTTGTTTACTCTGTGAACCCAGAAATCAATCTGGAGGGAAGAATGCCAGAGGCCACGAGACAAGGTAAGTAAAGCTAGTGACGATCCCGGTTCCAAAGTATAAGAATGTTCTGGGTTGATGCTGATACTTGCCAGTAATCAATACTGAATGCGGCGATGTCATTGTCCATTTGGCCGGCAAGCGGCGCGAATGGCTGGCAGGGAGACATATTGGGAGCGTGGAGGACTTGCTTGAGCTGCAGGTCCGTGACGAAGACTTGGATGGCAATCCTCTTCCAAAGATGCAGCCTCCAATTGAGATAGTTCCTTTCAAAAGTGAAACATTTGTGCCGTCCTGGACATCCAGGAGGGGAAGAGTGCCTCGTAGTAGTTACTGAGGAATTCAGTATATCGTTTCTACCGAGGACTGATGGTCTTTCTTAGTTAAGGCATGCACGACTTATGGGCAATGTTAGGGGAACTCAGAATGAACTATAACCGGCGTTTTATCTACGAATATAAATATTAGTATTACTATTACAGGGATAGTAGTTAATTAGTTCGAACTATAGGTTAACAAAGTAAGTTAATTAACTATAAATCTATATTACTACGTAAAGTATAAAAAGGGGGTTTTAATTATAAATTAAGTAGTTTATAATAACTATAAATAAGGCCCCTTATTAGCCCCTATATAACCTCAGCTATATACTAGAATTAAATTAGATTTCTAATTTAATACTAACTTTTTTTATTAATTTAATTATTATTATTATTATTATTATTATTATTATTATAATTAGAAATTTAATTTAACCTTAGGCCCGTTTACTAAGTCGTCTCTTTTTATCCTTTTTCTTTACCTTTTTTATATAACTTATTCTGTTATTTATATTATTACCTTTTTTATTAATAAATTATTTTAACCCCTTATTAAGTAATATTTTTATAAAAGCATTAGTGAGGTTATAATTACTATTAATTTAATAAATTTAAAAAATCTCTTATTATTTATATAATTACTTAAGGGCTATTGTATTTATTATTAATAAAGTACTTATATAGCGAGTACGAATTAATATAAATAATTATAAGGATTATAAAAAGGTAAAGTTAATTTATGATCTTTTTAAATATAATTAAAATTATATAAGCGAAGTTAATATTATTAACTATATTATAAATTTTTAATATAAGTACGTTATAAGTAACTTATTTATTCTTGATTAATAAATAGTAAATTATGATATTTTATATTATAAAATCGTCCCTATTAAGGTTCTTATTAATAAGAATAATAATATATCTTAATTATAAAGTTAGGTTATTATTATTTATAAATAACTTATTAATAAATACGTAGAGCCTTATTAAAATAAACTTAATAAATTAATAAACGAGACCCTAGTTATAATATTTTTATTTTTATTATAATTATTAATTAAGAGTATTAAAATCGCTTTTTATAAATTTTATAACTTATATAGTTTTAATACAATTAAAAATAGCATCGGGCTAATAAATACTTATATAGTAGTTTTTTTCCGGCTTTATAAGCGCAAAAGATCGACCTTAACGGGATTACGCTTTTAGAAAAAAATTATGTAATATAATATACTTTTTAACTATATAATACGCATAATATACCCTAAGTATATGCTTAACGTAATATAGTAATTTTGATATAAAAACCGCTATATAATTCGGAATAAGTAAGTTATTTTATTATGTATTAATAATAGGCTAAGTAATATACTTATATAATAGCGCTAACTAAAAAGGTTTATAATAGAGGTCGGTTATAAAGGTTAGAAGTAGCCCTTAATTATAGAGGTTTTAAATTTTAATAATAACGTAGAAGTTTTTTAAAAAAGGGCTAAAAAGGCTAATATTTAGTTATTTATACTAAAGCTCGTAAAGATTCTTTTTATTTTTATTACTTTTAATATTACTTAAAGCTTTATTTAAACTAAATAAATTTATTAAATAAACTTATTAAACGAACTTATTAAATAAACTTATTAAACGAACTTATTAAATAAACTTATTAATATATAAACTACTACTTTACTCTTAGTATATAGTTAGTAACTAGCGGGCTAGGACTTTTTAAAAATGCCCCTCGATAAGTCCCCCCCTCTAGGGCTCAATAGATTTTTAGGCCCCCTTAACGCCCTAACTATCGTAATTAACATAGATATATTTAAGAAACAATATAAAACTCTTTAATAATATAAAATCTAACTAAATAATAATATAAACGCTATGAATAACTAAGTCAATATAAACATTAAAATTTAATATATTAATATTATTTTAAAAATTATACTTTATAAAATTATAAATTCTTTTAATATAAGCTATATTATAAATATAAGGGAATATATAAGGGGCTTTTTAATTTTTAATAAAAAGGAGTATATAATACGGGATTTAGCCGCTTATACGGGCTAGTACTAAGAGGTTTTATATATATTAAAGTGGGTATAGCTCGCCCTCTAAATAGTTAGAACTTAAAAGATTATAATAAAAGGTCGGGAGCTATTAATAAAAAAAATAACGGTTAAGTTAATTAACTACTATTGCGGTTTTAATTAGTAATTAGGTATAGAGCGTAATATACTTAGTCTTCCTTAATACGTAATATACGGTACGGCCCCGGTAGATTGCTCTATTAGGGAGAATGAATACTTATAATATATACCCCTTAAATAAACTTAGCCCTATATTACTTCTTATAATTAAAGGATTTTAAATTAATAAAAATAATTTTTTTATTTTACTCTTTTTATTAAAATATTATATTATCCCCCTTAATTATTAAAATCCTTTTATTAAATATTAATAAGGACTTTGATATTAAGATCTCTTTTAGTTTAGTTATAGATTTAGCTTTATTAAGCTCTTTATTTTCCTTTTTTATAAACTTCATATTTAATAAACTTAGGGTATTATTTATTTATATTTTTATAATGTTAAAAAGGTTATTTATATATATAAAAATTAAAAAATAAGGATCGTATATTGATATAATTATTAATAAATAATTAATATAAAAGTCGTAGTACGTTATTTATAAATAAATACCCGATTTAATAAGGTTATATAATAGCTTAAGTACTTTAATAGTTATACTTTTTAAGTACTTACTAATTACTTTTTTAAAAATAGGTAAAGATCTTATTTATAAGCCTAGTTACTAATTAAGTATACGTTTATATAATATTATAATTCTAAATTTAATATCCTTTTTATTATAGTAATATTCTTAATACTATTATAAGGCGCTAATTATGGTATTAAACTATAAATAACTAGGTAAGTAGCGTTACTTTCTTAACGTTACTATATTTTTATATAGTTATAAAATACCTTTCTTTTTTATTTTTTAAAACATATATAATTTAAAAATACTTAGATTCGTATATTTAACTAGGTCGTAAAGAATAAATTAATAAACCCTTTAATTATATAGTATTTGTATTTTTATTAAGTTTAATTCCTTAAAACGTCTCCTAGCTATTATAATTATATTATCCTCTTACAGTTAGGTTATCAATACGAAATTAGCCTTCTCTTTTATTATATAAAATATATTAAATATAATATTATTAATTATAAATTATTACAATAATACCCTTTACTTAGGTTTTTTTAGATATCTTAGTAATATAAGTATTATCTCTTCCTTATTATTATTATTTATTTATTTTATTATAACAATTTTATTAAAAATAATTTCTTACTCTTTTTTAAATTATTAAAAGGATTTCTTTAGCTTTTCTTTTTCTTATTTAACTAATATCTCTTTATTAAGATTAGTATAGTACGGTTATATTACTATAATTAATATTTTAAATAGTTAGTCTCGATCTTTAATAACGAGATATAAACGTTTATTAACTAAGATTAATCTATATAAGCCTAATTACTATTTAATAATTCTTTTCTAAATTTTAACGTTCGAATTTAATAATATATCGAAGTTAAGGCTTATATTTAGCTTATTATAAGTAATAATAACTTTATTAATTTAGTACTTTATATTTATTTTTTAAAATACTTTTATTACTTTATTAATTACCTAAGATTATTAAGTTATACTAAATAATAACAACGAGGTTATTATTATTTTTAAATATATTCTAAATATAAAAAACGTTAAAACTAGTCGCTTTAGGCCTATAGTATTATTATAATACTTAAATACTATTTGAAAATACTCTTTATTTGTAGTATTAAGGTACTTATTATAAATAATCTTAAACACTTCTTTTAACTATTAATAAGCTCTTTTTACTTTATTAATACTATAATTTACTTTAATAAGTACAACTTTTAGCTATATACTATATATAATAATATTATTTTTAAACTTTACTAATTTAAAACTATTACTTATATTAATTCTAATCCTATTTAATAACCACTAGTATATATTAATCTACGCTTTTTTAAATATTAACTAAATAGTTTTAATAAATAGATCCCTAAGGAATTAGTTTTCTTAAAATAATATAACCTCGTTAATAATATATAATACTAAGTAATTATTTAAAAGAAATATATTAATAATAATCTCTTAGTTAAATTTAGGCTCGTTACATAATTTAAATTTAAATTTATACGAGCTCTAAGTATTTATTTAGTATTAATAATATATTTTTATTAAGTACTCTAAGGCTCTTATTTTTATATCGTTCTCTGATTATTTAAAGAACTTATATAGTTTTATAACTAACGAGTAGTTATAGGGCTTATATAATTACTTAAGCTTGCCCTTTATAAATAATTAATAACTTTAACGTTTAGTTAGAGTTTTATAAATATATACCCCTAGTATTACTGAGTAATTTTAAAATACTTATTATTAAATAGTGTATTTTTATATTATTAAATACGATATTTAACTAGTTTATATCCCTTAAGTATAATAAAAATAATGTATTAACGAGTAAGATATAAAAGATTAGTATTCTTAAGTATATATTAACTTCTATTATATTTAAAGTGTATATATCTTTACTTAAATTAAAACTAATCCTTCTAATACTTATTATTAACGTATGTAATATAATTAGAAATATCTTTTAAAATATATAGAATTACTTTTTATTTTTAATTAACTATTATAATACCCCTATATTTAAGAGAATTCTTTAGAAAATATTCAGGCCGTATTATTTATTAATATAAAATACTTATATAAGCTTAGTATTTAAGTAATTTAGAGAGTATAAAAAGGACCCCTTTAGGTACTTTTAAAATTACTTAGTACTATATTTCTTTTTAAATATTAAAAGAAATATTAGTTTTTTTTTAGATATTAATAAAATAGAATTCGGTATTATTAGATTTATCTATTTATTTATATTTACTATTTAGGGGATCTTCCCTTACTATTTATATATAAAAGCTTATTTATTAAGAGCTTTTACTACTTTTTATTTATCTAGCTTTTTATACCTTTTAAAAACTAACAAAATAAAAAAGGAATAATTAATCTTATTAATTTTATTAAAATCTAATTCATTAATATAAAGAGTAAGATTTCTTTTGTTTTCTAAGTTTCTTATTATATACGGATCCTCTAAGTTACTAATTATATTTTTACTAAGTTTTATATTTTTAGATCTACTTTTATAATTAATAAAAAACTAGTTAAATAAATAAGTGATAGTTTTATTATTTATTGCTTTTAGTATTTTATACTATTTATATAATTTAGTACGTTCTTTTTTAAAATAATTACTTAATTAATAACTATTCTTTTTATATATAAAATACTTTTTTTATTACTTTTATTTTAAATCTAATTAGTAATTAGTTAAGAAGTTTGTTTTTTTAGTTTAATAGCTATTATACTTAACGTCTCTCTTCTTATTTCTATATATATAATTAACTTAATATTATTAATAAAAGGTATTATAAAATTATAAATACGTTTAATAAAGTATCCTAGTTTTAACATTAAAACTAAACTTTAACTTTAAATAAAGGGTTTCGTATTACTTAAATAGTTAATATAAAGTTAACCTTATTTTTAGAACTCTTTATATAATAATATAAGAATACCCTATTTTTTACTTATTTATCCTCTTATTTAACTACGTTTTTATTAGCTTATTAATATAATTAATAAGTTTTTTAAAAATCTCTAGCCTTATTTGCTTTTCTATTATTTTAATTATAAATCCGAATAATAATACTTTTAGTTTTAATAAAAGCTTTTAAACTCCTATTTTAAGTCTCTAAACGACTTCGAATTACGTTAATTACGCTTAAAACGTTAGTTTAATTAATAATATATACTACTTAGTAATATTAATCTATAATCTTATTAATTAATACGACGTTAATTATTAAATAGAATTATTATTTTTAGATTTTAACTTTTTTTAATATTTATAAAATACTATAAAGGTTTTTTATAATACTTTATATTTCTTTTTTTCCGTAGTTATGAACGTTATAAGAGGGAAAGTTAAAAAAGCAGAAAATCTAAAAAAATAGTTTATTAAAATAGTAGGAGTATGTATTAATACTATATATTAATACTATATAAATAATACTAAGAACCGCCCGAGTAGCTAGCAAAGACAGAATAAAAAAACAAATATTTCTTTTTTAAATATAATTTCTCTTTAAAAAAGATTTTTATAAAGTTAATAAATTATTTTATAATAGTAACTCTTAAGTCGGTCTCTTTACTATAAAAGATTAGGCTATAAGTACCTAATTAGTAAGGCTATAATATAAGTATAAGTCTATTATAAAACTTAAGCTTATAAAGTCCTTCGTACGGGCTCTGCTTTATAAAAAGTTCTTCTCTAATATAATCTATATACTAGTTGCTAACTTATTAGCGACCTATCGCCGTACGCATTCTGAATCCATTATATTTACGTACTTTTTATAAATTAAAATAACTATATTAACTTTACGTAATTAGTCTCGTCCCTTTTTTAATTAATATAAAATAAGCTGCGGATTAGTAATATTACTAACTTAATAATCGAGATTAATAAGATCGTTAATAAACGTATTTTAAAAATAGTTCCCGTAGTCCTTATTATAATAAGTACTAATATATTATTATTAATAATTTTCAATAAAAACTCTAGTTAGTTTACCTTTTTATTAAATTTATTATATTTTAATATTACTTAGTTAACTTAATTCTAATTTTATAATATAAATTCATTAATAATAACTATTATAATAAGCGTTTTATAAGCTCTTCGTTTTACTATTTAGAATAATAAAATACTTTAATAATAAAAGAATTTAATAACCCTTTTTACTATATTTAAATTAGTACTAACGAACTACTTATTATTTTAATTATTTAAGTCGTTAGTAATCTCGTAAAATAGGGGTTACTCCTTAAGCCCATTTTAAATATAGATTTTTATAAAATAGATTAATACTATATTAATGTATTTATTATTAGGATTATTAAAATCTTTATATACTTATTTTCTTTAGTATTTTAGTTCAATCTTTCTTTATTTATATAATATAAAAATTCCTCTCTTCTAGCTATATATTAACTTACTCTTTATTATTCCCTAACTTATACTTCGATCTATAATAACTAGTATATTTAATTTTAATAAAGTTATTTTAGAGCTATTTATTAGCTTTAATAATAGTACGTTATTATGATTTATTAAATTTATCGGGGTCTAGGACCTTCTTACTCTTTTTTATTTTCTCGTACCGAGCCTCGTTATTATTTACTTTTAATTCTCTTAGTTAAATACTATCTTAATAATCTTTTTCTAGCTACTTAATTAATTCATATTAGAAATAAATTTATAAATAGCTTAATAATATCTTAATTATATAGCGTTTCTTTTTAAATTAAAACTAAAGAGGTATAAATATCTATTAAATAAATTATCATTAATTAGTAGTTCATTGTTTATTTTTTAAAAATCAATAATCTTATATTAGGAGTTAGTAATATAAAAAGAGCTCCTTAGCGGGCTTTTTAAGGGCTCTTCTTTCTTTTTAATTAATTATTATTTTAATAAAAAGTTATAAAAGGATTTCTTTAGGAGTAGTAGTTTTTTTTAGCTAATTTCTAATACTTATAAAACTCGTAATTCGTAAATTATAACTATTATAATCTCTAAATCTCCTCTTTTTTCGTTTTATTACCCTTTATATTATATTTTTAAGTAATATCCGGGGGGTAGTTAAGAGGGTTATAAAGAGATTATATAAGTCCTTAAGGTTATATTCATAAGAATCTCGTAAGAGGGGGGGGGGGGGGGGTTTTTTTTTTTTTTTTTTTTGTTTTTTTTTTTTTTATACTTTTTATTTGTTTTTAAATTTATTTTTTATTTTTTTTTTTTTTTTTGTTTTTTTTATATTTTTTGGTGTGTTGGAGGTGTTGGGGTGGGGGTTATATATTATAGATTTCTTAGCTTTATAGTTCTTATACCTCTTACTACGTACTAAGTATACTTTACTTAAAAATTCTTATTTTTGATTACGTAGTACTGTTTTATTTATTTATTTATTCATATATTCTGCCTTTACTAGCTACTCGGGCGGTTCTTAGTATTATTTATATAGTATTAATATACGGTATTAGTAAATACTTATATATTACGGCTAGCTAGTCGTAGTAAGTATGTTAATAAAAGTTAAGGCTATAAGTACTAAGTAAATAGTATTATAGTTATAAATAGCTTCTCTAAAACTATATTTATAAGTCGTAAAATAAATTAAGGCTTTAGCAATTAATTATAATCTTATTAAAGTATTTTTTAATAAAAATAATTAAAAACGATCGTAAGATTTAATACTAAGTTAATTACTAAAAAAGCTATAAAAAGTCTATTTTTAAGCCTAGCTCGAGTCTATATTATATATAAGTCTTATTCTTAAATATATCTTTTATAATATTCTTATTTATTATTATTTAAATATTTACTAAACGGTCGTTTATTTTACTTATTTATAATTGTTTATTCTATTTATTTATAAGTGTCCGTTCCTTATTTTATTATATAATCGTAGTTATATAACTTGTTTATAGTTTTTTTATTTTAAAAGGAGTTACCCTAAGTCCGTATTTTTATATATATAGTATAATAACTACTATAAGTCCTATAGAGCAAGGCCTTAGTTTTATTATATATATCAAGTCGTAATATTAGCTTCTCTTTTTAAAAGTCTAGTTTCCTAGGCTTATAAGTAGGTCGTCTATTCCTAGGCTAGGGAATCGTTAAGTATTTCTTTAAATATGCTAATACGATGTTAGGTCGAATTAAAAAGTCGAAGTTTTAAATAGCTACGTCTTGTTATAAATTGTTACGTATTATTCGTTTCTCTAACGAGGGTATTAAATATTACGACTTAATACGCATAATAAGGCCAGGGCCTCGCCCTATAGGACCTACAGCGGCTACTATACTATATATATATAAATACGGACTTAGGGTAACTCCTCTTAGAACAAAAGAACTATAAATAAGTTATATAACTACGATTATATAATAAAATAAAAAATAGACGCCCGTAAATAAGTAAGATAAATAATTATAAATAAGTAAAACCGACGACCGTTTAGTAAATAGTTAAATAATAGTAAATAAGAATATTATAAAAATATATTTAAAAATAAGATTTATATATAATATAAACTCAAACTAAGCTTAAAAATAAACTTTTTATAGCTTTTTTTAATAATTAATTTAGTATTAAATCTTACGATAGTTTTTAGCTATTTTTATTAAAAAACTTTTTAATAAAACTATAATTAATTACTAAAGCTTTAACTTATTTTATAACTTATAAATATAGCTTTAAAAAAGCTATTTATTACTACGATACTATTTACTTAGTACTCGTAACCTTAACTTTTATTAATATACTTATTATAACTAGCTAGTTATAATACTTTAATTACTCTTATTTAATAAGTTAACTTTATAAAACTTACTAAGTAATAAAACGAACGACGATATTTTTTAAAACTCTAAGTACCCTTTTATTTAACTTTAAACGACTTATTAATTTAGTTAATAAGCTAGTTAAGGTTAAGGATAACGAGATACTTAATATAACCTATAACTTTAATAATAATATAGTCTTTAAAAAAGTAAATTATAAAAAAATACGATATATTATTAAAAAAAAGTAGTAAGTAAAATAAGGAACTTACGGAGCTTTTTAATAATAACTCCGTTTAAATAGCTATAATTTTAGTTAAAAATAATAAAAATATTACCGTTTTTTAAAATATAGTTAACAAAGTTATAACTAATTTAAGAATTAAAAAAAGAGAAGTAAACGACTTAGAATAAGAAGTTAGAACCCTCCGAGCTATTATTAGTATTATTAAGACTTTTATAAATAAATAAAAGAAATTTAAGCTTAATATACTTATTATTTTTAATAAAACTATTAGACGTTTTAAAAAATTCCTAATTTAAGTTAGAACTTATTAAATATTTTATATTATTAACTTTTATAATAAAACTAAATAAGTTATTTACATAATAACCTTTTTTAGAGGACGAGCCTTAGAGTAGTTCGAACCCTTTTAAAAAGAATTCCTTAGTAATAACGGTTATTTATTATATTATAAAAAAGAAATTACGAATATTTTTAGTAATATAGTAGGATTTTAGAGCGCCCTCGAATCCTTATTCTAGGACCTTAATAAAAAATAATAAGTTAAAAAAGACCTAGCTAGTTTTTAATAAACTAAGTCTGCTTTATATTATATTATTAAATTTTAAAAACTTATAGTATAACTCGATTTTACTAAGAAAACCCGTATTCTTTTTATTTTATTAAGGACTAAAAAATAAAATTAAGAACGAACTTAGTAAAATAAAAATACTAATAAATTTTTTATAATACGTCGAGCTCGTTATTAAAATCAATACTTAACTATATAAATGACGTAAAAAAAAGGGAAAAGTACGACGCTCTTAAACTAACTTTAATAAAAAATACTAGAACTATAATAAATTACTAAATAATTACTAAAATAACCTAAGAAATTAATAATAATAAAGTACGTTTTATAAATAATACGAAGGACCTATGGACTTTAGTATTATTAAATATAAAGAACCGTAATAAAAGAAGAATTTTAAATATTATAACTATAATAAGCTAGGATATGTTGCTAAAAATTATTAATAACTTAAGCGTATTTAATACTAATTTATTTTAAAAAACGAGTTAATATTATAAATAGAAAAGTCCTTTATAAGTAACTCTCGTAAATAGCTTATTACAATAATAGCTATTTTATTTATTAAAATAGTAAAAAGATAAATAAAATAGTACCTAAAGTAATTTAAAAATAAAGGATAATCCGGGTATAATATTATATTACTTATTAAAACCCTAGCGGTAGTAGTAAAAGAAGTAAAGATACTTACTTACTAACCTTATATTTTTTAAAAAAAAATATTAAATATATTACTACGCTCTTTTAGATTTATAAAAATATAAAGAAAAAAGCTAAGATAGACCCTGTTATAAGAGATATACTTTACTTTTTAAAAGGACGAATTAAGTAAAGATTCCTAGTTAATATAAAAGAATAACTTTTTAAATTTTAAAAAAAAGAACCTAATACTAAAGAAATTATAAATAACTTTATTTATATAATGCGATAAAACTATATAAACTAGAAATAACCCGCTAAGCTTAAAAAAGAACTCAATTTAAATAAAATCCTAACTAAGTCTATCTATATAATATAATAAATAAACGGTAATAAAAAGTTTATTTATAAAGTTAAAGAGTAGTTTAAAAACCTCTTATATAAAAAAAAAATTAAAATAATTAAGAGACCGACTCTTAATTTCGAAATTATAAAAAAAAATTAATTTTAACTTTAAAAAAGAAAATATTAAAATAAGAATAAGTTCTTTTTATTCTAATAAAGCAAAATTACCTTATAATTCGAACGAACCTCGTAACGTTACTTAATAATATACTTAAATAGAGATCGATTATAAGGTACTACTTAGTGTTAATAATACTAGTTTTAAAGAGGATAACGACGAATTATAATATAAATATATTTATTTATTTGAGGATAAATAAACTATTTAGTCTTATAAAACTAAGGAACGTAAAAAGATTATAATAACTCTCTATATAAATAAAAACTATTCTTTACTTAACCCCGAGGACCCCTTCTATAAGGAATTATTCCAAGTAGAATACCTAAATAATAAATACTTTTAGTACCTCGTATATGAATAAAATAGCCGTTTTTATTTATAAAAATACGATAATAAACCTATTAAAAATATTTATATAAAAGACTAATTACCTAGCTAAATATTACTAAGTTTTAATAATAATAATAAGGTAATATTCGGCCTAGATCCTAACTTCCTTATAAAATACCTTAATAATAAATATATAAAATAAGAAAACTATAAATATAACTAATATTAAATTTATTACGTTAAAAAAGCTAAAATATAGAGGGAATACTAAAAGAGATATAAATAAAAAACCTACTTAAAAAAGCGAATGATAAAAAACTAAAAATACTAATTATAAAAGAATAATAAAAAGTAAAAATAAAAAAAAGTTCTTATGTATAACTAGATAACATAACGATATATATTTATAAGTTAACTTTAATATTTATAAATAAGGACTAAGCGCTATTATTAATAATAGCGTATAAAAAACTTATATTTTACTAAGAATAGTAAAAAAACTTAACTTATTATAAGTATAAAAGGATAACTTATATTAATTATAAATAGTAAAAAAAGAACGAATTAACTATAACTACGGATATATTAATTAAGAAACCGTATACTTCTTAATATATATTAATAACTAGTAAGAATAACTATAGTATAATATTATAAAAATTAGAAATATTAACGTTATTTTAAGGATTTCGTAATTATAAAAGCATAACTTACGGATAAATTAGACTACTAGCTAGGTTCTTTAGGAAAATCTAGTTACTAAACAACTTAAAAAGAAAAGGGGTTTAAACGGATTCTTAATAACTTTTAAAAAACGAAAATAAATATAATATATAGCTTTTATTAAGATAATAAAAAGCTCTAGGAAGTTCGTATATAGTATTAATAATCGAGGATTATAATAATTTTAAACTATACTTAAAGAGTACTAAATATATATAAAACTATTTATAAAACCTAATAAAATAGGATTATTAAAATATAATAGTTAGGATATAAAAGTTAAACTTAAAAATGAATATAACCTAGGTTCTTTTTAATATACTTAATAAACTAAGAAGAATAGGAGTACTTCGACAAATATATCGATAAAAAACTTAAAAAAGGACTTATTTAATTATCGAATTCTCCCGTAGGATTACCCTTATTTTTCGTATTAAAAAAAAGAGTAAAAAAATAAAGACCTATTATTAACTATAAGAACCTTAATAAAATTATAAAAAAAGATTACTACCCCTTATTACTTATTACTAAGTTTAGAAATCTATTTTATAAAGCTAATTAGTTTATTATTATAGATTTCAAAAAAGTATTTAATTAGATTCGGATTAAGGAAAGAGACGAATAGAAAATAATATTCAGAACTCGTAAAGGACTTTTTAAGTACTTTATTATACTTTTTAAACTTACTAATACTCTAATAACTTTTTAAATAATAGTTAATTACGTACTCCGGGAGTTCGTTAATATTTTTATTATTATCTATATTAATAATATTTTTATTTTCTTTCTTAATTTTAAAATGTATGAAAAGTATATTTACATAGTATTTTAAAAGCTTTAAAATACTAAACTATATACTAAACTTTCTAAATACGAGTTTTATATATAAAAAATAGATTTTTTAAAATATATTATTATATTAAAATAAATTTATATATAAATATTAGAAATAAAAGTAATTAAGGACTAGCCTATATTATAGAACGTTAAGGATATATAAGGATTTTTAAAATTTATTAATTTTTATTAATAATTCTTTGAAAATTATATTAATATAGTTAAACTTCTAAATAACTTAATATAAAAAAATACTCTATTCATATAAGATCTTAAGTATAAAAAAGTATTTATTAAAATTAAGAATATAGTCGTTTTTAAACTAGTTATTATAGTTTTAAATCTCTAAAATATAAATAGACTTAGTTAGAATTTTATTTAAATTGAGTTCTTTTTTAAACTTAATAAATCGTTTCTAACTTATATAGTTTTATTATACTATATAAACGAGGCTATTTATAATTCTTTTTAGTATTAGGTTCCCTTTTTTTAAATTTAAAGAATTACTCCTTTGTATTAGCTAGGAATCTTTACTTAATTCGTTTTTTAAAAAAGTAAAGTATATTTTTTATAACGGGGTTTATTTTAGCTTTTTCTTTTATATTTTTATAAATTTAAAAAAGCGTAGTAATATATTTAATATTATTTCTTTTAAGAATATAAAGTTAATAAGCGGGTATTTTTACTTTTTTTATTACTATTACTAGGGTTTTAATAAGTAATATAATATCGTACCCAGATCGTTCTTTATTTTTAGGTTACTTTAGGTATTATTTTATTTATTCTTTACTATTTTAGTAAGTAAAATAGTTATTATTATAATAAGCTATTTATAAAAATTACTTATAGGGGACTTTTTTATTTATAATATTAGCTCGTTTTTTTAGAATAGGTTAGTATTAAATACGCTTAAGTTATTAATAATCTTTAGCTATATATCCTAGCTTATTATAATTATAGTATTTAAAATCCTTTTTCTATTATAGTTTTTTATATTTAATAATACTAAGGTTTATAAGTCCTTTATATTATTTATAAAACGTATTTTATTATTATTAGTTTCTTAAGTTATTTTAATAATTACTTAGTAGTTTATTATAGTTTTAGTATTTTCTATTAGAATTAGCTTAAGAACGTCGTACTTCCCTTTTTTTTTTTACGTTATTTATATAGTTAAGTATTAATTCTAATAATAAGCTCGACGTACTATAAGAAATTTATTAATATTTTTATTTTATTAAGTTCGTCCTTAACTTTATTTTTTAATTCTTAATAAAATAAAAAAATACGGATTTTCTTAATAAAATTAAGTCGTACTACGAGTCTCCGGAACTTAGTAACGTAGTATAAAATAAACTTAGTTTATTAAAAACTAACTAGGTCTTTTTCGGCTTATTATTTTTTATTAAAATCCTAGAATAGGAATTTAAGGGCGTTTTAAAATCTTATTATGTTATTAAATATATTTATAGTTTTTTTTTTATAATATAATAAATAACTCTTATTACTAAGGAACTCTTTTTAAAAAAGCTCGAACTATTCTAAGGCTCGTTTTTTAAAAAAGGTTATTACGTAAATAACTTATTTAGTCTTATTATAAAAATTAGTAATATAAAATATTTAATAAGTTCTAATCTAAATTAGAAATCCCTTAAGATACTTAGTAATTTTATTAAAAATAGTAAGTATATTAAGCTTAAGTTTCTCTTATCTGTTTATAAAAATCTTAATAATATTAGTAGCGGCTCGGAGGGTTCTAATCTCTTATTTTAGGTCGTTTATTTCTTTTCTTTTTTAATTTTTAAATTAGTTATAGTTTTATTAACTATGTTTTAAAGAGCGGCGATATTTTTATTATTTTTAATTAGAATTATAGTTATTTAAGCAAAGTTATTATTAAAAAGCTCCGTAAGTTTCTTATTTTATTTATTACTTTTTTTAATAATACGTTATATTTTTTTATAATTTACTTTTTTTAAAATTATATTATTATTAAAATTATAAACTATATTAAGTATTTTATTATCCTTAACCTTAGTTAGCTCGCTAATTAAGTTAATAAGTTATTTAAAGTTAAGTAAAAGGGTACTTAGAGTCTTAAAAAACATTATCGTTCGTTTTATTACTTAATAAGTTTTATAAAGTTAACTTACTAAGTAAGAGTAATTATAATATTATAGCTAACTAGTTATAATAAGTATATTAATAAAAGTTAAGGTTATAAGTACTAAGTAAATAGTATTATAATTATAAATAGCTTTTTTAAAGCTATATTTATAAGTTATAAAATAAGTTAAAGCTTTAGTAATTAATCGTAGTTTTATTAAAGTATTTTTTAATAAAAATAGTTAAAAACGATTATAAAATCTAATACTAAGTTAATTATTAAAAAAGTTATAAGAAGTCTATTCTTAAGCTTAGCTCGAGTTTATATTATATATAAGTCTCGTTTTTAAATATACTTTTTATAATATTCTTATTTACTATTATTTAACTATTTATTAAATAGTTATCCATCCTATTTATTTATAATCGTTTATCCTATTTATTTATAAATATTCGTTCTTTATTTTATTATATAATCGTAGTTATATAACTTATTTATAGTTCTTTTGTCCTGAGAGGAGTTATTCTAAGTCCGTATTTTTATATATATAGTATAGTAGCCGCTGTAGGTCCTGTGGGGCGAGGCCCTAGCCTTGTTATGCGTATTGGGTCGTAATATTATACTATCTCGCTAAACTATTTTTTTAGATTCTCCTTAACTTTCCCTCTTATAAAGTTTATAACTACGGATTATTAACGGCGATATTAAGCGCCCGACGCTACTACTTTATAAGCTTATACCTACTTAGCTAAGTTTATTACTTTCTAAGTAATAGTAGCTTATAATAGTATAGTATCAGAAATGCCCTCGTTACTATTATTAAAAATAATACCGACCTTATTAATATATACTTTTAATTTTAACTCGTATATATATATATATATATATATTCGTTATCTCTTTTTTTTCTTTATTAAAGTTAAAAACGCTTCCCTCGCCGTCTATCGCTATCGAATTGTCTATTATTAAAATACTAAGACGCTTAGTTATTATCAACCCCTAGGGCTTCTTTAATAATTAGAAGTTCGATCCTATAAGTATTATACTAGAGGACCCCGAGCTATAAAAAGACCGCCTTAATAAATATTATATTTATAATATTAATTTATAAAAACGGATAGATATACTATAATAAGCGTTATTTTTATTAATACCTTTTTAATATAATGAAATAATATAAATAAGCCTAGACTTAATAATATAATTAAAAGCTTAAAAAGAGCATAAGCGAATATATTAAATAAGAATATTAGTAAGGAGAGGTTATTATTAAATAAAATAAGAAGAGAAAGTAAAGAAAATAAGAAGAGAAAGTAAGAGGTAATATTTAGTTATTAAAAAAGTAATTAATATATTATAAAAACGGGGTTATTAATATTTTAAGTTTAATTAGTATTAATAGTTAGTAATAGCTATAACTAGTTATAATTAGTTATAAAGTTTTATTAAAGTACGTAATAAAAATACTCGATATTAACTTTAATAAACTAGCTTATTTATTATTACGACCTAATACGCATAACCAAGACCAGGGCCTGCCCCGCAGGCTTACGGCGGCTACGGCATACTATATATACATAGTTATGGGAATATAGGAGATACCTAACGGAATAGAAGAACTATAAATAAGTTACGTAGCGATAAAACGGACCGACGGACGATAAGCAGTTTATAAACATAGACCGATAGGACAAAAGCGGTCTACTCCTATAGGACCGACTTTATAATATCGGTCTAATTATAAAGGAACTATTTAAATAGTATACGAGACTTATATATAATATAGACTTAAGCCGGGCTTAAGGACAGACTTCTATAGCTTTTTTAGTAATTAACTTAGTATTAGATCTTACGATTATTTTTAACTATTTTTACTAAGAACCCCTTTTAATAAGACTACGATTAATTATTAAAGCCTTACCTACCTCACGATTTATAAATATAGCTTTAAAAAAGCTATTTACGACTACGATACTATTTACTTAGTATTCGTAGCCTTAACTTCTGCTAACATACTCAATACGACTAGCTGGCCGTAATATTTATAAAGGTAAAAATAGCCCCTAATAAGGCGGACCGGACCCTAAAAGGGTAGTACTTTTTTATATCATACTTTTTTAAGCTCGTTCGTTATACTAGTTAATTAGGTAAGTAGTTATTATATAAGTAATTCTTTTTACTAATTTAGCGACTTAATTTTTAATTACGGGCTAGCTATAAATTAATTAATTAATAAAGAAGGATTATATAAGGTTAATAATAATAATAACTCAGTTACCTCGATATTTTTATTAATTATTAAAGATTATTTTAATGTAATAAACGTTAGTTTTTCCTAAGTAATTAAGGGCTACGATTTTTTTTATTTCGTTTTATTATAAAAAATTTATATTTTATCATTTATTCTTTTATAAAATTAAATATTATAATTCTTTTATTATATTTTATTTAAAAAAGTTATTTTTTATACTAAATACCTTATTAATTTATAATGATAAAAATTAATTACGAATTAGTATTAATATTATTATTATAAGAATAATAATTAATTAGTTCGAGTTATAAGTTAATAAAATAGGTTAATTAATTATAAATTTATATTATTATATCAGGTATAAAAAGGGGGTTCTAACCGTAGGTTAAGTAGTTTATAATAATTGTAAATAGGGCCCCTTACTAGCCCCTACGTAGCCTCGGCCGTATACCGAGGTCGAATTAGACTTCTAATCCGATAGTAAGCGTTTTCTTTAATATTTCTATTTCTTATTAACGCTATATTAAAGGCTGATAACCGGGGACTCTAATAACAATATAATCGTTCCCACTCTATAATCGTTTTTTTACAAAGTTAATAGACTTGATGTATTCTGAAACACATCATAGGATATAGCCAGCTCCTATGGTCTACTTACCTAAGGTACATAGCATTGAGTAGTCTTATTTGAAAGCAGCCAACATCTATAAACGAGCATCAGCATTCAAGATTTAGGATTGATGTGAAGTATTTGGCAGAAGAGAATGCATTCGAGTAAAAGTAAATCAATCAGGGTATCTTATATCCCCTACAGCCTAACTTCCTAAAAGTCAATATCACGTCTACGAAATCTGAGAAATACATCCAGGCTGCACCTGCTCCAGCTTGGCAACGAGTTCCTTCCATGTCGCCTTCTGCAAGCGCTGGCCCTCATCGTTACTAACCCAGTCTGGCACCCAGAACTCCTTGATCTTGCAGCCTGAAAGAAGCTTTCCATGACCCTCCGCGCCAACTACCAGGCCGTGCAGGATGGTGCGACTGCCCACTTCCGCTGTGCGGGCCATCATAGCCCGGACCGCCTCATGCATGATCTTGGTAAATGTCCTCGCATCACGTCCCAATCCGGTGGTGCAGAGACCAGGGGCAACCATGGTAATGACCACGCCCGTGCGGTTTACGGGAAACTGGGCCGCAAATTGACGAACAGCAAATTCCTCGACGAGCTTCGTGAGAGCGTACCTGGTAATTTTGCGTCAGTCCCGCAACATGCCGCCTTTTCTTTCTTGGACCTTCCTCTGACGTACCTTGAGTCCATGTTTGCGCGTTTTTCGTCGTTGAGTCCGTCAAAGACGCTCCCATTGCGACTCTTGTCCATCTCCGCCTTGACGGTGTATCCCAACACGCTGACAATGAAGACGAGTGTTGGCTTGATACTGAACTTGCGAGCGCTTTCGCTCAGCTTGGGCATCATCAAGGCTCCAAGGAACAACGTGTTGACGACATTGACGAAGATACTGCTCTCGACGCCTTCGAAAGTCTCCCACTGGTCGATCATGATGCCAGCATTGCAGACGAAGCCGTCAATCCTGTCCAGCTCCTGTGAGGTCTGCTTGGCAAAGGTTTGAACGGCAGCATAGGTTGATAAATCCAGATGCCGCACCTTTTGCCACCAGGGTTCCAATGTCAGTCTGTTTTTCTCGGCTGTCGGTGGTTGGGGGAAATCGAGGTCACCTGTACGACGCCCTTGCGTCCCGTCGACTTCTCGATATCTGCCTTAGCTGTTTCTCCAGCGCTAAGATTCCTCACTGCCAGGACAACTGTCGCGGCGGACGAAGCGACGAGGTGTCGCGCAGTCTCCAGGCCCAAGCCGGAGTTGCCTCCGGTGATGACATAGGTTTTTCCCACGCAGGAGGACTCGTCCACCAGGATGGGGAGCTTCCTGTACTGCTCTGCAGTCAACCGTAGCATCACCATCTTTGCAAGTATTATTCAAAAAACGAATCCACGTATTTGAAGATTTCTTGGAATGACAGAGAAAGTAGACTTTGGGGCGAATTCAAGAAGGGCGATGTGCACGGAGTCTTGGGTATGCCGGAAGACATGATACTGGCGTGTTCACGACACGGCTGTCATCTTTTATATCCAAAGCAGGCAGCATCTTACGAAGTCTTCCAGAGACGAAGGTAGTGTCAAGGCTACGGCATGGTCTCGGAACCACAATGAATCCAAAGCACATGGCATCATTTTGTTCAGTCAGGATGTGAGTTCAAGTTGGAAGTGGCCAATCACAGGAACAGATCTAGATCTATCCAATGTGGGGGTCTCTCGGCAGCCAATTAGATATTGCTTTCCACTCCAAGACTAGCGTCTACGGACCGGTCCCTCCTGCCGACCTGTACCCCGAGCCAATCAGATATTGATTGCCTCTTCGGGAAGCGGACGGGGAAATACAAAGATCAAGTTCCTCCATCCTCGGACTTTTGTCCAATGAAATATGCTCAGATAAGACGATAGTATCCACCCCTCGGATACTTAGCTTGCGGCTCCACTGTCAGCTTATATGTATCCGTAGACTTGCACATGAAGGGGTATTGAATCCTTCCACGTCGTGGAGCCCTTGAAATGATACTTTAAGCTACCTAAACAAGGCAGGCTGCGTTGCGTGATCCCTCCAGCCTCAACCGGAGTACTTTGTACGGGCGACTGCAGGCCCAGCCCGCCCGGTGTATTAACAGGGAGCAGGGTCCTATCGCCTTACCCGTCCGCCACCTATTGGCGGCTTGGCCCAAGGCTCCTCCGTGCCTGCATATGCACATTAAAGACTTTCAAGCCTTGATAGCGTGATCACCTCTGTGTAAACAATGATTCATTGAATGCCTTACATTTTCTCTGACCTGCGGCGCAGTCTACTCTCGTACTGCGTGTGGCCCATAAGACCATCCTCCCTTCATGCATCCGAAGGGGTCCCTGTCTATCTAGCTCTAGACCCTTGTCCTAATATCCTCGAGAGCGCCAAGAACCAACACATTTCTCAGATAGAATTTCCAACAAATCAGACCTCTTCTGACTCCATGTAGCTATCAGATTCAATTCGTCCCTTGTCGTTCCGAGATGTCACCTGCGCCAGCCAGCTCGCCCGGAGGCGACGGCTGAGCAAGGGAGAGCTGGCCTGTACGTGGATCTGACATACAGCTAGCGCGGCAGGGCGTGCATACCGTGCCTTACCGGTCAGGAACCTTCGTCTGATTTATCCGTCGTCCCCCGGAGGAATTGGACCCTTGATCCGGAAACGTGTCGCGAACTTGCGGGCTGGGTTGAGGTGACGACGAAACGGGGAAAGCAACATCCACATCACCCAGGCATGCACGAAATTCGATGGCGAAATCTATGGTCTGACAGGATCTGGATCAAATTGGGCATATTCTAAGCGGCTCTTCTGCGCTTGCTTGAGCTGCCTAATGTGACGCTACCTTCTTGGGTTCCCGTATGGGCTAGCCGTCTGGCGCCCGTTGCGGTATCAAATCATACGACAGGATGGTTCATCTAGAATGCTGCAGATACAACCGATTCGAGGAAGTTGAAGGATTGCATAGTGTCACGCCAAACAACTTTACTACATACCAAAAAGAAAACCCCTTTGCCTAGGAGCCTGTAGAAATGGTCTCGGTAGGAATGGGTGATGACTGGCGCATACATGTAGTATTGGCTTTCATCTCCTCTGCCCGGAAAAGGCGACCCCTGCTTATTGTCGCTACCGCTGTTGCAGAATACACCGAGCTCCAGCCTCTGAACCGAAGTTCTGCATGCAGAACTGCGCTCATTTGATTCCTTCGCTTACGAGCCAGGGCGCGGCACAGTGGAGTTCCTCAAAAGTAGGCTGCGCTGGGAAACGATGGAGGCGCGTTCTAATCATCGCCCCCGTTCATCATATATCTATCTAGATACCAGCTCACATGCGGTACGTCCTTCTCCATTAGAGCGAATCAGACAGTGAACCTTTGTAGACCATTTCAAGCTTCAGGCTGTCTTCATAGAACACTACTGGCGTCTGCTTATCTTGTCCTCGCTTTTACATAAGATCCGGAAAACAACATGGCTCCTACCAGAGAAAGAAGATGGTGGACGAGCCAAGAAGATGACATACTCAAACGAGAGGTGCAGGGAAAAAGTACCAACCCCATCTCCCCCCTTGTTACGCGTGCTGCCAAATCTAACAAAGATCTCCATCTCCCAGTGCGCCAAGGCGGGAGCGTCCAAAACTGGAACGACATCGCCATGTCATTACCGGGCCGTACCAACAAGGACTGCCGCAAGCGGTGGGCAAAGATCCAAGTCGATATTCGAAAAGGTGCTTGGACACAAGAAGAAGACGAGAGGTTGCAGAAGGCCGTGGTGCAACTCGGGTGCAAGTTGGTTCACCCCACGCTTCCCTATTACCCATTTCTCGGGTCTCATCAATGCTAACCTCCACCCTTGTCATAGATGGTCACAAGTAGGGGCCATGGTTCAAAGTAGAAATGCCGACCGTAAGTAGAAATCAGCGTCGTTAATATCCCACCATTGTTTCCCCTTCAGTGCTGATGTGCATCCTTGCTGCAGAATGCGCGAAACGTTGGCAACATGTATTGGGACCCGACGTTAAGCATTGTTCATGGACCCCCGAGGAGGACAAGAAGTTGTTGGACGCGATGGGCAAGTTTGGAAACAACTGGAAGCAGATTGGTCTTACCGAGCTGCCGGATCGTTCCACCCACGATCTACGCAACAGGCAAGTCGAAAAATCTGAGCCATCTGCATGGATATACGGCTAACCATGGCTCACAGGAGTCTCATTCTCGGCCGCAGAAGTCGACATGCACAAGCTAATGACTCGAATTCCTCTTCACGGTCATTACTGGAGACCCATGACGAGGAAATGGCCAGCAGTAGTCCTGACGTTAATGATGAGGACGAGAGTTGCGAGGGTGACGGTGACGACGGATTTGATGAAGGTTCCGAGTGCGAAATGACCGACTCAAGCGGAAATCAGAAGCATCAGCTCGTGATGGACATGAGTCTCCTGTCCGAAGAACCAGTGGAGGCAACAGAACTCGGGCCCACGTCTACGATCATACCAGACTACCGTCACTCAGACACATTCTTGGCAGTACCCGCTCTGGAGTTGCCAGGTACTACTTTCGATATGTTCGACCCGAGCTGCATAGGCACCTCAGATCACTCATCGGGGAATTCGGCTATTCAAACTCCGGATAGCGATTGGATGTCTTGGCTCAATTCGCTTGAGAATGACACCTCAGTTTCGCTGGAATCCCGGCCCTCATGGTGGGATGAAGGTCCCACTGATCAAAGTTACTTTCATGACTCCAGCTATGGAAGTTTTGATGTCAACACGGCTGGTATTTCGGATACTATTCATATCTCAAGAGCAAGGAAACGTGTCAAAGGCGAGGCTTCTCCAAGAGCTTCTCTCGGGTCAGTGACTCGCGCTGAGAACCCATCGAAGGACAATGGACAGATGGGTCTTGTCACTTTGTCTCTGGACCAAGTAGACCCGATAATCGCCAACGAGATAATAGGAAGCGTCATGAAGCACAGCGCTGGTCTCAAGATCAACTGTACCGTCAATAATCACCCATAAGTCTCGAGTAGTGTATAATACGCATGTATGTATATTTGTAGCGCGCATACGCGACCATATTGAATGGATGAACTCATGACAACTCCTCATAGAAGACAAATTGATGGCGTGACACATCTTTTTTGTCTCTCGATACTGCTGAAATTATGTGCCAAATCTTTGCACACATGATCCTCGACAGACATCGTCATAATTCTGGTCCAGGAATTTCAGCAAGGACCCGAGTTCTGCTACTTCTGCGCCCAGCGCAGTAGCCCGACTTGGGTCCAAGTACATCTGATTGGTTCAATCAAATGCCCTATTGTTTGTAGTGAGTGTGACAACAAATATCGAGTTGTTCTTGATGGTGCCACTGGCATACCACTTCAGAATACACGCGTTGGCTGCCACAATCCAAGTTATCCTATTCACCCATCTTCCCCTGTCATCCGGATACCTATGCGTCAATGTCGTCTTTCAGAACGCCCAAGGTGAGCCTAGAGCCCGCTTCAACGTCCGGCCTGCGAACGCTTCCCGAATTGGTCGACTTCCACGCCAAAAGCAACCCCAAGCACCTATTTTGTCTCCAAGCCGACGCAAATGCGGCTGGAAATGGCCACAATTTTGTGCCCTTGAGCTATGAGACGCTACAGCGCGCCATCATCCGCTGCCAGGCATGGCTCAAGGAACAGGCAACCAGTCTTCATGCACCGAAGACTGAAGCCGATGGTAGCGTGAATAAATGCGCCCCCGTCGCGGTGCTCATGGAGAGCCATGTTGGCTTGGTCATCTGTGTGCTCGCCTGTATGGGCATGGGCGTGCCAGTTGTCCTCCTGTCGGCGCGTCTGAGTGCGCCGTCCGCACGACATCTTATCCGCGAAACGGGTGTGAAACTTGCTCTTGTGTCTCCGCGCCTATTGCCCCTTGCTTTCGAAGCAGTTGGTGCTGAAACTCAAGATGGAAAAGAGATCCCTGATGAGAGCACGATCATGATCCGCTCTGTATCCGGCTACGAGTCGTTCCTTGCAGATGAGCCCGCAGAAGACCAGAGTCACACCTTTCGCGCTGCCGATGCGGATCACTACGTTTCGGAAGATGATCGCCAGGTTCTCATCCTACATTCCTCAGGGACTTCGGGTCTCCCAAAGCCGATACCTTGCTCTCATCGATACTTTCTGAGCTACGCCACATGCCACAACTTCGAATCGACCAAAGAAGCTCATGGACTGACGGTCTCTACACTACCGTTCTTTCACGTAAGTTAACAGAAGAAACGAATCTATTTCCAGTGTCGCATCTGACCACAGAGGCAGGGTTTTGGCTTCGTATCCGTCTGCCTGTCCCTCAATATCGGCAAGACATTTTGCGCCCCTGTACCTTCCACCATCCCCAACGGTGCCAGCATCGCAGCCCTCATAGAGGACTCGCAAGCGAAGGCGTTATTGACAGTTCCGTCTATCTTGGAGGAAATTGAGGGCTTGCCAGGTGGCAGAGGACATGATATCCTTCGCAAGCTAGATTACGCGGGCTTCGGTGGCGGCAGACCCAAAACCTCGGTCGGCGAGAGACTTGAACGTTCGGGCGTGAGACTCGTCGGCCAGTACGGTGCGACAGAGACTGGTCCAATGACACCTTTTTTCGTGCCCGGCAAGGAACACGACTGGCGTCGACTGCGACTGCGTGCTGATATACTCGGACCGCTTCAAGTGAAGCTTGACCTCATCGATGCAGATGCAGAAGAGAGTGCGCAGACCGAATCCGAAGCAGAACGATCTTACAGCTACAAGCTGAGCATGAAGCCGTTTGGGTGGCAGGAGCGCTTCGAACTGCAGGATATAATCGTAGCACGCACGGAATGCGCCTCGGCCGATGACGTGGGACAGCTGGATTTTGTGATTACGGGCCGCAAAGACGACCTGATCTGTCTTGCCACCGGAGAGAAGGTGAGGCCAACGATATTGGAATCCCTACTCAGACAGCATGAGGACGTGAGAGACGCAACTGCTTTCGGTGAAGGACAATTCGAACTCGGTGTCATTGTAGAGCCTGTCAGACCCGTCGAACCCAGCGAGATGGCCAACTTCAAGGCGTCGATCTGGCCGACAATTGAGGAAGCAGGCCGTCAAATGGATGCTCATGCAAGAATTACATCGTCTACCGCGATTCTCGTCGTCGCTCCCGAAGCGCTCCCGAGATCAGACAAGGGCACTATTCTCCGGAGCGCAGTGTCAAGGAAGTTTGCCGATGAGATGGCGGCAGTCTACTGTGATCTTGAGGCAAGCATGGTTGCACCACCAATCGACCTATCCTCGCCTGCGTCCAGTATCAGAAATCTCGTTACCCAGGACGTTCTGGGGTTAGACAACGGCCGTGATTGGGAGGACGACGATGATTTCTTTTCAGGCGGCATGGATAGCCTTCAAGCGACGAGACTACGAAGACTGCTGACGGCTTCACTGCGCGCAACGTATGCCGCCTCTAAGCCTGGGACAGCCAACCTCCTCTCCGCGGACATGATTAAAGATGACATCGTCTACCGCAACCCTTCTGTGAATAAACTGGTTGAGGCACTGATTCCCAGTTCGTCCAAGACAAATGGAGTCATTACCGAAACAAAGCTTATCGAACAGCTGGTAGACAAGTACTCCAGCAGAGGCATTCACCGAGAGCAGCGAAAATCCGTGGTATTGCTCACGGGCGGCACTGGCAGTCTCGGGTCTTTCTTCGTTGGGCGGCTCCTTGCGGATGATAACGTGAGCAATGTCATTTGCTTGAATAGACCTAGAAAAGGAAACCCTACAGAAGCTCAGAAACATGCGGTAACGTTACGAAAAGTCTCTGTCGATGAGAACGCTTGGAAGAAGTTGGAAGTCCACGAAACAAATACTGCAGATCAGTGGCTCGGCTTGCCAGAGGCCGAGTACCTGCGTCTCGCGGCTAGGGTAACTCACATCGTACATATTGCGTGGCCCATGAACTTCAAAATGGGTCTGCAGTCGTTCGAGGCTTCATTCTCAAGCTTGCTGAACCTCATCCAGCTAGCGCGCCAAGCGAGCATTCACCGGGCACAGAAGCCAAAGCTGTTACTGGTATCCTCCATTTCTACGGTGGGGAACTATCCGTCAATCAAGGGACAGACTTTGATTCCCGAGACGTCTGTCGAGGATCAAAGCTGGACGCTAGATCTCGGCTATGCCAAAGCCAAGCTTGTCTGCGAGAAAATCATCGAACGCACGGCACAGGACCATCCTGAGATAGAGGCGGCGGTGGTCAGAGTCGGCCAGATTGCCGGCTCTACCACCGGCTACTGGAACGCTTCTGAGCACTTTGTAGCCCTTTGTGCTTCTTCTCAAAAGCTGGGGAAATTTCCCGACCTGCGTGGGGTAAGTCAAGATGTCAAAGAAAAGGCTGTTCTGCTAGCTTGAACATTGGGGCAATTCCATTTTGCTAATAAACTTTGCTAGACCTTGTCGTGGCTGCCGGTCGATATAGCTGCCGAAGCCCTCAGCGAGATTCTCTTCCATCAAGAACCACTCAGTGCAGTCTACCATCTAGAGAACCCAGCCCGGCAGAGCTGGGAGGAAGTTGTCAGACTCATGTCTGAGGAACTACGGATAAGCAGGTCGTCCATCATCCCGCTCGAGGCCTGGCTCGACTTGGTCGATACTATACCGGAACCAGGCAACCCTGCTGTAGGTCTCACACGATTCCTTCGAGAGGATTTCGCCAAAATGTCGTGTGGATTTGTTGTCCTAGATACCAGCAATTCTCGCAATGTGAGTTCGACCTTGGCCAATATGACGTCGGTGGGGGAAAATTTGATCAGGGCATATGTCTCCTACTGGAAGAGTATCAAAACGTTGGCGTAGATACCTGACGGACCATTAGCTCTGGACTTATTGATATTTGGTATTCTAAATGAGACCAAAAGCTTTATCATGTCTCGATCTCAGAATGCAGAACAGTACTATAGCTCGACTTGGTCATCTTGTTTTGGGCACTAGGTGTTTGCATGTTCAGTCTGATGAAATTAGACCATTAGCAGACAACAAAAGTTTCCTGCGTGTCCCAAGTATCCGTACGGTCAAGATCGACATATAACATCTATCACGGAACAAGGATGGTTTCAGCACTCGTCAGGCAAGCTATCACGCGCTTTAACACGTGAATTCCATTCGCTTAGTACATAAACTATCATCTTTTCTTCGTTCTGGTTGGATTAATACCAGTTGCTTTCAATACCTTTATATACTCATTGCTGCGTGTCTGTCGGATTGGAAGTCCAATTCGACCTCGGCTTACGGCAGCCAGCGCAGGGACCAACTACGGCCCCTATTTACGATATTCGTGGCCTGCCCAACCTACGGTTGGAACCTCCCTTTTTCCATGTACGCAGTATATCAGAATAGTTCAATTGACCTACTTCGTCAACCCACGGTTCGAACCAATCGACCAATATCCCTGTGATAGGGATACCAACAGTGTCATCACCTGCCACAACATTTTGCCGGGTTCTACTTGCTGGTTAGTTACGAAGACAACAGCGGTAATGCTTCCTTGGTAAACACTAAACGGTGAGGCAGCCTAAGAGCTTGTCACTGACTGCCTGCAACGCTGCTGGCGACTGCATGATGTCTTGCCTCGACGAGAGAGGGATCCCGGGGAGTTAAGGTGAATTGAGCAATGACGATAGCAGATAAAGGAACTTCAGAGCCTTCTCCCCTAAGCTTAGCTCAAGGAAGAAAAGATGCATGTTTCCACATGCTGCGTCTTACATATTGATGTGCTTGAGTAGCATGTTTCAGTCATAAATGATCGCACATTGAATGCGGCGCTTTGTGTTCGGCGATGTTGAAAGTCAAACATTGAAGCGAAGTCGTAGTAATGGCCGTAAACAATTACTCCTTGGGGTATGTATACCAGATTTCTTCTCAATGCTGACATTACACGGTCTTGGAACACATGCCTATATGCTAACTCAGATCGGTGTTACTGTCCCTGATATATCACACAAGGTTCCTGGGAGCTTCTTTGAAACATCTCATCAGGCTATCCCATTGAATACTAAATGGCATATGAATATAAGTACTCTCATAGAGGACGATTCCTAATTGCCCATTAATTCAATCTATTTTGTGAATAACTTCGAAGTATAATAGGGCTACCCGGAGAAAAAGTAGTGCCGAACATACTGACGCTATTATTTCTGGCAGTCGATGGGCTGAATTTGGGCCTCATCACATGGTGCTTCCCATCAGATATGGCCCGTGGAGGGTACTTCTCGTGACGGCAGACCAGAAATGATTGCAATTGTGCGAACGCTGGTTACGAGGTGTGCCAGGCTGTGTGGCATGCAACCAGGAGCTCATTGGAAGAGCAATCAATCCAAAATCTTGAGCTAGGCATTCTTCTCCAAAGGTCAGGCGTATTTCTGATTTGCGGTTTAGTCGTTGCAAATTCCGACGTCCTTCTGCTGGGCCTCATTCGTGCATGTCACTTGCCCACCGTCCAGGTCGTCTCAAGATCAGGCTATAAGATCTTGCGGCTTATCCCTATGAAGCCAGCTACTTTCGCCGTGAATGCCACTTCGAGACCATAGGCAGTCGGATGGTTGCGACTTGAGACCGCCCACTTGAGGGCAGGAGCATCATCAATTGGAAAGCCTATCGTCCGGGTCCCGAAATTAGACGACGGCATTATCGCACCAAGTCCGTCGAGGGGCCGCACTTTCCATCTCAATGGCCTCAACATGGAGTCCGATAGACGGTTCCTCTCACGGTCACAGCATGTCGCCGATACCTCTTCGTCCATATGGCACAGAAGAACATGACATGCTTGACCGCGACGTATCGCGGAATCTTTTGCATAGAAGCAGCAGTCACGGCAGACCTGGCATCACGCCCACAGGTTCCTATACACGCCTCAGTCAGCTTTCTGAGATCTTCCACTGCTTGGCAAACCAACGATGAAGAAGAGATTCTACTATTGGGACCCAGGGATGGCTATACTATCCTTCATCTACCTCGCCTTATGTTAATATCCCTATCACAGGGATATTAGTCAATTAGTTCGAACCGTAAGTTAACGAAGTAGGTTAATTAAACTATTTTAATATACTACGTAAAGTATAAAAAGGAGGTTCTAACTATAAATTAAGTAGTTTATAATAATTATAAATAGGGCCCCTCGTTAGCCCCTACGTAGCCTTAGCTATATATTAAAATTAAATTAGATTTCTAATCTAATACTAACTTTTTCTTTTTTTATTAATTTAATTACTATTTCTACTATTATTATTACTACTATAATTAGAAATTTAATTTAACCTCGGGCCCGTTTACTAAGTTATCTCTTTTTACCCCTTTTTTTTACTCTTTTTATATAACCTATCCCTTTATTTATACTATTACCTTTCCCTCGCTAACAAATTATTCTAATCCCTTATTAAGTATTACTTTTATAAAAGCGTTAGCGAGATTATTATTATTATTAATTTAATAAATCTCGAGGATCTCTTATTATTCGTACGATTATTTAAGGGCTATAATATTTATTATAAGCCTCTTTTTTTTCGTAATACCTAGCTTAATAAGATACTTATATAACGAGTATAAATTAGTATAAATAATTATAAGGATCGTAAAAAAGTTAAGTCGATCTATAATCCTCTTAAGTATAATTAAAATTACGTAAGTAAAGTTAATACCATTAATTATATTATATACTTTAAACGCGAGTACGCTATATATTATTTACTTATTTTTTATTAATAAATAGTAAATAATATTATTTTAAATTATAAATTCGTCCTTACTAAGCTTCTTATTAATAAGGATAATAATATATCCTAATTATAAAGTTAGGTCGTTATTATTTATAAATAATCCGTTAATAAATATATAAAGCCTCGTTAAAATAGGCTTAATAAATTAATAAATAAGACCTTAGTTATAGTATTCTCGCTATTACTATAGTTATTAATTAAGAATATTAAAGTCGCTCTTTATAAGCTCTATAACTTATATAACTCTAACGTAATTAAAAATAGCCTCGGGCTAATAAATACTTATAATATATACCCCTCGGGCGAGCTTAGCCCTATATTACTTTTTATAATTAAGAAATTTTTAGTTAATGAGGGTAATTTTCTTACTTTACCCCTTTTATTAAAATACTATATTATCCTCCTTAATTATTAAAATCCCTTTATTAAATACTAATAAGGGTTTTAATATTAGGATCTTTTTTAGTTTAGTTATAAATTTAGCTTTATAAAGCTCCTTATCCTCCTTTTTTATAAACTTAATATTTAATAAACCTAAGGTATTATTTATTTATATTTTAATAATACTAAAGGGGTCGTTTACGTACGTAGAGATTAAAAAGTAGGGATCGTATATTAATATAACTATTAATAATTAGTTAATATAAAAATTATAGTACGTTACTTATTAATAAGTACTTAATTTAGTAAGGCTATATAACGGCTTAAGTACTTTAATAATTATACTTTTTAAGTACTTACTAATTATTTTTTTTTAAAAAGTAAATAAGGATCTTTTTTATAAGCTTAGTTATTAATTAGGTATACGCTTATATAATATTACGACTCTAGATCTAGTATTCTTTTTATTATAATAATATTATTAATATTATTATAAAGCGCTAGTTATAGTATTAAACTATAAATAACTAAATAAGTAGCGTCGCCTTTTTAACGTCGCTATATCCTTATATAACGTACTTCGATTTCTTATATAGTTATAGAGTACCCTTCTTTTTTATTTTTTAAACTATATATAATTTAAAAATACGTAAATTCGCATATTTAACTAAATTATAAAAAATAAATTAATAAACCCCTCGATCGTATAATATCTTTATTTTTACTAAGTCTAATCCCTTAAAAGGTCTCCTAGCTATTATAATTATACTATCCTTTTATAGTTAAGTTATGAGTATAAAATCGGCCTTCTTTTTTATTATATAGAATATACTAATTATAGCGTCGTTAGTAATAAATTAGTAAAATAGTACCCTTTATTTAGGTTTTTTTATACGTCTTAAGAATATAAGTATCGCCTCTTCTTTATTATTATTATCTATTTATTTTATTACGATAAATTTATTAAAAATAATCTCTTACTCTTTTTTACGTTACTAAGGGGATTCCCTTAGCTCTTTTTCTTTTTATTAAGCTAATATCTCTTTTTTAAAATTAGTATAATATAGTCGTACTACCGTAATTAATACTTTAAATAATTAATCTCGATCCTTAATAATAATATATAAACGTTCGTTAACTAAGATTAATTTATATAGGCCTAATTACTATTTAATAGTTTCCCTTTATACCCTAATATTTAAATTTAGTAATATATCGAGGTTAAAGCTTATATTTAGCTTATTATAAATAATAATAGCCTTATTAATCTAGCGCTTTATATTCGTCTCCCGGAGTACTTTTATTATTTTATTAATTACTTAAGCTTACTAAGCTACGTTTAGTAATAGTAGTGAGGTTATTATCGTCCTCGGGTATACTCTAAATATAAGAAGTATTAGAACTAGTCCTTTTAAGCTTATAGTATTATTATTTATTTATATATTCTGCCTTTACTAGCTACTCGGACGGCTCTCGGTATTATTTATATAGTATAAATACACAGTATTAGTAAATACTTATACTATCTCGCTAGACTATTTTTTAGATTTTTTAACTTTTTAACTTTCCCTCTTATAAAGTTTATAACTACGGATTATTAACGGCAATATTAGGCGCCCGATACTACTACCTCATAAACCTATTACGTACCTAGCTAAGTTAGTTACCCTTCTAAGTAATAATAGCTTATAATAGTATAGTATCGGAGATACTCTCGTTATTATCGTTAAGAATAATACTAACCTTATTAATATATACTTTTAACTTTAACTTATATATATATATATATTTATTACTTCGTTTCTTTTATTAAAATTAAAAACGCTTCCTTTACTATTTATTATTATTATACTATTACTATTACTATTACTATCTAACTATCTACCTTAAGTATATTTTATTAAAATACTAAGACGTTATTAATAGCTCGTCGACCCTTAGGGCTTCTTTAATAGCTAGAAGTTCGATCTTATAAGTATTATACTAGAGGACCCCGAGCTATAGAGAGACTACTTTAATAAATACTATATTTATAATATCGACTTATAAAAAATAAATAAATATATTATGATAAGCGTCGCCCTTATTAATACCTTTTTAATATAATAAAGTAATATAAATAAACCTAAACTTAATAATATAATTAGGAGCTTAAAAAGAGTATAAGTAAGTATATTAAATAAGAATATTAATAAGGAGAGGTTATTATTAAATAAGATAAGGGGAGAAAGTAAAGGGTAGTATTTAGTTATTAAGAAAGTAATTAATATA
Source organism: Colletotrichum cuscutae (assembly GCA_030869315.1). Lineage (NCBI taxonomy): Eukaryota > Fungi > Ascomycota > Sordariomycetes > Glomerellales > Glomerellaceae > Colletotrichum > Colletotrichum cuscutae. The sequence continues at coordinate 120,063 of MPDP01000292.1, forward strand.
CTATAGTAGCGGGGTTATTAATATCTTAAGTTTAGTTAGTATTAATAATTAGTAATAGCTACGGCTAGCTATAGTTAGTTATAAAGTTTTATTAAAATACGTAATAAAAATACTCGATATTAACCTTAATAGACTAGCTTACCCGTGAAGGCGAAAATAGCCCCTAATAAGGCGGACCGGACCCTAAAGGGATAGTATTATTATAGTACTTAAATACTATTTAAAAACACTCTTTATCTATAGTATCGGGGTACTCGTTATAGATAATCTTAAACACTCTTTTTAACTACTAATAAGCTCTTTTTACTTTACTAATATTATAATATACTTTAATAAGTACGATTTATAGTTATATATTATATATAATAATATTATTTTTAAACTCTACTAACTTAAAGCTCGTATTTATGTCGGTCCTAATCCTATTTAATAACCCTTAGTATATATTAATCTATGCTCTTTTTAATATTAACTAAATAGTTTTAATAAATAGGTCCTTAAGAAATTAGCCTTTTTAAAATAATATAGCCTCGTTAATAATATATAGTGCTAAGCGATTATTTAAATAAAAGATATTAATAACGATCTCCTAGTTAAAATTAAGCTTATTATATAATTTAAGTTTAAATTTACGCGGGCTCTAGGCGTTTATTTAGTACTAATAATATATTTTTATTAAGTATTTTAGAACTCTTATTTTTATATCGTTCCCTAATTATTTAAAGAGGTTATATAGTTTTATAACTAATAAGTAACTAAAGTACTTATATAATTATTTAAGCTCTCTTTTTATAAAATAGTTACTAAATTTAATATCTAATTCGAGCTTTATAAATATATACCCCTATCGTTTTTTAATAAATATAAACTACTTACTATTTAATAATCTATTTCTCGTATTATTAAATACGATACTTAATTAGTTTATATCCTTTAAGTATAATAAAAATAGTATATTAATAAGTAGGATATAAAAAACTATCGTACCTAAGTATATATTAACTTTTACTATACTTAGGGCGTATATTTCTTTACTTAAGCTAAAGCTAATTTCTATAATACTTATTATTAATATATTTAACGTAACTAGGAATATTTTTTAGAGTATATAGAATTACCCCTTATTTCTAATTAATTATTATAATATCCCTATATTTAGAATAATCCCTTAGAAAATATCTAGGCCGTATTATTTATTAATATAAAATATTTATATAAGCTTAGTATTCGAGTAATTTAGAGAGTATAAAAAGGACCCCTCTAAGTATCTTTAAAATTACTTAGTACCCTATTTTTTTTTAAGTATTGAGAGATGTACTAATTTTTTTAAACGTTAATAAAATAGGGTTCGGCGTTATTAAATTCGTTTATTTATTTATATTTATTATCTAAGGGATCTTCCCTTACTATTCGTAAATAAAAGCCTACTTATTAAAAACTTTTATTACTTTTTATTTATTTAGCCTCGTATATTTTTTAAAAGCTAATAGGGTAAAAAAGGAGTAGTTAATCTCGTTAATTTTATTAAAATCTACTTCGTTAGTATATAGAATAAGATCTTCTTTATTTTTTAAATTTCTTATTATATACGGATCCTCTAAGTTACTAATTATACCTTCGGATCTAAACTTATATATAATAAGGAATTAATTAAATCGATAAGGGCTAGTTTTACTATTTACTACTCTCAACTTCTTATATTACTTATACAATTTAGTACGCTTTTTTTTAAAGTAATTACTTAATTAATAGCCGTCCTTTTTATATATAAAATACTTCCCTTTTTATTACCCCTATCTTAAATCTAATTAATAACTAACTAAGGAGTTTATTTTTTTAGTTTAGTAGTTACCGTACTTAATATCTCTCCCCTTATTTTTATATATATAATTAACTTAGTATTATTAATAAGGGCCGTCGTACGATTATAAGTACGTTTATTAGGGTATCCTTATTTTAATATTAAAACTAGACCTTAGTTTTAAATAAAGAGTTTTATAATACTTAAGTAGTTAATATAAAGTTACCCTCGCCTCTAGGACTCTCTATATAGCTATATAAAAATACTTAACTTTTTACTTATTTATTCCCTTATTTAGCTACATCTTTACTAGCTTATTAATATAATTAATAAGTTCCTTAAAGATCTCTAACCTTAACTTTTTTTTTATTATTCTAATTATAAACCCAAATAATAATACCCTTAGCTCGAATAAGAGCTCTAAACTCCTATTTTAAGTTTTAAAATAACTTTAAATTACGTTAACTACGCTTAAAAAGTTAGTTTAGTTAATAGTACGTACTACTTCGTAATAGTAATCCGTAGCCTTATTAATTAATACGATATTAATTATTAAGTAGTATTATTACTCTTAGATTCCGACTTTTTTATAATATTCGTAAAAAACTATAAGGGTTTTTTATAAAACCTCGTATTTCCTTCTTAAGTATAATTTTTTTTTAAAAAAATTTTTCGTAAAATTAGTAAATTATTTTATAATAGTAACCGTTAGGTTAGTCTCTTTACGTATCCCTTACGTATTAATATAGTTATACTAACTCTATATAATTAATCGTATACCTCTCTAATTAATAAGTAATAAACTATAGATTAATAATATTACTCTATTAATTACTAAAATTAGTAAAATCGCTAGTAGCTACTCTTCTCATATAATCTCCGTAGCCTTGATTATAATAGGTACTAATATATTATTATTAATAATTTTTAATAAAAATTCTAGTTAGTTTACCTTTTTACTAAAATCGTTATATTTTACTATTACTTAGTTAACTTAATTCTAATTTTATAATATAAATTCGTTAGTAATAATTATAATAATAAGCGTTTTATAAGCTCTTCGTCTTATTACCTAGGCTAGTAAAATACCTCAATAATAGAGGAATCTAATAACCCTCTTTATTACGTTCAGATTAGCGCTTATAAACTACTCGTTTTTTTAATTACCTAAGTCGTTAACGATTTTATAAAATAGGGGTTACCCTTTAAGCCCCTTCTTAGTATAAATTTTTATAAAATAAATTAATACTATATTAATTTACTTATTATTAAGTTTATTAAAATCTCTATATACTTATTTTTTTTTAGTATTTTAGTTAAATTTCTATCTATTTATATAATATAAAAATTCCTTTTTTTAAACTATAAACTAACTCGCTCTTTATTATTCCTTAACTCGTACTTTAATTTATAATAACTTATATATTTAATTTTAATAAGGTCGTTTTAAAGCTACTTATTAACTTTAGTGATAGTATATTCTTATTAATTATTAGATTTATTAAAGTCTAGGACCTTCTTATTTTTTTTATTCTTTTATACCGAGCCTCGTTATTATTTACTCTTAGTCCTCCTAGTTAAACATTATTTTAATAGTCTTTTTTTAATTACTTAATTAATTAATATTAAAAATAGATTTACGAGTAGCCTAACGACGTCTTAATTATGTAGCGTTTTTCTCTAAATTAAAACCTAAGAAGTATATACGTTCGTTAAATAAATTATTATTAATTAGTAGTTTACTTCTTATTTTTTTAAGATTAGTAATTTTTATATTAAGAGCTAGTAATATAAAAAGGGAGCTTCTTAGTAACCCTTTAAAGTATTTTTTTTTTATTATAATAATTATAATTTTAGTAAGAAGCTATGAGAGGATCTTTTTAAAAATAGTAACCTTTTTATTAAGCTACTCTCTAATACTTATAATACTTATAATTCGTAAATTACGGCTATTATAATCTCTAAATCTCCTCCTTCCTCGTCGTACTACCCTTTACGCTATATTCTTAAATAATATTTAGAAAATAGTTAAGAGGGCTACGAGGAGATTATTTAAATTACCGGCTTCGAGGTTATATTTATAAAGCCCTCGTTATAATAGACCTTTTTATATATTATAAATCTCTTAGTTTTATAATATTTATACCTCTTAGTACGCCCTATACTTAAGGATCTTTTTTTTAATTATATAGTACTTTTTTATATCGTATTTCTCGAGCTCGTTCGTTACGCTAATCGATTAGGTAAGTAGTTACGTAAGTAGTTCTTTTTACTAATTAATTAATTAATTTAATTAATTTTTAATTATAGGCCGGCCGTGGGTAAGTTAATTAATAAAGAATAATTATATAAGATTAATAATAATAGCTCGGTTACCTCGATATTTTTTATTTATTATTAAAAGTTATTTTAATATAATAAACGTCGGCCTTTTATAAGTAGTTAAAGGCTACGATTCCTTTACTTCGTTTTATTATAAAAATTTTATATTTTATTACTTATTTTTTATAAAGTTAAGTAGTACGATTTTTTTATTATATTTTATTTAAAAAGGTCGTCTCTTTTATACTAAATACTTTACTAATTTATAATAATAAAAATTAATTACTAATTAGTATTAATATCCTTATTATAGGGATATTAATTAATTAGTTCGAACTATAAGTTAATAAAGTAGGTTAATTGAATTATTTCAATATATTACGTAAGGTATAAAAAAGAGGTTCTAACTATAAGTTAGGTAGTTTATAGTAATTATAAATAGGGCCCCTTATTAGCCCCTGCGTAGCCTCGGCCGTATGCCGAGGTCGAATTAGACTTTGTTATATAGTTATAATAGGGGCATCGACGTATATATAAGAGAACGGATGATTTATTAGAAATAGAGAATAGGCGCAAAGTACGCTCTAATATAGAGAGTATAAGCGAAGTAGGCCTCGGTAATTATATAACTAAGGTTACGTAACGTATAATAAGGCTATAAATAGTTAAAGCTATTACGATATACCCCTCTAAACAAAATTATATTTAAAAAAAGCGTACCTAACTACCTATATTATTATAAAAAGGTCCGCTTAAAGCAGAAAACTACTTATTAATATATAAAAATCTATTTATAAAAGGAATTATAAAGTAAATTAGTTTATATATAGAGTTATAAATAAAAAGTAAATTAGCTATAAATTAACCTCTGTATTCGTTACTATAAGTAATCTCGAGGCTATTTTATTAATAAAAAGTACGACTAAAAGGTAGCCTCTTATTAATTAAATAATTAACCTACGGGTTAAGGGTAGTAAATATATAAATTCTTTATTACTACTTATAATATAAACTTTCTTTCCCTCTTTAACTTATACTTATAATACTATTATATATATATACTTTTACTTTTTATTTTTATATACGTATTTCTATACGTACGTATTATTAAAAAAAGGTCTTAATTAATAATATCGTTTTATTTAAATACTTATTTATAAACGAATAGTTAAAAACTACGCTCATACTACTATAGCGCGGGAGATTAAAAAGTATAAGCTTAAGACTATAGCCTCGGGGGAGAGTAGTAGCTCCCCTAACCCCCTTAACGAGCTTATAATAAATAAGTAATCTTTTTTGTTTTATTTTTAATTAGTAATATAGCTTTATTTATTTAATTTTAATTTAACTATTTTATTTAATAAGTAACGGCTTTATAGCCGAACGAGATACTTAGGAGAGTAATAGAGGTAAAGAGGGTTTATAGCCCCTTCCCTCGCTCTTTTTTTTTAAAAAAAAAAAAAAAAGGAGAAGTCTTTTCTTAGGGGGATAGTATAAATAAAGAGGGTTTATAACCCCCTCCCTTACCTCCCTCTAGAGGGCGTAAAGTAGTTAATTATATATATAATACTTTTTTATTCGTTATTATTTCTAAAACTAATTCTTAGTAACGGACTTTTTTAGTATTATCCTTAGTATTAAGGTTTAATATAAGCTAGTACTTTTACTTCCCCTATTTAGTTATAAATACCTTAAGTATATTAAGAGCGCCCTTAGTAACCGTTTAAATAGTACGTACTTCCTAGGTTTATATATTAGTAATAAATACTAATATTACTAAACCTATAAGAAGTCGGGTTATATTCTTATTCCTAAGGGGTATATACGGGACTTAGGTATAAAGTTCTTATATTTTAAGCGGGAGGTAATAAGAGAAGTAGTAGCGTTTATAATTACTAATATAATCTTATTTATATTTAATAAAGTATATTCTAAGCTATCCTCGTTCTATTCCTCGCTTTTAAATTAATATATAAACCCTAATTTATATAATAGCGGCGTTACGTAAGGCCCTCGAGTATAATAATTTCTTAAGTAAGGGTAAAAATAAAGGGGTTTATATAAACGAGGCCCTAGTAAAAGAGGCGTTTATAAGCGCTCTCTCTATACTAAAAGCGTTATTAAAAAAACTTATTAAAACCGTAGTAATATTAACTATTTCGCTTATAAAAGTAAATAATATCTAAATCGGGATTAATACTCTTATTAACTTATATATTTTTCTAAATATATAGCCCGCGTTTAAATCCCTTTTAAATAAGTTCGTACTTACTTTTTTAAATAAATAGCCTCTTTTTAAATAACTTAATAAGGTCGTTAGAACTACTTATACTCCCTAGCTATAGGCTACGTTTTTTAATTAAAAACCGGGCCCCCTAGGCCGTTTTACTACTTCTTAACCGTCTTTTTATTTAGTATAACTATCTCTTATATATCTTTTATATTTAAGAGTAATACGAAGTATTCGAACTTCGTTTTAAAAAAGTTCTTTATAAAGCTATTAACTAATATTTTATTTATTAATATATAAACTACTTAAAATAAGCCTCTCGAGTATTTTTATTATAGTTATATATTCTAAATATTAATATAATATAAGTAAGTTAAAATACGTTCCCCTTTTTTAATTACGAATCTAATTATTTAATAATTATTATAATATACCTTTTATATATTACCGAGCTTAAATAAGATATTTTTAAATAAGCGTTTAAGAGCGAGTATTTCCTTAGTTATATATTCTAAGCTTAGTAACTTAGCCTCTATAGTTAACGTAGTCACTATATTTTAATAAGCTACTTTTTACTAAATAAGGCTATTAAAAAAGGAGATTATAAAACCTTATAAAGATCTTTAGGTCTTTTTATTATTTATAAATAAGGTGTTATTTATAATTAGTAGTGCTTATTTACCTCCTAAGATCCTAAAGTAAATTACTAAGTATTATATATAAAAAAAGTATTATATAACCTAATTTATAATAGAATAATACTAATAAAATAGGTTCGTTAAGAACTAAGAGAGTAGGGTATATATAAAAACAACGTTAAACTAAATTATAATCGCTATATATAATATTAAACCGACCTTTTTTTAAAAAGACTTAGTCTTACTTAGGGACGTAATTCTTAGGTTTTTCTTAATTAGAATCGTTAGTAATAGGGTTATAAGGGCGGTAGAGTTAATAAGGTCGAACTTCTTAGCTACTCTTTTAAAATACTAATTATAAACGAAGTATATTTTTTAATTAGGTTAATTATAAATAACCCTTATACCTAGATATTATAAAACTAGCCCTTAGTTTTTTATTTTATACTTTTTTTTAAGTCCCTTAGTTACCTAATTAGTATTATAAACATAGTCTTTATAATAAAAAACGAGGATATTATCTACGTAAAAAAGAACTAGTACCTGTTTAATAAAATCTTAGAATAGATAAAGGTCCTCGCTTATAAATAAAAAACCTAGGTTTTTAAAAGTTAATACTAGCTCTTTATACTATAATAATAAAATATTACGAGCGCTATAGAGGGCTCGCTCGAGCTCTATATATATACCTAGCTAATAGAAACTATTTAAAAAATTATAAATAATAGGGGGGTTATTTAGCTTTTTAACTACGTTTAAAAAGGCGTTTATTATATTATATTAATAAATTTCTAAGTTAAATTAGGTAGCGATAGCTATAGCTACCTTAAACGTCCTAGCTATTAGTATCGCTACGTAGGTCTTTTTTAGAGAGTGTCGTTTTTAAAGGTCCCCCCTAACGTAAATTCTCGCTTTATAACGATTAAAGTAATTATTATTATTAAGCTTATAATTAAATACCTATTTAAAGAGTATTAGCTTAGATATAATTAATACCTTATTAACTACTTTCTAAGTCTTTATTTCCTTTAGTTTTTAGATTTCTAACTATATTACCTTTATAAATTAGCTTTTTAAAGGTTTTAGTATTTTAAAAATATCCTTTTACTTCCCTAGAGGGGTAATTAATTAATCCGTATAGATTTAGTTAAATTAAAGCGTAATTAATAGAGCGTACTTCGTTCTAATTATTATAATATAAACGTAATAATATAGTATCCTATACCCCTAAGTCGCCTCGTTAACCGCTTTTTATTAATTAAGTATATACGTATTAAAAAAAGAGTTCTAGTCTCTTTTTACCTAAGTATAAGAAGAGTACTACTTAAATCGCTTTTATTAACTCGGGTCTTAGATAAATACCTCTAGTAATTAGTTTTTTAACTTTTAGCTTTACTTAATATACTTATTATCTTAGCTATATATACTAGTTATTATATTAAAATTACTAACTAAGTTATTTATTACTCTTACTTTTTAATATAAGCTCGCTTATTAAAAAGGCTCGTTAGGGTCTAGTTAAGTAAAAGGATCCTTTTTATAAGAGATTTAGGGAGTCTTTATTTCTATTTATATATATATTACGTCTTCGATCCTTTTTATAAAAAGATTAACTTCCCTTACGGCCTTACTTATTAAGTTAATTAGCTAAATAAAGTTCGTATTTAACTCCGGACTCTTAAAGTCTAGGGTTATTTTAAAAATAAATAGCTATGTGCCTCGTTTATTTAAAAACGAAATAAACTTTTCTATAGCTTTATTTACTTTTTATAAAATAGATATAAGTAATAATAGTTACTTTTTATTATTAATTAATATAACCTCCTTTTTATTTATAATCCTAAGTAATTAAAACTTAAGTTTAATTATTATAAGTAGTTATTAAATCTTATTTACTACGGCCCCTAACTTAAATAAACGAATTACGGATTTAATATCGTTTTTTTAATAAAAAGCTATTTTATTAAATATTATATTTTAAATAATAATAACTTTTAAAAGTAAGGGGATCTAGATCTTATATAAGTTATAAGCGTTTAGTATATAACTTACGAAGTACTTAATATATCCCCTCTACTCTATTTTAAAACGTCTTTTATTAATTCTTTTTTTATAATCCCTCTTAAGAGGGTACGCTCTATAGTTATATATATACGTTTATTCTTAATAAGGACGTAAATTATAAATAAGCTTTAGTATATTTATTAGTTATTATTACTTAAAATAATAAGCGAACTAAACTTCTTTAGTTTAAATTAATAATAGTTAATTAGTATATTACTTAGGACTAATATTATATAAATAAGCTATAGCTAATATAGCTTCTATTTAGAGTTCGTTTAATAAGCTAGTTATTAATATTATATTAATTACTTTAATAATAATCTCTTAGCTAACTCGTTCTCCTCTTCTATTTAATTCTTTTATATATAAAAGAGTAGTTTTTAAGTTAATTCCTAGCTCTTATACTTATTTTTAAAAATAAGTCTCGCCGTTAATTATAATTACTATACGTTTTACGTCTTATTAAATCTTATAAGTAGCTATGTTCTTTTACGTATATACTTATTATTTAAAAAAATATAAAACTCTAAATACTATATTATAAGTCTTTATAACTTATAAAAAAATAAAAATCCTACTTAAATATTTATTTTTAATTAGTATTAACTACTTATTTTGTTTATAAATAAGTAAGTAGTTAAAAAGGTCTTATAAGATCTTATAATAAGGTTAGGTTACTCTTTGTTTTAAAGTACGTCGTAAGATTATTTATTTTATATAAGTAGTTATATAGTATTAGTATTTTAAATAGCTTAGTTTTTTAATCCTTACTCCCCGAGCAACTAATACGAGCTTTTTAAGTACTACTAGCGCAAAATAGCTAGATCTTAAGTATTATAACTAAGCTATATTTAATTAGTCGTTCCTTAATTAGTATAAAAAACGTAGGTATTATATACTACGTACTAAAATTATTTTAATAAATAAAAACTAACTTATAAATAGAAAATAGGATAAATAGGGCTTATATTTTAAAAAGACTAGATTAACCTTTTTCTCGAGCTATTTAATAATAACGTTATTAAATTCGCTTTTAAATTAAAAAGTATAATCGAAGCCTAAGTACTAAATACCGGTTTTTTAAAAAAGCGCTTTTAATATAATATTTATATAAAAGTTCTTAATAAAACTAATATTATAGAGAATAAAGTACTTAGTCCCGGGCCCCTTTAGTCCTATAAGGATATTTTATATAACCCTCGTTCCCTTAGTAATTATAAATAAGAGGCCGTTTTAGAATTTATATTCTCTAAGCTATTATATTATTAAATAGAATCCGGCTCTAGGAGCGATTAGTTATTAATAAAGTATATAGTACTATAATTATCTATAACTATACTCTTAAAAAGGAAGTATAAGCTAATAAAGGGTATAAAAAAGATTATAAAATTACTATTCTTATTAACCTCTATACTTAGCTTAGGGAGCAGACCGATATTAATAATTATAACTATAATATTTAACGGGTATATTACTTTAGAATCCTTTTTATTATTTAGCTTAGTAAATTTAGTTATTTTTATAGAACTACTTTTCCCCCCGACAGAGCAATCCGCCGGGGCCGTACCGTATATTACGTATTAAGGAAAACTGGGTATATTACGCTCTATACTTAATTACTAATTAAAACTCCCGACTTTCTACCGCCCGTCTAGAGGGCGAGCTATACTTACTCTAATATATATAAGACCTCTTAGTACTAGCCCGCATAAGTAGCTAGATCCCGTATTATATACTCTTTTTTATTAAGGGTTAGGGGACCCCTTATATATTCCTTTATATTTATAATATAGCCCGTATTAAAGGGATTTTTAGTTTTATAAAATATAATTTTTAAGCTAGCGTTAATATATTAAATCTTAATATCCGTATTAGCCCGGCTATTTATAGTATTTATACTATTATTTAGCTAGATTTTATATTATTAAAAAGTACTACGCTACTCTTTAAACGTACTTATATTAGCTACGATAGCTAGGGCGTTAAGGGGGCCTAAGAATTTATTAAGCCCTAGAGGGGGGGACCTATCGAGGGGTATTTTTAGCCCGCTAGTTACTAACTATATACTAAGAGAGTAAGTTCTTAACGAGGTAGTATTTTAACTAGCTAATCTCTTAATTAGTTATTTAACTAGTTATCTAAGTAGTAGTTTATATATTAATAAGTTTATTTAATAAGTTTATTTAATAAGTTTATTTAATAGGTTTATTTAATAAATTTATTTAGTTTAAATAGAGAATAGCTTTAAATAATATTAAAAATAATAAGGATAAAAAAAATCTTTACGAGCTCTAGTACGAGTAGTTAAATATTAGCCCTTTTAGCCCTTTTTTTAAAAACCTCTACGTCGCTATTAAAGTTCAGAACCTCTGTAGTTAAGGGCCGCCTCCGACCTTTATAACCGACCTCTACTATCGACCTTTCTAGTTAGTACTACTGCGTAAGTATATTACTTAGCTTATTATTAATAAGTAGTATACTCCTCCCTTATCTTTTTAAGAATAGAGATATAGAGCTAATACGAGTTTAGGCAAAGAGGGCAGCTTACTTATTCTAAATTATATAGTAGTTTTCGTATTAAAATTACTATATTACGTTAAGCGCGTACTTAGGGCATATTATGCGTATTATATAATTAAAAAGTATACTATATTATATAATTTCCTTTAAAAGCGTAATCCCGTTAAGGTCGATCTTTTGCACCTATAAAGCCGGAAAAAAACCACTATATAGAACTACTTTTATTACTATTATTCTATTTAGTAGGGGGTTTTATATAAATCTAGCCTTTCTAAATAAAATTAGCCCAGAAATCGGTATACTTTTTATAATTTAAATAAGAAATTATTTTTTAAGCTTCGCTACTACTTAGCTAAATATATTTTATTTTTATTTTATTAGTTAAAGCGAGCTCTATTTTATATATTCCGTTAGCTTTTAGTAATAGTTCCCCTTATAAGGGTAGTTTATAAACGAATTAAGAGTCGCTTTTTTCTAATTAAAGAAATCCGAGCGACTTATTAGTATTATAAATATTACTAAGGGTCGTTTATAATTTTTATTATATACCGCTGTTTTATATAAAAAGTTATTAAAGATCTTAGTATAATATTTTATATTAAAAATAGTTTCCCTTTTTTACTCTAGTTTAATAATATTAATAAGCTCTTAGTTAGACTAGTTTAGAATAAAATAATATAAAGTTATATAAAAAAAAGTTTTAAAAACGAGGGTCCCCTAGACTTCGAGTAGCTTAAGCTATTTTACTTAACAATAGGCTAAAAAAAATCCTTAATCTAAGTTAATAAGCTAATACTAGAATTTACTCTATTTATAATTACGTTAAACTCCTCTTATATAATTATAAACGAGCTAGAGTTACTTAGTACGTACTTTTATTTAAAAACCTAAATTATAATATAAAAAGAATAGTCTAAAGAATTAATAAGTTCTTTTTTTTATATCCTCTAGGATATCTTAAGTAACTATAAGGGAGATTTAGTAATTTATTAATTCGTATAATCTCTCTTTTTTTATATAAAAGATCGTTTTAAATACTATTTACTAAGTAAAAGAGGCGTATTTTTTAATAAAGCGTACTTAATTTACTATTATAACTTTTAACTTTATTAAAGTAACTAGTTACTTAATAAGGTCGCTTCTAAGTTTAATTATAGCTTCGCTTTTTATCTCTTATTCTTATTAAATAAACTTTTTAAAACGTCGTTAGTATTTACTAAAAGCCGCTTTATATATTTAATCTTAGGTAGTATTTCGTATCTTAATATACTCTTTAATTAAAAAAATAAACTTAATAAAAAGTAAAGAATTTAATAAAAAAATAAGGTTATTTAGGTTTAAAAAATTCTAAACGTCCTTTAATCGAGTTTTAATACGGAGAGCGAAGTACTACTTTAACTAGTCTTATTAATAATTAAGCTTTTACCTAGGAATATTAATAGGTTTTTTTTTAAAAATATTACTTTATTTAAAATTAAGTTTAATAAACGTAATAGGGGTAAATAATATTATAAAAAAAAATACGATAAGCTATAGTCCTTAAAAAATAACTTTTTAATAGAGGTATATAGGGGTCTAAGTTAGAGCTAGGCTTATAACTATTATATAGTTATAATAAGAGTATCGATATATATATAAAAAAACGGATAATCTATTAAAAATAGAGAATAGGTACGAAGCACGCTCTAATATAGAGGGTATAAGCGAAGTGGGCCTCGGTAATTATATAACCGAGGTTACGTAACGTGCGGTAAGGCTATAGATAGTTAAAGCCATTACGACAGACTTCTAATCCGATACCTTAGGAATATTGGTGGTTTCCTATGAATCCATCTCTTGGTATCTCGGTGTCGGTAACAACCAGCTCATTATCGTCGGATTCCTGCTCAGCATCACGAGTTTATGCTTAGGCAGCGTCGCGCCGATCCTGTTCATTCTCATAGAGGCCAGATTTGGCAAGTCCACTATCCAGAACTACGACGGGCTTCTGCGCAACAAGCCTACTGCCTCGAGACTTGGTATGTCTTGGAGAGTGGCACTCATCCTCATGTTGGCTCTTCCAATTGCTCTCAGCGTCGCGTACAAGACCTTCACTGGTGGCGAGAGTCAGATGGAGATCGACAGCTTTGACTACATCTCCAATAAGACCTATTATGGCATGTTCCAGCCGCCTGGCATACTTTCGTTCAACGGCGTCTCTGGGTTTCTCAACGCAACCACGGCTTTTCGGGAAGCCACAAAACTCAGCTCAAATGGCTCTGAGCCACCTTTTCCAACACTGCCGAGCACATATGGCTACAATATCTTACTGTTGAATGAAACAAGCGCCGCGGCGCTTGATACTATCCAGACATTTTATGTGATCGCAATACAGGAGCGTCTCGCAATAGGTGAATCATGGACCATCACTGCACCGGTGACAGGGACAGTAGCCACCTTCAATAAGATGATAGACTCGGATCGACAGACATTCGAAAGCGCCTTCGTGTCTCATTTCCTGAACAGAAACGCCTGGGGTTTCGATACCAAAGACATGTTCAACGGGTGGTCACTCACACTCACGAACCGGAAATCTGACTCGGATCAATCGATACAGTATATTGGACTGGAACCAACCAACCCGGAATGTGAGTCCATTTCCAAACATGTCTGCCTGTACAACACCTACCGGCAACAATGCAACGGAACTTGATCAGTCACACAAGGCCGTTTTCAGCTGCTGAGCGGCCGTTGCGACGATGAAATTTTGGCTTGACCTCAGCAACTTCCATTTACATTCACATATCTCGCACTGGGTCTTGGTCCATGCCCCCCCTAATAGAAATGCTAGGCCCATTCTGCGGAAACAACAAAACATGTAATAGAGGCATTCAGTCCCGTTGGATGCAGCCATATATGGCCACATCGGTCGCTGCGATGCTGTGGTCAAGGAACGCAGTCATGAAAGGCTCGGGGGCCTTCAACTCGGAAGAGTTCAATGTGAGTTCTATGCCCTCGGAGTTGGAAAATGAGACCAAGGTACCTTACAAAGACGTCCGAGTCAAGTACAGAGTCCATCAAGCCGAGCAGATCATATTCTATAACAGACCAACGTTACGGAAATCACCTGGGCTATATCTGGTGCCTGCCATTCAGCCATTCTTGATAGTCATCATCCTGGGACTATCTTCCATGCGTCACTCGGAGCCCCTGAGCAAGGAGTTCGGCCTCGTCTCGACCTTTTCGGGCATCGACAGTCAGAGCCTGAGCAGCTTGGCGGGATCATCTCTTTTAGGGGAGCTTTCGCGGCCTGTCAAGCTTACAACGTCTCCCGTTCAAACTGGCGGCACAAATACGATACAGTGTCGTGCAAGAACATCTTCAGAAGGGCGTAAGCGAAATGGGAAGCTATCTAGGAACGTTGTTAATCACTGAGGTGAGCATAACAAGTATCGGTAAGCAAATATGTGCATCTTTTAGCATTATCCCATCAACTAGGAGTGTAGATTGCATTGATAAACCAGTTTCACACCTTCAGTCTCTTTCTAAATCTGCTCAATTTGCATCTTTTTCACAGGTAGATATGCGGTGGTCTTTTTCCGGCTTGACAGGCGCAAGAGATCGATCTCAGTGGGATGAGGCTCACATGTGAGTATAAGAGAAGGTTAGGTTGATGTATGATTTATGATTCCCTCTTATAAAGTATCTACATGTATGTATGTGTGGATCAATCCTACATAGTATTTGATGGGATAAAGCCATTAGCTTTCCTCAGTTTTTCCAGAACTTGGACACATCACAACGGACATGACAGTCATGTGTATTGCGGAAATTGGCACCTCAAATCGTTCAAGTCAATAACAACATTGATTGTAGAGGGCCTGCGAATATCGAAGGAGGACGCAATTAAGAAGGCAATAGACGCCGGGGCTAGGGTTCATCGCAAAAAAGACTAACTAGTAAGTCTCTAGTCAGAATATCAGAAGCAAGCGCAAAGGTAACGCAACAGTAACAACCAGGCATGCCGCTGACTACAAGACCTCTCTCCCTTCTTTGATGTCTGACCTCAACCTACAAGGTGCACTGAGATCCTACCTGGCCAGAAAGCAAGACCACATGTAGCCAAAACCAAGGCTTTCTCACAGTAGTCTTCGACGAAATTCCATCCACGCCAAGCCTCAAGGCGAGCTCACCAAGGCAGGCATCCGCAAAGACTCGGTCGTCTGACTTATCTTCCTTTCATACGGCAGACAAGACCGGGTTCTCGACTCTGCACCTTCCCGGGATAGCACCACGCCACGAGTTCCCAAAGAGCAATTCACCCTTTTGAGAATACATCTTGATTCAGGTCCCAACACAAGAACTCGTCAGCTGTTCGCATTCAAGCACGGCACAGAAGTAGCTGGCCGTAGGCAGTCGAATCGGAGGATTTGATCCTGAGCCCTACAAACCCTGAAGCTGAAGGAGAGCGGCCGTAGCTCTGGTCCGGCACTTTGCTGTTAGTATCTCATTGGCGAGTATGATGTACCGGCGGCCAAGTGAGGTGCCTGAGATGCGGGCGTGGCAAGTCCAGGGCCTCGTTCTCTTGGACCACCATCGGGCGTTCCACGGTACGTGGGATCGTCAACTTGGTCCTGGCAATTTCACATCAGCGTATTCGGATTGTTATCGCTGTGGAGGAGCAGATGGTGCTTCACTGCATGCTTGGAGTACGAGGCGGCAAAGTTGCAGATGAGAAGGCTGCTGCTATAAGTCTCTCGGTCCAACCAGCAGACATCAAAGTGCCATACAGCCAGTAGTCGAATCTTGAGCCGCAGGTCTCGCGACAAATGACAGCCAATGAAGCCAATATCGCAACGAGCCGGATCAGTGGACATCCGTGACCTTGCTGAATGATCTTCGTTGCAGTTGGGATGCAGTAGGCAAAAGTCTGGGGGTGGCCGCGTTGGAGGGGCCGAACTCATTTGAACGTCCCAAGAATCGCCAAAAAGGCAAAGTGTGTGCATCAAAAGATAGAGAGCAGGGTTTGGACGACGACCCGTCGTTTGAGCGTGGTCCCGAAATTGGTTCTTTCGCGTAACGGCAGGGCGGTACTGCAACGTCGACAACAACCCCCAGTTCACAGCAAGGTCCCCGCCAGGACCGGAGAATTTGGACCGCCCTTCGGTCTGGGATCTGGACCGTCTCATTGGAAACCACAGATTGACGACAATACTTCTGTCACAAGTCGAAGGATTTCACGGGACGCGTTTCGTTCTTACCCCAGAAAAGCCATAGACATTTGAGGGGTGTTCGCCACACCAGTAGCTCCTGAACCGAAAGCCAGATTGCCATATGAGGAAGCGAGCTGATGCCGTCACCAACTTTGGAGGGTTCGGCATGCAGGCACAGCACAGCCACGATACGTTAGTGAAAGGAGAACGATAGGCAAGCATTTTTGACAGGTCAAAGTCACCTCACTAATAAAGAGAGCCCGAGCAGGGATGCCATGCGCCATTCGGTGGCTTGTTGACTGGTATCCGCAGGCACAACGGTTGTGCCATTTGCTGATCCACATCGAAGATCTCCTTTCTTACATCCAGTCAAGCCGACGATTCGGGCACTACTTGGTTCTACTGAGTCTTTGGGTACTAGGTTTGAGTTATTCGCCGGCACTTGTGTAGTCTCCTCTCGATCCGGGCGAATGGCCAGTGTGTCGGCGCTCGAGGGAATACAGAGCGCATACGGTCTTGTAACTGGGTCAAGATTGATGTGTAGGAGGTTGGAGATGAGGAGCGAGAGTTAAGTTAGAAAGCGCCGGCCAAAATATTCATGTCAACGCGGTACCAAAGTTGATTCCATAATGCTTGCTGGGTTTACTCGCTGTAGGCGCCGTATGCCAACCCAAACGATGCAAGTATGCGCTGTTGAGGGCAAGCCTGGTGTTCCGTTCGGCGCAAGCGGTGGTCGATCAGTGTCCCGCCAATTTTGTGACAAGGGTTGTTAATTGAGGCGACAAGTAGCCAATAACGACGAGTCAACGCTCATCTCTGGCCTGTCTGCCTCTAATCATTGACTCTCATCATGTAAAGATCGATCCATAGAAATCTCAGCCGAGCAGCACACTCGACTTAAGGCTATGGTGCAGATGGTTTTGTCCAGTATTGCAATGATGAAGTGCGTTGTGAGAGGGACGGAACGCTGCCGCCAAGGAATCCAAGCGCGTACTGGTATTGCCGAAATGTGTGAACGGCTGGCTGCAGACAAAATGCTGACTCTCAGCCTCAATTTCCTTTCGCGATGTCTTGCTTTTTCTTTGCCGTTGCCGCTCCTGCGAACTGAGGAACGGCCCTGGGCATTAAAGGCATCCAACGACCAGCACTGGCGGATTTGATAATGGCTGTCGGATGCATTGAACGCGCGAGACCGTGTCTTGGCTAGGCAGCTCGTGGCGTTGTCCCCGAAGAAGCCGCCCGTTTCTGGGTCTTTGGGATGAGCGTTAGGAGGGCAGCTAATATAGACGGGGATCCATGATTGTGGCGCGGCCTGTCGCCCTAAGAGGTTACGTCCAGTGTCCGTGAGTAGCATTCGGTGCGTCATCCATCAACAAGGTCAACTTTTTGATAGAGATTGGCCAGGGGGCAAGGTAGCTCTCAGCAAAACGAGTTCGCGTGCCCTTGGGAGCGGGTTTCTCCCGGGAGAAGTGGGGGAAACAACGGTGTTCTGGGCTTCGAGGCTTGAGATATGAGTCGGCTGCACTGCCAGCTCCAAAGCATCAAGGATAAGACGATTGGTCTGCCAAAGATTTTGAGAGCAATCGAAAAGACAAGTCGGGGTGCGGTGCGGCGTTGAAAAAGTTTGCAAGGGCCGAGACAGCTGAAGAGTATACACTCCGAGAGAAAAGTTGGCCCCCTGAGTATTTCCGTCGCGGAGCTCATGAACGACTAGCCCTGGCTAGCGTCCTGTCTGTCTCTCCAAAAATCGAGCCGCCCGAGTCAAGAAGGAGAGGGAGGTGGCACAGACGATGATTTGACGGCTGCCAATATGACGAATTGCTGATGACAAGACCAGGACGGCTGAAGGATTGCTGCTAAAAGCCTGGGACCACGGAAGGCTTTCCCTAGCCTAGCGGCGAAGCCAGGTGCCAGTGGAGAGCAGGCCATGATGGCGACCAGCAGTCCCGGGGGGCATATCAAGCTGTGTCTACTCCGTAACTTTGATGCTAAGGCGACTCGGGTGCAGGGATGCGCGGCACACCTTTTCAAGCACTGCACCACAACTTGGCATCTTGGATGGTCTCTTGCTAATTTCCCTTCCAAGGTTGAGATGCAGCAGCACACATGGCCGGGAAAACAACCGAATTCTGATGTTGCTTTGGGGCCGCAGAATGCCTGCATGTCAGCCTGCTCTCCTTTCCGAGGTGTCCTTGGGCCTTTTGGTCGCGAGGTATCCGTATATTGTATCTATGACAATTGCCATCCTATTGATGACCCCCCTGAAAGAGGAAACGGGCAAAGGCCATCTTCACAAATTCGTCAGGCCTGGGAAGTCGTCCGGAGCGCATGCAGGGGAGCTTCAAAAGACATTTGATTTGCAATCCCGCGGCCGGGCTCGCCAGGCACGCCGACAGCCAGGGGTATGATTGACAAATGGGACAGCCTAGTTCATGTTTTGCCGGGGCTCCGGATCGCCTTTCTTTGGTATCTTGAGTTATTTGCTGTCGCCGACAACCTGTATCCGTACATGGTGGTGCGGTTGCTACCCGAAGGACGCAGCGAGCAGCCATAAACACGCGTATATCGATATTCGTGGAAACGCCTCACCCTTGCTTGGCAGTCTTTCCAGCCTCTAGACTCCGATGCGACTTCTGCTGTGCCTCCGTTCTCCGAGCGTGTTCTGTTGATATGCGATCGCAAGGCCCGAAGATACATAGATAACAGTGGGGGCGCCATGGGACATTATTGCTGCTGCATTGCAACATGGTCCGTATCAAGGCAGAGCGACAACGGGATGCATGGTACCTTGTACGACTCCTATTGCGCCCTGATGGTGTTTACCAGGTCTTGGCGGCATCGACACGAGAGAAGCGCATGCGGAGCCTACAGAGACAAGTCATAATTGTTAGCACTGAGGCTGGTGATGTAGTTTGTGCTCATCATGTTCGAAATAAACAGCGGTTGTGGGAATGTGGGAGAGCCTAGGGGATCGTTGATGGAGTATCTTTTTGCTTGGGGTGCGGCATACCGATTTGGGGCGCCACTTTTGACTTGCAAGTGGAGCGGAGCCTAAGTGCAATGGGCCATGGGCATTGCAATTGGGATGGAACGATGGGCGATCGAAGATCCAACAATGCTGGTGCAACCGAATTCTGATTATGGGCCGGAGCAGCAGTAGGATGCAAATCTGTTAAGCGATCCTTCGCTGGGAAGACTGCTTTGTAATAATTTGTATTGTGTCTGCCCAAAACTCATAGCCGGTACGCGCCGCAGGATGATGAAGCTGCTTCTCTGATATCTGTATCCGGTTCTCCTGTCGCATGGCTCATAATCAGCACCTCAGGCGGAGGCAAGCGGATCTAAATTCTTCATCCATAACGTCGGGTCTGGTATCCGAGCAACGGCATGGCCTCCGGGTGTATTAAGTTGGCGTTGATGGCGTTCGGAATGTAAGTGGACGAGAAAGGCCGGTGTCGAATGTTGATAGATCGTCATGTGCTCGACAATAATACTGGACTGTCCACTCTGGGATGTGTCTTCATCTCGATTGTATTCCTGGCGTTATGGCGTTGTGTAACTGTGGTCTGCCAACCGGGATAAATGCCGTCGAAGGCCTTTGGCGGTGTTTCCAGGACCTATGATATCCACCTTTGTTGTGCATCCCGTTGGTAGTCTTGGCGGTCGAGTGGGACTGTGCAAGGAATGGGACGCCAACAACAGGCACCGCCAGGCAGGATGGGGAATTGGAGTCTTTGGAGATGGGGATTTCGGTCCACCAGTCTATGCCGGTAGGGTCGCAAGCAGGCGGGCATCTGTGGTCCTCCTGGCTGGCTTCGGCCGTCGTCTCATGGAAAAGAGGGAAAACCATGGCAGAGGCGATCGAAAGAGTGGGACAGGTCGTGATTGCGGCTTGCCAACCAGGTTAGAAAGGCACTCCCGTCGATAGATCATGGCAGCGCGTCCGAAGGTCCGGCCGATGGGCAGAAAGAAGGAGTTGGGGAGGAAACACCTGTTTCGTGCTTGACCCAATTGAGCCATGATGCGAACAGATTCGAGAATTCGTGCCATAATTACCGAGCTAGCTACGCATCAGCGGTCTCTGCTATTCTTGCTGAATCATATGTGTTGACATTGGTAAGTTGTTGCCGTGAGGAATCCGAGCTGGCCATTGACTGGCATGTGGATGACCGATGATGAGCTGCTGGGGGCACTAGGGGATGGGATAGGATTGTGAATGTTGGAACGGTAGGCGTTGGACCGTGCACAAGATGACGGATAGCCCATACACAGTAGACGTTGGATGGCACCGTTTTGGTCGCAGTGCTGTTCGTCCGTACCTAACCCCGTACACAGGGAGATGAAGGAGGTTCGTCGGTCCGTTTTTAATGTCCTTGAGTAAGGTAAGGAAGGAACACTGCTTCAGCCTACCTCCCTTACTGTACCGTAAGGCAATAGGTGCGAGGAAGTCCCAATGACTGGAACACTCGTCGCAACTGCCCGATAGTGTTCAGTTGGTCAGAGGGAAGGCGACACGAAACAAGACGATTCATTGGCAACGTCTTGCCATGGTTCGGACGGAAAGAGCCACCTCCATCATGTTCGTTGGACTTCTGACTTGCTTCCTCGTCCAAGGTACCATGAAACCTTGGGGTGCACCTGACCGAACAGCTGCCTTCCCAGTTCATCTGCTCTCTCAGACACTTCAGGTTGATTGAGGAGTGGATTCGTCCTCCATTCTGGAAGGAACAGATCTGAGCAAGTGTCTTCACGCAAGGTATTCGTACCTAGGTACCTTTCTCGAGGCGGGGGTATTCCATTTGATACAGTAGGCACTTCCAATGCCTTCTATTGTTCTTCTGCAAGCATAGAAGTTCAGCACAAGCTCAACCATCATCTAGATTCCTATCGCCTTGTTTCAATCTGTTCGGGGTCTCTCTTGTTCTCTGTCGCTGCCTGATTGACCGTCCCACATCAGGAACAGGAATTTTCTCTTGCCAAGCAAACTCAATTCGCAAAGGAGAAGAAAACCAAGAGAAAGGTGGTCCGAGACACCGTTCTTCTGTCTGTGAAATTGACACAAGCTTAGGCATTCAGGGTTGCTCTTTGGCTTTTCCACCTTGGTGCTGTCTTTCCCGATGTATCGGTTTCCCACGGAGACCCGGATCCCGCCGGGCCCGCCAGGCCTTCTCAACGGTTCCGTCCCGCCCGCCGATTGACGTGGGAAGTATCTGCGTCAAGAAAACCTGCAAGCTGCCAGCAAAGTACTCGCCCGAGACTTTGAGCTCGGCTGCCTTCTGGGGATACGTTATCCCCTTCAACACGTTGACCTATATTCTCCCACATGGGATAGGCCCAAACTGTCTGGTCTGTCCATCCATCTGTCATCTGTCTATATGTACATGCTTACGGAGATCAACAGTTTGCCAAGTCCGTATCGCACTGCGTAGACCCTCGCCCTCCCCTCCCCACCTCAAAGAATCCAACCAGAAGGTTGCGGGCTCACGGTCCCACGCTAGGTCCGACACAGCCACAGGAGAAGGATGATTTTGACGTGTTCTCGCGTTCTGAGAGTGCGTTAACTGCGTCGTATACCACTGTTTAACTCCATCGTTTTGCATTACTAGAGGATTACTACAGTACATATAAATACTACCCTACCCTCGAATTCCGCACTATTTAACCTTAACCCTTTTTGTACCTATCCTTTTCTCTATTCTACCCTCTCCCTCGTTAAGAAATTATTAAAATCGTAGTTTTAATAACTTATTAATAAGTTAGTATTATTATTTAAAAATAAGTAACTTACTCTTATATATAAGTACTAAGAGTCTTATTATTATAAAAATAGTAATAAATATATTAGAGTACTTAAGAGAGCTTTTAATAATTTTTAATACTATTTAAAATAATAATCTTTAAGCTATAAAAAAAGCCGAGATGCTATATTAATACGGCCCTATTTATTTTATTAATATTAATAATAATTTTTTTAATATAAAATATATTATTAATACTCTATAGTTACGTTATTACGTTTTATAAATTGTACTTAATAACGGTAAGGGTTTTAGTATTATCTCTTAGTTCGTCTCTTAGTTCGTTTATTAAAGCCGTTATTATAGGGTTTAGTTATTAATATCTTAATAAGTATTTTAACTTAAGTTAGAGGCTTTTATAGCTCTTAAAAAGAGGTTTTTAAAGGATTTATAATTAAACTTCTTATTTATTATAAATAAAGCTATGATAAATAAAGTTATAATAATTAAAGTTATAGTACTATTTACGGACCTCGATAGTAAGTAGTTAATAATATAATTATCTTTTTTTATAATAAGCTTAAGAAAATATTTTAATTTAAGTACTAGGTAGGTATTATACTATTTTATTAAAACTGTATTTTTGTACTTATGACTTAGAAAGAATTAACTTTCTTCGATAATAAGGTACTTAGACTGCGTCGTATACCTTTGTTCTGCCCCACGTTGGAATATCAGAATACGGCCCCTCTGCCTAACCCCTGAGCAGTGAGCACGCCAGTGGCCGCGACGCGAACGCAGAGGCATGATGAAGTGTCGCATTGGCAGACGCTGTTGACAGCTATTGGCCATGCCTCAACACGCAAGACTGCGGGTTCTGTCCATTTTTTATTTTTTTTTTCACTTCCCAAAGAAAGAAGCGATTGCTGACCTTGCCGGGGAAAGACAGACTACAGTACGTGAGTGCCTCAGATCTGCGGGTATCAAGCCGTACTGCGAACAGGGCGGGTGGATGCCATCCCCTTCTCAACTCTATACGGATAGGACATACGGCGAACCCCGTTTTTGCAGTGGTTAGGCGTTGCGTTGTTCTGGCTCGGACGTCCGGCCTGCGACTTGCAGGATAGTCAGAAGAGTTGCGGAAGCCACGCCACGACATGCACAACAACGCATACACAGTACAGAGGTGGCAGAGGAAGACCGGCGGGATGGAGTCCAACATCTGCCAGGCGGGCCCTACTACTAACGCTCGGGCACCGAGCTAACATCCATCCCCTGGTGGCCAGCAGAGGTGGGATGTTTAACGCTGCTGGTCTACAGTATCTCGTTGCTTACGGATCCCCAGTGTCTGTTCCCTCGTTTGCTAACGAGTTGGAATGCGGTGCCTTGTTGCATTTTCCTACTGACTTAGCTGCAGTAGTCTGAGGGCTGCCGTTGTCTGCCGTACCCTTACCAAGCTGGAGCGTACAGATACAGGCTACCCTACGCAGTACAGCAGCGTTGTGCTTGGACATTTCTTTTCTTTCTTCACGGCCATCCCAACTTCCGACTCGTCCGCCCTGTTTGCCCGGCTCTTGCGCTGCAAGGCCTTGCTTCTGCATTACATCACAGAAAATGGAATCCAGCAACCAAAGACGCCTTATGGCTTGTCAGATTAGCTCCTTGTAGCTTGCCCTGCCAGGCTTGACAGCAGGGACTACAAGTACGAAAGTACGCAGACCATACGGAGGAGTATCTTTTTCGTATTCATGTCCCCCTCGAATACTGGCTTGAATCTCAATTGCTTTAAATGAGCCATTGAGTCCCAATTGATGGCTCTGCCTTCTCTCGGGCACACATTCTTCTCAATCTGCTTTCCTTCCCCCTCGGGCCTCACTTACTGATCCAGTTGGTGACATTCGGCCCGTCGGATTTGGATGGGGTTGAACCATTGCTTATCGCCCGGTGCAAATTTCATAAGGCCTTTATTTTCTTGTTGCTTCTGATCCAATCCAGTCTAGTCTGACTACGGATACAAGAGTGACCAAACAGGGGGGGGGAGACATGCCGGATCCAGTCAACAACTCACAACCACGTAGGCCCCCAAGCTAGTAGTGGAAGATCCCGCGCGCACTCGCCGGCGGTGTCGTTACCCATGGGTACTTGGACCGCCAAGGAGTAGATAGCGCTATGAGATGTTCGTTGGGAAATCGCTACAATGTGTGGATGTTCGCCCGGGGTTATGGGTTCCTTGATGCCTAGGTACCTGCAAAGACCTAACCCAAGTGCCTACCACGCAGTAGTACCTAGGAGTCTAGGACACTCTGTAATCGGAGATTTTGGTACAGGGAAGGGGCCTCTCTTCGAAAGCTGCAAGGAGGTGGACTGTCCAACCTATGGGGACACAAAATGCCTCCCGAGTTCCCGGGGAGGAGAAAAGAACCAAACGGGGCCACCTCAGTGCACCTACATAGGTAGGGCAGGCATGTACTATCTGCCCGGGTCGGTACGTATTCAACTATCGGATGGGTACCGACTTTTGGTGGGATGCTGTACAGCGTACGCAGTATCTGTACCGCTAGGAGGAGAGGTGGGGCATCTACCCAAAGTACCTACATCTTCATTGGTCTTACTCCAAGAGAGTAAACGTTGGCAAGGGAAAATCAAACATACGGGAAAGAATCGGCAATTCTTTCTCCTTCACGTTTCCCTCGAACTTTCTTCGAGCTATGCATTTGTCGATAGACGCGCAGCACAAGCCTGGGACTAGGTACGGGAAAGTCTTGATCAGATCTGTGACAATGCCGCCATGGCAGCAAGAGATGGAGGCAGACTACGGCGTACTTGTCAGTCCATGGCAGCAGAGATGACAGGCATTGGGATTTGAGAGAGAGAGGTGCCTACCATGCTGCCCCAATCCAATATGCGCCAGGTCCCAGTCAGTTTAGTCCAGTCCAGTCCATCCCAATCGCAACCCACTTTCGATCCGATTGCCATCCCATCCCATTCCATCCGTTCGCCCCGTCTCCAGTTTCTCCCATCCGTCCACGTTTAGAACGGTGAACTGGTGCCTGACCGGGAGTCTGTCTGTGAAGTGACTACTTGGAGACTGGACCGGTAGAGTGAGGAACTCGCCCATCCCGGCCTGTCCTATTTCTCTTTTCAATCCGCTCTGAGACACACGCCCAGAAATGTCAATATTTTTGTCGCCATCTCACTCTCCGTGCCCTCTTCCTAGAGTTTGTCCTGCGCTTTTTCTCTCGTTCAGTCTGTTTCTCTCTCCTTCTTTTTGCTAAGATAGCTAGCTGTGTGTATGGATCTGTCTCGGTGAATTTGTCTACGTTTACCGAATTGGACGCCAGTCAATTACGCAGTAGAAGCAAAGTACTTTGGTAAGGTAGTTTGTCAAGCATCTGTGCCTTAGGTACCTACCGTAAGGTAATTAAGACACAATCCTCTCATCGCCGGCGCCTACATCCACGGTCCACGCCCGTCCTCCCTGAACCCCCCCTGTCCCTTCCGTCCTTCTCCTGCCTTCCGCAGACGCCGCCCACCTCATCCTCCATCTCCTCCCCAAATTCACCCACGTACTTCCGTACCTAAGATACGTCGTACGCACGGCACGGCCACACTGGAGACTTTTTTTTTTTCTTCCTTTCCCTCTGCTCCTGCTGGCACCGCGTGGCTCTCTCCTCATCCCATCATCCCAACTCTGTCACCGTACCTCCCTACAACCCACCCCTACCTCCCTTTTACCTAGTCGTGACTTCCCTGACTGGCATCCGCAGAGGTGTCTTTGCCCGAAACACACCACGCTTCTTACACACCTCCCGCACAGCCCGAGGTACCTCGCGTGTTCCTTGGTACCTGCCTCTCCTGCTTTACTTTTAGACGCCTCCTCCAGCCATTGCCGCTCTCTCCACCACCTCTGGCTCACTCACCCTCCTTCTATCATCCCGTCCCAATTCTCCAGACCTCTCTACTCTCTCTACCTTACCTCTTCCCTCCATATCCTCGTTGTTTTTTCGCACCGAGCGAGAGACCGTGTTTGTCCTACGAAAAGAACGACAGACAGAGCTCAATCCTACCTATCCCGTCTCCTTTTCTTTCTTGTAATCCTAAATCTCGTCATCTCCTTTCGACGATCACGCCCCCCCGTCCGTTCGCTGTCCTCCCCAAAGAACCAAGACCGGCCAGTCTTCGAAACACGACACCACCTCGGGGCAGCCAATCCATTCGTTACATAGACAGAAAGTTGCTTGCACATTCACACCCACACATTCACCTTTGCCGCAAGCTGTCGACAAGTATCAATCGACCTCGCATCATCCTCTTGACCGTGCTCCAAGCCAGCTGTTCTTGTTGTTGCATCGTCTCGCCGTTTCCAAGGGCCCATTCAGTTAGCCCACTTCAGCTCGACCAGCCGCCCCCGACTTCGACTAGCCACTACAGGCGACACGTTTCTTAATTCTGCTGCATCGAGAGAAGCCTTGGTTTTCGATCCTGCGCCACTAGGCTACCAGAACCAAGAGAGACTGACGACCCGTCGCCGAATCGCTTCATTTCCACGTCGCTCCAAATCCACGCCCCGATACACTTGCCAGCGTCGAATGGGTCTGACGCCCGACGCACCCACAGACGCGCCCACCTGCCGACCTGCCGTCGTCTACGCCTAGTAGGGGGTTTTGGAACACGGGAATCAGGATAGGAACAATCCACCACTTCCGTTTGTGCGATACACAGGTCGCTACACCTAGTTCGACTCCAATCGACCATTGAACGAAGCCACACGCTGGTTGCTGTTCCATTCGCCGTCGTTGTACAAGGCCCAAAAAGCCGTCTGCGTTGTCGCGAAAAAGAGGTGTACAGAGGGTACAACAGGCGACCACTTGGCCCAGCCCACCAGCTAATCCACAATTGGGCCCATCATGGCACCCATGACGCCCCGGCTCAAGATCCTCTCAGGTGCGTCCCATTTCTTTCCTGGCTTCCAGTCTTCCCGCCCGCTCGCTCCAGTAATTGCTTCTTCTTGCATCAGTGCGACGGTGTGGATCGGAATTTTGTGTTCCTTTATCTCTATCCGTCAGCCCGGCTTTTCTCCTCCCCATTACACCTTTCCCATCGCAGACCACACTCGTTTTTCTTCCCCTCTCTTTTTTTTCCTTCTTAATATACACAGTACTCGTCAATACAGGGACCGGTGCTCTTGCATCGTGTCGACCGCAATTCAGCATGGCCGACGACAGCGAGCTAATGAAAACCTGTGTAGTGGGAGGGAATCCAGTTTCTGCCTTTCTATCATGGAGATTACAAGCGACGAATGCTTGCGACGTTACACTGGTGTGGAAGTCGGGATTCGATCACGTTGCGCAATACGGCATTTCCTTCAAGTACGTCGCCTATTCTCCTCTGCGACCTGCGGGCGCGCGTCTAATCAAACATTTTCAGGTCTCCCATATTTGGCAACGAAAGATTTAAGCCGCGACACGGTAAGTTCCCAATGCACCATGGTCGGCAGAGGAATGTAAAGATTGCTGACAGTCTGAACCCGCAGTTGTACGCGTTCCCGAAGAAGCCGCACACGGCGGTGGCCCATTTGATTATGTGATCCTTTGCATCAAGGCTCTCCCCGACGTTTACGACCTCGCCGCCGTCATTGACGCCGTCGTCACCCCTCAACACACGTGCATCCTCGTTAACACGACGCATACTCTCGGTGTCGAGGCCGCTATTGAGGAACGATTCCCCACGAACGTTGTGCTTTCGCTGGTTTCCAATGCCGAACTCTCCCAACTGGGCCAGAGTGAATTCGAACACAAGGGCTCAACAGAAGTCTGGGTTGGACCCTCCTGCAAAAATGATAACATTCCCGGCGCAATCCAGAGCGATATGGCCGAGGCATTGGCGATGACGTTGAACACGGCTCAGGTCGACTGCAAAGTTTCCCAGAACATCCGTCAGCAGCAGTATGAGCGGGTCATTGGGTAAGCCTGGATATGAATAGATTCCGTTCGGTAGCCTTGCTGACCTGACGACAGACCTATTGCTTTCCACCCCGCCAGCGTCATCTTCGAGACAGCAAGCCACGCCCAATTGCTTGAGAAGGTTGGTGTGAAGGATATGGTGACAGGCGTAATCGACGAGCTGCTTGCTTTGGCAGACGCACACGGCTGCAAGTTATCTCCCGGCTTCAAACAAAAGACCATTGACGAAATGACGAAGCCCACGAACCCCGAGAGCATCATGTGGCAGGACTACATCGCAAAGCGACCGATGGAAGTTGAGACGTATCTGGGCTCACCGATAAAATTGGCCAAAGAGGCTCACGTCCCTGTTCCTCGCATCGAGTCGCTTTACGCTATTCTGCATAACCTTAATATTGTCAACCGCCAGAAACCGCCAAAGCCTATTGATGTAACAATGGCACCTCCCGGCTCACCTACATCTCAGTCACCTCTCCCGAGGATGTCATCAGCAAATGGTGCCCGACCCATGATGAATGGCAATGGTATGCCACCAAACCGGGGACCGCGCCCACGCAACTCCTCAAATTTGGGCCCAGGACCACCGCCCGGTATGCGTCGGCCCCCCATGAACGGGGGCCCTCCGAACGGCTTCCCTCGTGGCCCGCATCCTCCGGGATCCAGGGCTGCTTCGAGACGCGGGTCCATGGAGGGAAACGATTTGGAGGAGTTCTCACATCTCATGATGTATGATGATATTCCGGAAGGTGGAGAACCTGGTTACAGCCATGGCCCTGAGGGTTCCGAGTTGGCTATTCGCGAGCGTGAGATGGAGTTGCGTCAGAGAGAGTTAGCACTGAGAGAGAGGGAGATGCGAATGAGATCGAGAGGTCCTCCCCCAAGGCGAGGCCCGCACCCCATGCGCAGCAGCGCTCAGGTTTTCGACGAGGAGGATGACGACGACGACTACTTCGACCCCAACTCTGGACCACCGGCCCCGATGATTGACCCCGATAACTTTGACATGATGAGCGTTACGTCACGGAAGAACCGGAAAGCGGCAGCCGCAGCACCGCCCACCCGTGCTCAGTACCACAAGAACGAGATTTACGATGCCGGAGGAGCACCGCCCGCCAGATCATCCCGATTCCGCCCCAATTTTGGACGCAATCGTTCCAGCCAGATTGCTAGTATCCCTGCTGCGAATGAGAACATCCTAGACGACCCCCTCTTTTCCTACTCATCGAATCGATACGGTGCCGTTGACAGAGGTACGATGCAGGCAGGCTCGAGAGCAAACTCGCTGACGGCCTCACGTCTGGACGAGATGCAAATGGGCGGAGGCCCCATGGCCATGGGCATGAACGGAGCCTTTCCGCGACGAGCTAGCCAGTCTCCCGGAAACCCCTACAGTCCGTCGATCCGGGGCGGCAGCGGCCGACCGTCGCCGCCCAATGGATATCACGGCCCTCCGATGAACGGTCGTCCGTCTCCTCCTGACGGTATGCGTCAGCCGGTGCCCCGATACCCTCCCGGCCATGGTAACGCAGTCGCGCCACAGCAGGTTGAGCAACATATCGGGGTGAGCGGTCTTGTTCCTCCACCTAAACAGAAGAACATGAGAAGTCTGACTGGTAGTGCGAGCGCCAGCGCGGGCAGTGGTGAATCACAGAATGACACCGAGCCTTCAGCCCACAGCAGCCAAAGCAGTCTCGGGCCGAGACCGGCTATAGGAGTCCGGTAAACATCACTCACGAGGCTGCTTTGATCGCTCTACGGCATTGACGATGTCACGACCAGCGATATGGAACGACATCAGCTTGCTTGGCCCGATTGCGATCCGAAACGAACTCGACGACTACGTCTCTATCCTTCTACATACTCATAGACCCAGGCTTGCTATCGCATTCCGTTGGCCTCAAGAGGTCACTCCGCCGGAGTTCCTCACATATCGATGCGCGGCAACACGATGACGACACGAAACGATTAGACAGGAATCGGTCTTTCATTCGCGGCACAACACATAATTAATTCGACGACTTTTCTCATTTCTCATCAATCGGACGCAAGTCCAGTACATACGGCATTGTGACGATGGGGGCCAATTCCCTTCGACTTCTGGTAATAGCAGCAGCATTGGCGTGGACGACATCGATGTTCTCGTTGACCAAAGGGAGACCAGCATTGGAGGTTGGATAGCAGATGACGTCCCGGCAACCCGATGGCTTCGGACTTGTAACTCGCACCAAGGCCCGGATCAAAGACAAAAAGATGGGACGTGAGATCTGACCATCCTCGAGTCATCTTGGGCGAAAGCGGGAAGTTGGATGTGTATAAAACGAAACGCCCCTTCTCAGGCAATTTCCTTTTCTTTTGTGTCTGTCCTTTACGAAAAATATTTCTTTTTGCAGCCAAGGCACAGCCAAGGCTAGGTACGTCGAGGGGATTACAAGCAACGAGCATAGACATTGGGAGGAGCCGGGGGTGGTTTTTGAACCGGCAATACAAGGATGGGCAATATCATTGCATGGCAGCAAACAACGATTGGGGGACATGCTCAGACTGAAGCCTCTCTTGATAAGGGATTTTGGCTTTCCATAATTTTTAGTTTCCCGATGATGAGAGAAGGGCGATGACGGGCGCAACCCATGGGGATGAGGAGGAAAGGGGTGAGGTGTGTGTATGGATGTAAAAGTTTAGGGGGCGGGCAAGTAGGCAGCCCCTTTAGGGAAGTTCAATCGAACGAAATGGAAGCCAGACAGGTGCGAAACTTGGCATCGTGAAAACAAAGGTGATGTCTAGAAAGATTCTCCACCAAGGGTGCGTGCATTATACTTTGGCCCTGAACGTTGTCAGACGAGGTGGATTGAGTATAAGGTAAGCAAAGCAGTAAGCAGTAAGCAGTAAGTTGAGGAGATCTACGTCCAGGAGTTCTGTCGCCCCCGGCCGAGGCTTGTGGCGGGCTTGAGGTTCAGGCGCGACTGATGAGACGCTGGCATGTTGGTTGATTCAGAACTAAGACCGTCGTTGCTGACCTGAGGGGAAGGCCGGGAAGGGGCACTGGTAGGAACAGAACGCGCCAGCCGAAAGCCACCATCTGGCACCGCGTCCCGGAAGCCGAGGGGGAAGGAGAAGGAGACCAAAGGAGCGTGGAAAGAAAGAGCGCGTTGCTGACACGTGACGCGTGCCTCTGTGGTGGAGGGTTGCACGCGACATGATCTGATGGTATGATATGATACACGTCAGGTAGTTTTACCTCGTAATAGGTATGATGTGATTGTTTCCACGGCGGGCAGGAGGTCCCCCCTCCCTCACCGCTCACCGAGGGAGCGACGCTTGAATGTTCGGTATGGAGGGGTTCTTTCCCGGGCACCTCAAAGGGGGCGTTTTTTCTCCCCCTCGAGGGATGTGCCGTGCCGAAGATCCGGGACATGGAAAAAAAAAAAAGTCAAAAGTCTGCCCTGGCGAAGAGATGCATGGAAGCGAACAGCCACCCCGAGACTTTTTTTTGTCCTCCCGTGTTTGCCCTTGCAGGTGCACTTCAATGAGCGTGAGGTCTCCAATTCGTGGGTGTTGATTCAAGATTGTCTGTCTCCTGCCTTATCTTATCGCGCTGCTGCTGGGGACGCTGTGATGGGAAAAGCCAGCGCGCTGGAGCACGGACCATATTCTCATCTGGCAGCTGGCATTAGGCGCCTGCCTGCAAGAAACTCAATGACGAAAAGACCCGCGAATCAGAAGTGGAGGTTTTTGTTTACTTTCTACCTACGGAGTACTTGGAGGGCCCTGCTTTCCGACCCCACCTCCGTCGTCCGACGACATCCCGTCCCCCCAAATAAAATCAAGCATTTGGGACGTGTGTATGTTTGAACTATGAAGGAGGCATGAATTAATGGCCGTCTGTTAAGATATCCTTCCCCGCCACCCATCATCACCACAGCCAACTTCCCGCCGCGAGACAAGACAAGTGTTTGGACGAAAGAGAGCATAAGGGAGAAATAAGCAGTGGGGTTGCATGAAATCGTCTGAAGAGGAGTTGATTACTACTATCGCTCCTTTGTTTTTTTTCTTGGCGGCTACCTTATTCGTTAAGGTACCTGCCTGACGGGGTTTCTGGGTTGGGGTTGAGGCTCTGCTGGTTGTTTGTTTCGGATTTGACGACGCGTGGTGCAAAAGGTGAGTGGTATTTTGCAATTGATATTCGTGATGAGGACATCTGCATGAGAGAGGCGATCGCGGACTTTGAGTTTGAGTTCTTTCCCTTCACCTTTTCCCGTGGCAATGAGAATGGGCGGGAACGGAGGTCTCGATTTGGTGAGGAGGGCAGTTCAAGGACTGTTGGCTGACCCCGTGTTTTCTAGGACGAGCAGCCAAAACACAAGCCGAAAGAAAGATGGCGTCACGGAACATCAGCATGGGTCAGACGGCGAGGCCGTCCATGGCGTCTAGCTCCGGCAACGCGATGAAGACGCGGCAGCTGGTGAGTTCTCCTGCCTGATGGGGCTTGTTTCTATCTCTGTGAGATGCGATGGCGCGAAGGGCAGAGCAAGAGGGGCTCGCGAGAGACGAAGAGATGCTCGGCCGAGAGGACATTGGTTCCGGGATGGAATTTCTTCGTGCTGACTGGACTCGATATCGCAGACACATCTTCATTCGCAGCTGACGCAGCTGTCTGCTAATCTTTCCGATACGGAGAACCTGGTTCGTATGACGAGCGTGCAGGCTGAGAGTATGCGGGGTTTGGGGGCGTGGCATGGCGGCATGTGAGTTGTTCTCTTCCCTCCGCCTTCGCCACATACGTTTTCCGGTTTCACTGCTTCTGTTTTACCGTCGCAGCATTACCGTACGTATGATGCCAGGACAGGCATCGCGCATGGCTCGGATTGAGTTCTGGATGCTTTTGGAGGCGATGAGTTTCGTTTTGCTGACGGAGGTTTGAAAATAGGTTCATGGCTGCGAGTAAGGTCCTCGGGGAAGAGGCTATCAATCGCGATGCGGCGGCACAGGCGAGGGGCGGTCAGAGATGAGAGAGAGCAACTTTCGTATTAGGAAGAGAAACATGGAGCAAAGATGCGAGAGTGCGGCTGCATGCTGCGGGTCGCGAGAGGCTCTTCTATGCGTTGTAGCAAGAAGAGGGAAACGCCATTTGGCTGGTTTCCATAACGATCAATGAAACTTCTGTCAAGTCACTGTGTAGTTTCCGTACCATGTAGGGAGGTGTTGGAGATCCGCTGAGATCCTATGGTGATGCGACGGTGCTGGAGGTGAAAGTATTCAACTCGCCTTGCATGGCACCGCGTCGACATGGGCAGTCACCTTGCATATTGGTGTTATCTGGTTCCTCAGACGTGTCCATCTGTGGCATGCATGTCATTCCTCCTACTCCCCTTATGCTCAGCAATTGCGGAGCATAGACTACCGCCTCGGCGTGCTCCGGTTTTCAATGCTTGCCAATACTCGTCGCCATGTTACTGGACCCTTGGGAGAGAACGAGAAGACGCCGATATGGCTATCATTGAACACGACATTGGGTCAATGCTGGTGAGCTTTGGTATGAATGCAGAGCTTCAGACCTTGTCGCCTGAGAAGAGTTGCTTATTAGGTTACTTGGGACGTCCATGGCCCTCAACACAAAGATCGACGGCGCAAGAAAGTATCCCCTTTCCCCAATGCGTGAGGGACGATGACGCCAGAAAGTCATCGAGACTCGCTAATATAGCCGGGTTATTATCATCGGAGAGAGTATGTCCGCCAGCCGTGAGTAATTCTGGGATCTCGGCATAAGTCGAAACCTCACATTACAACAAGAGGACTAGGATTATGTGTTTGGATATAGCTATGAGCAAGATCCTCTTGGTGCCTCTCAGCCTTTC
This sequence comes from Colletotrichum cuscutae, assembly GCA_030869315.1. Lineage (NCBI taxonomy): Eukaryota > Fungi > Ascomycota > Sordariomycetes > Glomerellales > Glomerellaceae > Colletotrichum > Colletotrichum cuscutae. The sequence goes on from MPDP01000292.1 coordinate 154,383, forward strand.
TATATATACCTGAAGCTGTCGACTCAAGGTCGCAGTTCCGCCGCCAGCCACCTGCATGGTACGGACTATGGGACAACCACAAACGCATATAAGACAGGCATACTGCGGTCTGACTGAGAGGATCCAAGGGGCCGAGTAAGCCTGCCTTGGACATGGTCACGGTGATAGTCATAAAGGCGGACACCCTGTTGCTTCGCGGCAGAGTGGCAGCTTTTTGTTGAGACCCTGGGTCTGACGTTGACGTGAAAGAAATCGCGGGATATCATACCAATACGACGATGGTTGTAGACTCACTTTGGTATTCCACGTGTATTCGAGCCTTTATATACTGTCCGAAGTGCCGCGTAGTGCCACGAAGGGTGTAGAGCGGAGCGGCAGGCAAGCTATGGAATAGTCAGCTGGCCTTGGCTACCACCGGTGTCGAGAACATGCCTCTAGACAGAATCAATCAGTCTTTCGTTTCTCTGACACTTGCATGCTCGTGGACCATGTTTGGGCTTTTTTCGGATTCTTGGACCTCTAAGAATTCATTTGGTTGCTTTTATAGGAATGAGTCGCTACGCGACAACTTGTCACTTACCCCGATACTACGATCTTACGCACCAAGTGACCTCGGCTACATGAGCTGTTCAAGTACGCCATCCACGAAGACCGCTAGGGCTACGTGACTGGTTGATCCGACGGCGATCTCGCGCAACTGGTCGATTATTGGGCTTCTCCTTTCTGTGTATAATCCAGCTTTTTTCTCTAGGATCGTGGGGTATAGGACTCAGGGGCACCTTGTATGGATGATGCCGCTGAGGCAATCACCTTCTCTTCCGGCAGACTGTCGAGAGATCCAATCTTGCAACAAGGCGAGAACGCATCCATGTATCTAGGAATCCTTTCCGGCGCCACGGAAGGACCAGCCTGCTAAGCCAGCCCACTTGGCACCTGAGTGACTTCTTGGGCGGGCGCACTCCTCTATCCATTTTCACGCCGTCCCACGGTCCGTCACCTCGGGGTCGTAAGCGATGTTGGTGAAGATCTCCTGCTGCATAATGGCACTCCCAGAGAGTTTCGATGCCCTTCCAAGTCTTTGAATGCTGCTTTCTTCCATTGATTGTGTTCGTCGTAGCTCAAAGCTGATTCCCTTGGCACTGGCGCCAGTCCTGATGGCACCAGGAGCCCAGGCGTGGAAGTGCAAAGCCTATAGTAGAAACGGGTAGGATCCAGGGCGACCTGTGGCTTTAAAAGGCATGGCAGATCTATAACAGGCTCAAAACACCAGGGACCTTTCGAGGAGAATGCCAAGGACTGCCGTCGCTTGTGCCTTCGCTTGTGCCTTCGACTGTTCGGTTCGAGCTCGCCCTGACGTAGTTTTGATATCAGCGCAGGCAGTCAAATAAGTCTCACTGGGGCCGGTGTGAAGGGGGACAATACGACTTAGCTCTGAGTATCGTCCTGGGCATATTCCGAAAAGACTACCTTACGGGCTGTGATAGAGGAAGGCGAGTACTACCTTACTAAAAAGAATGTTTCTGAGCATCGTCGCTGCCTCATAACCAGGGCTTACAAGGACTTTGGCAGCCGCGGGAATCCCGCTGCCCACACACACACACACACACACACACACACACACACAAGATGGGCTATAAACGCGGTTCATCGAGTGGCCTCTCATTTCAGCCAGCCGTGCGATGCGTCCTTCTTATCCACTCGGCCAATTAGGTAGATGAAACCACCAGCCTCCATGTTCGTCATCTTTGATTTCGTTATCTAAGGGCGATAGTTTGCTGTCTCCTACCATTTAACCCAGCCAAAGATCACGATCTCAAGGCTCCCATGAAGTGGATGGTTTCGAGGTGCCACCCGTGCGACTGGACTTGCGAATAAACGTCATTGAGGGGCATTGCTCGAGCGAGCGTGGCTCTACCAGAATAGAAATATACCATTGAGTTTTTGAAGTGAGGTGTCTATTTTAACCAAAAAGATGCTTCCGAGTACAAATTATTCCTTTCATAGCTTAGATGACAAACTTAGCAAACCCATGGTTGTACGGTAGGCCAGAAGATAAAGTAAATCAACGCCAAAACCAGTCCGACAGACAAGACAACAACTTCCTCGGATCCGAAGTGGAATCCGTACCGTACGTTATCCAGCTTCTTGTTCCCTGGTGACAGGCTCTGGGGCTTCAAAATACCGTCGAAGCCCCGGGCCCAGGGTACTTCCAATCCCCGATCATCGAGAATCTGCTCAGCCGTGATTTTGGCGCCAGCCATGACGATAGGCACGCCGGTACCAGGGTGAGTGCTTGCGCCGACGAAGTATGCGTTTTCCAAACCCTCTGCGCGCGTACGCGGGCGGAAAGCAAGAACGTTGAAGATGCCATGCGTCAAACCCAAGATAGCACCCTTGTCGAGGTTGAACTTCTCTTCCCACGTCAAGGGCGTGTTGACAATCTCATGCGTAATGGAATCAGTCAGGGGCGCGCAGCCCGTCCTTGCGCTCACAATCTCCACGACGGCGGCGCGGGCGCGAGCGACGATGTCGTCCCAGTGCTTCGGGTCGGACGTCAGCCCCGGCCCGTCGCCCTTTGACTCCTGGAGGTGGCCGACGGGCACGAGGACGATGACAGTGTCCTTTCCCTCGGGCGCCGCGGAGGGGTCGATCCTGCTAGGCACGTTGACGTAGAAGCTGGGCTGGGTGGGGAGGGAGTGGCGCTTGAAGATGGCGTCAAAGGACTCCTGGTACTCCTCGGCGAGGAAGATGTTGTGGACGGACAGCTCGGGGATCTTGCGGTCCATGCACCAGTAAAAGGATATGGAGCTGCAGCTGGCCTCCCTCTTTCGGAGAGACTTTGTGTAGTCGGTGAGGGTCGGGGTCTTGGGGAGGAGGTTGCCGTAGGCGTAGACGAGGTCGGCGTTGACGATGACGACGTCTGCCGTAAGGGACTCGCCGGACTCGAGCTCCACCCCCGTCGCCTTCTGGCCGTCTGTCAGGACGCGGGATACGGGCGTGTTGAGGCGGTAGTCGACGCCCAGCCGCTCGCCGATGCGCACCAGCGCCGCCACAACCTGGTGGAAGCCGCCGCGGGGGTACCAGATGCCCTCGGCGAACTCGGTGTACTGGAGCAGAGAATACGTCGCGGGCGCGTCGAAGGGCGACATGCCCATGTACATGACGGCGAAGGTAAACACCCTCCGCAGCCTCTCGGTCCAGAAATACCTGCTCGCGCGGCTCCAGATGCTCTCCAGCGGGTGCAGGTTCACGACGTGCCTGACGAACCCGGGCCTCGCAAGATCCAGAAACTTGCCAAAGTTCCGGTGCAGCACGTCCTTGACAGAGATCTCGTAGTGCGTGTGGGCCTCGCGGAGCCACTTGAGATACCGCTCGAAGCCGTCTTTACCCTCCCAGCGCTCGATCTGCGTCTTCATGGCGGCGAGGTCGGACGAGTGCTTGAAGAGCTCGCCGTCGTGGAACCAAATGTTGTAGTTCGTCTCGCAGCGCAGCAGGTCGACGCCGGCGTCGGCCATGGTGGTGTCCAGGTCCCGGAAGGTCTCGTGGAAAAGCTGGGGGAGGAGGAAGAGGGACGGACCTTGGTCGAAGCGGTGGCCTTCGTGGTGCATGAGGGAGCAGCGGCCGCCGGTGAAGGAGTTCTTTTCGAGGACGGTGACGGAGAAGCCTGCCTTTGCGAGGCGGGCGGCGAGGGCTACGCCGCCGGCGCCTGCGCCGACGATGATTGCCTTCTTGGGCTTTTCCCCGAGTTGAGGCATTGCTATATTATGTGATGGGTTCTCTACTAGATATGTGAGATGAGATAGATGGCTGCACTTGATGTAAGGCGATAAGTAATGCTTGTGAGATTGTCGTGAGGTTGTATAGCTGGGATTATCAAGTGCCCCCAGGAGATTATCACCAGCTCACAAGACAATGAGAGAACGTGAACAGCAAAATGAAAGATTGACGCAAGGGAAGTTGATTAACATTCATACTAGAATTGTTATCCTACCATTCCAGTAAGCATGTGAAGAGAGACGGCGGCTGCCAGTTGTCCCTCGCATGCCATGGGATCCACAAAAGCAACGGAGCGGCAGGTGCAGGGGGTGGGAATGAAATCGCACGAGGATGAGCTCCGCACCGGCCGGTTCGGGGTTGAGAATTGAAAGAGTGATGACACCTCGACTTCGGAGGAAGCTCCTGGCTTACGAACGTTGAAGAGACAGGACGGGCGGGATGGCGCACAAACTTCACCCCAATCTTTTTGTTCCTTGCTGAGGTGAGCTGCCACTGGCTTGGGGTAGCATAAGGCGTGCGAAAGCAAGGGGCGTGCCGCATGAGAGAGCTCATGCACAAACAGGGTGGCAGGCTGATACGGTGCTCTAGCTACAGGTACAACCAAACAAAACGGTTGTTGAGACATTTGATATCGTATTCGCAGATCGCGATCGTTGTTATCCCGCTTCATCGGCTACTGCTTTAGATGGAGCAGAGTATAGAGCCAAGCTCGCGGACTCGGACATTTGTAGCATTTTAGTCTTCCAACTTGCCATTTGCCGTGAAGTGTGTAAGTCGAAGTGGACATTTTTCATCAATTAGACGTTGGTGATGAATCACCTTGGATCTCATTCATCTGTCCGGCCCCCAAACAATTCATGTGTTCCAAAATTCAGCCTCCAACAGGCTCTGTGAAATTGTCCTCGTCTGAAAGGCAAAACGGCACCTAGCATCCATCCCGCCTTGTCTTACTCACCCCTTCTCAGCACGTTTGACACATGGCCGCATCTCTCTCTACGGATACATCTCTTAGGCAGTATTGTCAGGAAAGCATTTAGTGTCTCCTCTCCCACCTGGCTAAAAAACCACTAGATCCGCGCCCGCTTACTATCCGTCCATCAACCCCTGGTCCGATCAGAACCTGAAAGTGGGCTGGTTGTATGCAAAATCCCATGTTGGGTCGCGCATATGGTCGTCATAGACTTTCCAAATTCCCTTCGGACTCGGCCAACCAACCACGCCGGCCCGGACCAGCCACCTTGAAAGTTGGAGCTTCCATTCCGAATTAATTACCGTTAGAGTCAGACTGTGTAGCTTACACTAAGACCAAGACGCCAAAGGGAGTTGTAGCTGCACGTTGGATCCTCAACAATCTCATCCCAGTTCAAGCTCCATCCCTAGCTCCTCCCCCACCTGGTTCAGCGCATTGTCTTACCGGATCTGGAAAGAAGCTCTGTCTACAGGATCCTCGCAAGCGCCACCACGTCCATCTTACACCACATTGCACCACAGTCCGGCCGCACCCTTAGCATCTTCGTTGCCTTCGTCTGGAATCTCTGAACTTCAGAGAAGGCCGAGCCCCGAGCAAGAAAACAGCGCCTGGAAACACCAGCCGGAGCAACGTGCCCGCAAGACAACGACTAACCCGGATTTCTATCCCACTCCACTCGGGACAATTCACCATTCCTCCCACCGGGAACTAGCCGACCGGCTTCCGTTATTCTCTTGGGGTTACGGATACAAAGTCTAGCCAGCAACGGTGATAGTCCGTCTTCAACAGAACAACAAAAAGGGACGCGATAAAGTAAACAGCAGGGCAGGTTCGGGTGCAAGTTGTAACGCTGCAACGCCGACGTGGGGTCTCACCTCACCTTCTCTTCACCTTACTTGCCTACCACGCTTACCTACCTACTTACTTGACGCTAACCTCTCCGTCATAATTGCGCTGACACCCGCCCGATCTAATCCCACCTCACCTTTCGTTTCTCACACACGCCCCAAGGTGCCGTCTTTTCTTTTGTGCAACCTAGCCGCAGGAACAGCTTGCAATCTGGCCTGCTTCGGAGTCGGACGGACTCTAGACAGGGCGAGCGCCGCTGGCAGGAGCCGCCCCAAGACAAGCCTCAATTCTTATCAACCCTCACCGTCGCCGAGCCCGTGTCCTTAATTTTTCGATACCCTATGAGAATCTGCTCATTCTCGTGATTCTTTCACGGCTTCCAGAAACTGCAGCCCTCTCAAGATGGGTTACGACTATGCGCTGGTGTAAGTGATCCCACCGTTGAGCTCTTCTTCAGCAACACTTTGCTCATCCCTTGCTAGGCACGTCAAGTACACCATCCCTTTGGCGGGATTACTCACTTTCATCTCATACCCTCTGGTTACGCGCCTCGATGTCGTGAGGACTCTCTTCATCGTCACAATCGCTTTTACCGCCACGATTCCCTGGGATTCGTACCTGATCAGAACCGGCATCTGGACATATCCCCCAAACGCAGTGTTGGGACCGACCCTCTATGACATCCCAATCGAGGAGCTATTCTTCTTCGTCATACAAACGTACATCACCGCTCAGCTCTACATTATCCTCAACAAGCCTGTGCTTCATGCTCAGTACCTGAACTCCCCCGCCACGCTCCCGCAATGGATAAAAACGGCGAAGCCTCTCGGCCAGCTAGCCCTCTTCAGCAGCGTCGTCTTAGGCGCATGGCTGATCGCCAAGGAGGGTGAAGGCACCTACCTGGGCCTGATTTTGGTTTGGGCGTGCTCCTTTGCGCTTCTCACCTGGACTATCACGGCGCAATTCATTTTGGCTCTGCCATTGGCTTGCACCGCTCTACCCATCCTACTGCCCACCATCTATCTATGGGTCGTCGATGAGATGGCCTTGGGCCGCGGCACCTGGGCCATTGAGAGTGGCACAAAGCTTGAACTAAAGCTTTTCGGCAGCCTCGAAATCGAAGAAGCGACCTTCTTCCTTGTCACCAACATGCTCATTGTCTTTGGCGTGGCAGCCTTTGACAAGGCCGTCGCGGTCTGCGATGCATTCCCAGACAAGTTCGACAAGCCAGCCGACGCCCTGTCCATGTCATTGCTTCGAGCTCGTGTTTTCCCCTCATCTCAGTACGACATGGAGCGCATCTTGGGCATCCGCCAGGCGGTCACCAGACTGGCCAGAAAGAGTCGTAGCTTCCATCTCGCCAGCTCCGTCTTCCCAGGCCGCCTACGGATCGACCTGACGCTGCTGTAAGTAGAGTTCCAGCGCCCCAAACCTAAATGTAACCCTATATCGCTGACCAACTGCTCCTCTCCGCAGCTACTCCTACTGCCGTCTAGCCGACGATCTTGTCGACGATGCCGAGACCCCTGACGAGGCCGCATCCTGGATCTCCAAACTCGACCGCCATCTAAGCCTGCTCTACAAGGACCCCGACGCGACTTCGGCGCCGCTCGCCGCAAAGTACGCTGCCGAAAACTTTCCAGAATCAGCTCTCTCGGCTCTGAACCTCCTCCCCTCATCGCTCATACCCCGCGAACCCCTCGCCGAGCTCCTCAGGGGGTTCGAGATGGATCTCTCCTTCAGCAAGGACACCTTCCCGATCACGGATCCCGAGGATCTCGAGCTCTACGCTGCCCGCGTTGCCAGCACCGTCGGACAGGCCTGTCTCGAGTTGGTCTTCCGTCACTGCCAGCACAATCTGCCCGATTACATGCAAGCCTACCTCCGCAACACAGCGCGCCAGATGGGCCTTGCGCTGCAATTCGTCAACATTGCGCGCGACATTGCAGTAGATGCCAAGATTGGCCGCGTCTATTTGCCCACATCCTGGCTCAAGGAGGAGGGCCTGACGCCCAAGGATGTTCTCGCGAACCCCAACAGCGAAGGCGCCGGCAATGTGCGCCGTCGCATCCTCGCAAAGGCCTTTGACCACTACGGGGAGGCGAGGGACTCCATGAAGTGGATTCCCTCGGAAGCGCGCGGCCCCATGGTCGTCGCCGTGGAGAGCTATATGGAAATTGGCAGGGTTCTCATGCGCAACGGCGGCGCTGCAGCGGACGGGAGTGGGCGAGCTACGGTACCCAAGTCGCGTCGCATCTGGGTTGCTTGGAGCACACTCATGACCGCTTAGATTTGATTCCGCACCCAGAACTGGACTTTGGGGGGTTTGCATTCTCGTCTTAGATCTGTCAGGTCTTTGTTTGGTTTCTCCTCTCCTTCTCCTCTTTCCCTCTACCCACTCAGGCCCTTTTGATGGCGTTGATAAAGGCATCACGAATAGACAGCATGGCGTCCATAGGAGTGGTAGCAGTATGACATAGACGTGACCCAGGATGCAAAAGGCGCGTTTCCACGCCGCTTTCTTCGATACTAGGTCCACGATGAGATGCAATTGTTTCGTGTTCCCCACAGAGATCGATCCGTCCGATCGAAGCGTCGTAGCAGTGACATCACGTCAAGCTCCGTGGTCCATCCAGATTGCTCGAGCCTCCAGGGAGCTATGTAAGCGAGGATCCGTGCGTGGCCTGTAGTGGGGACATCTGGCCCAAGCTCCTTCACCGAACTTCGGCTGTCTCACCGAGTCGCTGTGAAGACTTACCGAGAAACCAGGGACCCAAACGAAGATAGCTAGGTCTCCACCAAAAATAGAGCCTCCATCGACAACTGCTCGAATCGCCAAGTTTCCCTCTTCACCCACCTCGACCCATCCAGGGGGACAAGAGCCAGCACCTTTCCAACCCAATTGAGCCGGTCGCTCGAAGAGCTCACTTCCACTACATCAAACCACATGCGCCTTTCGTAAAACTTCGACAGATAAGCCTCTCAAAATGATACCCAGAGCGCCCGCCCGCCGTCTCCTCCGGGACATCGTCCCCGCGCACCGCATCGCGCCGCGACCCTTCCTCCGACCCTTCACATCCACGCCCTCCTCCCGCCTCCAAGCCCAGCGCCCGCCGCCGCCGCCGCCGCCTCCCATCGCGCAATCCCCTCTCCAAACCCAACAACAGCAAGCCGCCGCCAACGCCGCCCTCTCGAACCTGTCCCACCTCACCCCGGCACAAATCACAGCCCTCCTCTCGACGACACCACCGTCAACACTACCGGGAGGAGTAGGAGGCATTCCCGGCGGCTCTCCTGGCTCACCTGCCGTCGGAGCAGTCCCCTCCGCCGCCGGCCCTTCCCGCCGCTCAATCCTCCTCCGCCGCGCCCTCTGGGCCCTCTTCTTCTTCGCCCTAGGCTACAAGCTCACCGACGACCAAATCGCAACCATCCGCTTCACGGCCCCCTTCCTCTACCCGCCCGTCGAGGCAGACGAGCACCAGATCCCCCTCTTCCGCGCCCACGCCACCTTCCAAGCCATCGAAGACTACCCCATCCTCCAGTCCCTCGTCCCCCGCATGCCGCCCAACACCGACCCCGGCGCCGCGGGGAACCCGATCCCCCAGCTCCCGACCTCGGACTGGGAAAACTGGGAACCCTACCGCGACTTCTCCCCCGAGCGAACGGCGCACCACCTCTGCGCTGGCCCGGCACTGAATAACCCCAACGGCCTGGGCCTGGTCAACATTGTGTTTCGGCACAAGTACACGGGCGAACTCATCCTCGCCATCATGTTCGGACAGGGGACGTCCGGGTGGCCGTCCGTCGTGCACGGCGGGATGTTGTCTACCATCATGGACGAGGCCATGGGTCGGCTCGCGGCGCTCAACTTCACGGCCAACACGGCCGTCACGGCCAAGCTGGCAATGGACTTCAAGGTGCCTGTGACGCCCGGGATGCTGTATATCGTTCGCGTGGGTAAGGCGCTGCCGGAGTGGCAGAAGGAGAGGCCCGACGAGGAGGATAAGACGGATCGAAAGTTGTGGATTATTGGGCGGATGGAGGATCCGGATGGTGCTACTGTCGTTGAGGCCAAGGGGCTTTTTGTGGTGCCCAAGGGGATTGAGGTGCAGCCTCTTGGTGGGAGGTTCTAAGCTGGGGGGGAGGGAAGGTTTTGTCAAATGTGGAGTTTGCTGTTTGAAGAGGAGGAGGATATGAAAAGGGGGTAAAAGGATGTCAACGTGCATTCAGTGGCGTTGCAAAAGGGATACGTGCCATCTCAGTTGCCTCTGGCCTTGAAGCTGAGGCGAGTCAAAGGTGGGAGCCGGAAGTTACTGAAAAGTAATATGTATCGATAGATGTGGAACTCAAGAAAAGAAGCAAAATAGACAAAACTCGTGATACCTCAAAATCAGTTCAACATACCAGACCCATCATTCCAACGTCCTCTATCACCCACCACCTGACACTTTCACAAAGATCAACATCGCGAGGCTTTGATTCGCCTACGCAGTGTCCCGTTCACTGAGGACATCACGTAGGTACTTGATATATGGTCGGATTCTTTTGGCCCTGATCTTCCAGGGAATTAGTCGAGTTGACCTCAAATAGACAAGGCCGCGTCAACTTCCGTATTGTGATCAAACGTAGTAATACTTGGCCAGGTATGAATCTCGAAATCCAACAAGCCTTAATCACCTTACAAGTAGTAGGTGCACGTAGTGTCTTTGTTAATTAGGTGATAAAACCAACCCCCGAAATTGCACTGGAACGTAGTGGTTCAACGAGCTAGTTTATATATAAGTAAGAAAGCGCTATGCACGATTCGTGCGTGCGTAATATACACTCCCTGTAGAGGTCCGCCATTGCGAGTGTTGGTAAGGCTTTCCGCTGCGCAATCAAGTTGCTTAACACTCTACTACGACACTCTGGTCTCATCCGTCATTGAAGAATGCCATAAAGGTCTCTGGAAACACCGCTACCAAGACGTATCGCACCCCGCACCGCGCTATACCAAAGCATGACCCATCTCTGCGTCGTTCGTGCTCTACACCCAGTGTGTATCAACGTGATCAGTTAATATTCCATGACCGTAACACACCTGCCAGAGATACTAGTATGTTGGTGGACATGAGGTCAGTGTCGGTTTCTAGGCAATGGTGAACGACGACGGGCAATGATGGGCAGCGATCGGCAGCGATGAGGGTCAAGTTGCCAATACCGCTCCCCATCTCTGCCGCGAACCCGCCTCCTGCACCTACAGAGGACCTACGACTGTTGTAAAGACGCCGCTGTTGTCCACTGTGGCCGCGGCTGATTGTTTGCCAAGGGGTACATGTTGGCAATGTGGTAGGTGTTGAAGCCTCCTCCCCTGCTACCTCCAAACGATCCACGACCCCCTCGGTAGCCTCCTCCACTTCCGCCGCTGCTGCCATCACCCCCACCTCGGCCACCCCGTCCGCCACGATAACCACCGCGGGAATCGCCACGGAACCCGCCGTTTCCTCTGTTGGTACGGTATCCCTGGGGGCCATTGGGTGGCGACATAGATGAAGAGTGGCCTGTCAAACCTTGGTCTGAAGCACCATTCGAGTGATCGTAGCCTCCGTTGGAGCTTCCTGAACCTGGTGGAGGTCCTCGTGATGGCCCACCGTTGGACCCGTTACTCTGATGGGAATTGCCTCGACCCCTTCGGCGATTGTTATACTGCCTCCTGCCAGTCTTTGGTTTCCCTTCCACCGAGAAATCAATCTTCTTAATGGGGTCTGTGACCATGACATTCTTATTCAAACCGAGACGTTCGAGCTCATCTGCCGGTGTAGTCCAGAGTTGGAACACATTCTCCAGCTTTCCAACCTTTCGAGTTTCAACAACCCAAGCCTTGACGTACTCTCCGTCTTTGTCATAGTCGAAAGCTTGCTTAACAGGATTGAAGATCCTGTTGTCACCACGAGGGTCATTGCCGACGCCAGCAACATACTGCCAGTTGGACCAGTTCGAGCTAACGTCGTAGTCGACAAGAAGATACTCGTACCATTCGGCTCCGTAACGCCAGTCGATACCGAGATGCTTGGTTAAGAAGGAAGCCACGTTTTGACGAGCTCTGTTGGATGTGTAGCCAGTGTGGTACAGCTCGCGTTGCGAAGCATCAATCAACCCCATGCCGGTGTTTCCCTCAAGGAACCTGTTCAGGGTCTTTTGAATCTCGTCCGGCGAAGCACCGAGGTTGTCGTCCGAAACCACGTGCTCAGGGTCCGCAGACTTCCACTTAGGTGTCTTGTCGGCCTTGAAGCCAGTGACGCGGAAAAGCTGTCCTCTAAACTTCTTTGTGCAAAGACGCATGTAGTCACGCCAAAGAAGTTCGAATCGCACGGCCTTGGTTCCGTCGTTTTCCCCCTTCCCGTAACCGGGCGTGTCTTTGAACTTAGCATCCTGTCCGTCTTCAAACTTGACCAGAGCCTCATGGATCTGGCGTCCCGTCAAGCATCCCAACGATAGGTAAGCTGAAAGTTTGGTGCTGAAGTCGACTCCGAGCAGGCCGTTACGAGTGTCCTTGTAGCTAGACATGGCGCCTGACTTGACAAGGTGATCCAAACGCTCAATTCCGACATCCTCGCCACCGCTGAACGGATGAACTGAAGTCGCCTTCTCTGGAAACTTTGGCTCTTGATCGAAGGGACACTTCAACGGCGTAAGAAGACCAGACTCCAGGGCATCGTAGGTGGATGGGATCTGGAACGGTGCTTGCTGGGGAGGAATAGCAGAGTGCTCAGGGAAAGGTGGAAGGGAACCCTTTGCAGGACGAGCCAGCGTGGGTCTCGGTTTCTCGCGGAGCGGCTCTTGGGTCTTTCTGAAGGCTGTGAAAACGTCTGCGAGGTCGCTGGGGGTTTTGAAGCCGAGGTCGCGGCTGTTGGAGAGAGAATCGTTAGGATCGTAATTTCTTGTCAAGCGGGATACACTTACTCGTCAATAAAGTATTTCTCGTCCAGCCAGGTTTTGAATTCAACACCGTGCTTCTCGCAGACTTTGGCCACTGCCTTCTCATCCTTCTTCTCTTCAATAGCTTCTTCCTCGACCATCCAGACCGCTCCAACCTTTTGGCGTTTGTCTGCGAATCCTTGAAGAAGGTCGCCAACGACATCACCGAACCTGCCTGCGCGTAAAGCCAGGCCACTTCCTACGCCTTCGAGGGATTCCTTGACATTCCAAACAGACTGAGCAATGAACTTTGTTCGATGAGGTCCACACCGCCAGAACTTGCCAATCTCGCTGCGAGCTTCTGGGTAAGGGGACTTGCTTCCTTCGCGTAAGAGGCCGGAAATCTCGATCTGGTGTGCTGGGAATACGTAGACAGGGAGAACATGTGTGAATCCGTGATCAGACGCGGTTACGAGATGGTGAAGAATAGGATTGTCCGCAATGCGAAGATCGTGCCGGAGCAGGTAAATGAGGATATTGGACGCCGCCATCGTAGATAGATACTCGTCGGGTATTGCTTTCTAGTAAAAGCCGGGATAGGAAAGTCGAGTTCTTTCGTTGCGGTGTCAAATAGACACTGGATTTGTTTTTGTAGTTTGATGGAGTGTTCGTTTGTGTTGAGACCAAGGTTCGTTGGCAAGATAAAGATCGGAGACAGTGCCTCAGATGGAAGTTCTTGAGGGAGGGAGTGGGTTAAGACAAGTTTGCGTTGTTAGGAGTCTAAACCAAAGTCATGGCGTAAGAGAAGCCGTTAGATCTGCTTTAGCTCCCGACCAGCTGGGAAAGAGACTAGTCTTGGAGTCGCCACAGAAAGTGCAAAGATGATTTGCGGGCGAGTTGCAAAGAGGTAGTAGGTAGAAGGGGGAGGTTGACTGGAAGGGAAGGGTAGGCGAGGAGCGGGAGACAGGGTTCCCCTTAGGGCAAGGAACAAGCTAGGAGAAACCTTGGGGTCTGGGTCTCTCGAGAGAAAGGGGGGGGGGCTGGGAGTGGAAGGGAAGATGAGGTTAGGTCGGGGCCGAAGAGAGAATGACGCAGCAGCCGCTAGTCCAGGGGTCCTGCCGCGATGCGATGGTAGGGTGGTCGGATGATGAGGCTGCAAGAGAGCTACGGCATCGACTTTTAGGTTAGACGATCGGGAGTGAAATGGGAAAGTAAAGTAAGAGTATGGAGTGGCCAGAAAGAGAGAAGGGGGAAGGACGATCTGTCTCTTTGTAATAACAAAGGAGGAACAGGAACGGAGCCGCCTCTGGTTCGGGTAAGAAGGGCAGAGTTTTTTGTCCAGTTGCGCAACAAAATCCCGGGGCGTTTTACTTGGAAGTTCAAGCTGGCCGGAGCACTGCAGAGAGTCGTTTACGCAGTTCTTGATGAACACTGGGACACAATGCAGGGTCGAGCCACCGTCCCAACTGAGCTGAACCCGGAAGGTTCACGACGCAAGCTCGCTAAAGGGGTGGAGTACTATGCAGTGAGATAGGCACCGCGTGCTAGAAGGAAGAAAGTTGATGATAGACTTGACCGTAAGATAGTTACTGTTATCCCGAGATTTGATCCAGCGAGATAGATGAAGTAATATCGAACAGACTGAAGGACGACAGGTTGTACGCAGTCAGGTACGTAAAGAAGACATGGATGGAATGGACGTCGTCGGAAAAAGAGAATGGTAAAAGGTCCAATCAGTTTGCACGGACAAACCGCCGATGGCTTAGAGTAGTCATGACGCCTCCTCTCAATGTTCTCCTCCTCGACTGGCAAGCAGACAGACTAAGTCACATTGGACCCTGAAATTTCATGATCCCTCCGAGTCTAGGCCCCCCGGCCACCCCCCTTCCCAGTCTGTTCGGGTGGCCGCCAGATTTGGATTTGCCATGCATATCCAAGAGACAGGAGAGCCTCGACAGGAATTGGTACATTTGTCTGCGAACGGAAGGGTGTTCTTGCCTGTCGGCCGATTCTGAATGAGGCAAGGAGGACGGCCTTGGTGGTTGCCGGGGTCAACTCCGCGACTCTCCGACCATAGACAGAAGTGATAAGATACCTAGAATCTGACAGTTCACACATATTGCGTAAGGATGGGAGGCAATTTCCATGGTTGAAAAGGCTGAGACGTGGCACGGGGAATGCGCTGGTGCCGGCACATAGCAAGGAGCGAGGAGAAAGGGCCGCAGGATTGCATGGCGATGGTGAGGACATGGGAAAGATGGATAGCAGTGCACCGAGATCGAGAGGTACTTCTGATGCAGAGATAAAGTCCGGGGTTCCAGAGATCGAGTCCACCCGGACGGATCCATGGGACTAGTTTTAGTGGAGACCGCCTCTACGTACCTCACTGTGTCGGTACGTATATGCTGCCCTACCAGGGGACCACACAACCCTCAGGCCACCGACAAGCCCAGCACTCCCAGCACTCCCAGTCACCTCACACCTCACTTGCTTACCTCGCGTTCCTACGGATATTCCTGCTGCTCGCCTTTGTCACATCTCTGATTCATCAAATTCTGCTTTGCCTTGGACAGCAATGGGATACGAATACTCCCGAGTCCCAGAACTCCCAGCTGCATCGCCCCTGGCATGGCACTGCATGGGAATGCACCGTCAAGGCTGCCGAAAGAGCTTACCAAATTCAACACCCTTGACCATCTCGCTGTGTTCGCCGACGCAGATTCCCAACCACGATGTTCCCTGATCCATCGGACTCCATCAGCAAAAAGAAGAACCACCCGATCGATGCCATCGTCGTGTGTCAAGCTGTAGCAACCGAGCATCGCGGGCAGAGCGCAAACCCATCTGCAATCCACCTCCCTGCCTGTCAATGCAGGTCGCAATGATCTTGGAGCTCGGTGCGGATTGCGGCTTCCACCTGGGAATGTGATGAATCATCGGACACCACTAAACGTTCCCGCTTTGTTCCCAGACTCTGGCTTTGGCTTTGGTGCCGTCCGCCATCGCCGCCGCCGCCGCCCCCGACTACGGACGCACGCCCATTACACGCCACAGCCACTCGGCCGATCCATTGATGGATTGGGAATGACAGCTCGGTACGAGAGCAGAGCCTCCAGGCTCCAGACTCCCGACTCTTCGCAAGCTTCAGCGCCTTCATGAACGCTATCGAGTCAGTCTCCGCTTTAACTCACGGTATCAACACTGCAGTCTGCGCGGCACTTATTTCGCGCACAACTTATTTGGAAGCTTTGGTACTTGCCTACCCTACGCCCCTCCCTTCCTCCCTCCAGAGAGCCAAAATCAAAAGAGGCGGATTGTTGGTTGATACTTTCAATCCTACTTTGAGTCGCTCAGCTGAATGAATATGCAGCTGGGCACCCTGTTTCGACAAGCTTCAAGACCTCGAAGATGGACTGTTATTCGTCAACATCACACCAACCTCCAGCTGAACCAGGGTGCCAGCTCCAGTATTTTCTGAGCTAAAACTCGCTGGCGTATCATGCGTTCTGACAAGACTCTTCGCTTGTTCGTCAAGGTGCACATCGTTCCCAACCCGCTACTTGTATCATTGAGCGTATAGATACGCCATTCGGGTTGCATAACGCTGGCCGTGGTCAAGTCGAGTCATAAGAGGAAAAAGAAAGTTAACCATTTTCCGAGGGAGATTCCAAAACTCATCTGCTAGAAAGCCGCACTTCGCGATAGCTCTCAAGCGGCGGTAACCGGCCTCTGCTCCCGCGTGCGCCAAAGGCTAAAATTGCCTTGCCTTGTTCACATATTACTTCCAATGAAATGGTCCGGGGCTGATACACAACTAGGTGCCGGAACTTGAACCCCTGGCCAGGGCGACGACTCCCTTTAACTCGATCTGCGTTCAGAGCTTGGCCGCCCGGCATCACAGCTCCAGGAAGTTGCAAGTTTGTTCAAGTTCTGGCAAACGGAGAGTAATTGTGATGGACAGTGACAAGCCAACCGCGCTTCCTCAGCCTGGCAGTCAGTGCTGCGGCGAAACCCCCCAGATTACTTAGCCAATGACGGCCGTCCGCGCCAACCCTCGATCTGCGGGCTCGATGCTCAGAGAGCCATACTGATGGATCGGGCCGGGTATCTGCGTTGGTGGCCCTGTGGTAGAAATGCCACGCTCTGCTTGGTTACGGCTTTTCCGACGGCACCGATTTGTGCTCCCATTCTAGGCCCTTGATCCTGAACTGGCAATCGTGTCGGAGATTCCCACGCCACAAAACGTGCGTTGGCTTAGTGCTTGGCTCTTAAGCAAACGGCGCCCCGCCGTCACCTGCGAACACCTGCTGTTGCACTGCAGTCGCGGGTTTCACTTTTTGACAACGTGGATGTCGTTTCTTCTTCCAGAACTTTGAATGCGACAAGGGGCGCGCTACAGCATGCCTCGCGATGCAAATGAGTAGCGGCAAGGCTGGTATCGGAAACCCACACTCAACACCAAATGCTACACGAGGGGCCTAGACTCTGAGGAAAGAATTGCCTTTGCGAAGGAAGCCGATCTCGAATCGGCTCTGTGCATCGTATCTCGCTGCTTGCTCACAGAATATGACATTTATGCCATGCCGTCGATGCAGATGTCGTAGGGCAGTCTTAACCATCGAATTCTTCCGACCGATATTACTCTGCCGGGCCGCAGCTTGTCGAACAAGGTCTCATTCCCGCGCCGAAATTCTAGGCCCGCCTATCCCCGGTGACACCCGGGCGAGGTACCGGACTCGGACTTCCCGTCCCACATTTCATCGACATCCGGATTGGGGTTGCGAAGCCGACCTAGGAAATATCATTGTCTCACATTTCCCAACGACAACGACTTTCATTCCAGACTTCAAGTTCTCCATGCCACGCACGTCACTGCGTGCTCGCCACGCTACAGCGTTTTCGAGAGCCTGAATGTTTTCACCTATCGCGTGCTTACTTACCTATCCCTGTCTGCAGGTCTTAGACTTAACGCCGCTGCAAGGACTCGCCCGTGCCTGGCATGCGAACAGGTTGGCAGAAGAAGTCTCGACCGTGACCGACTCTCCTACGCGTCATTAGCTCAGATTCTAGCCTCCGTTCACCCGCACATTATCTGGTAGACTTCAATCTTCAATTTTCTGTCGACATTGAATGCGTTCACGGTGCCTCGCCAGCTTGGTAAGATTAGCTATAGAACATTTCCAAGCTAAAGAACATATCCCAAGCTCAGACACTGGTTTATTATCATGTCCGGGGTGCGGCGGCTAGAAGTGCGGTAATCCTCACGTACCCCTCTCCACCTCTTCGAATCGATGAATGCATGCGCATTCGCTATTCGCGGTTTTTATAAGAGATTGCTCTCTGCCATCTGCCTCCCATGCATTCTAGGTAATCTGATTATCCAGCCTGATACGACGGAAAGTTCGATGATGGGCCTGGGCCCCAGATGTGCATGTCCGGAAAAAGAAAAGAAAATAAGGAGAAGGATCGTCCCCGAAGATCATCGCCCAACTGTCCTATGGCATCATCAGTTTCAATTACCTCCGAACCAGGTCTCTGGAGCCTAGGCAATGCATCCGTCATGTTTATAGCCAATGCCAATCAAGTGCGATATCATGAATACCCATAGCATTTGCCTGCTATTTCCGGATCGCTATGTGGCTGCTCTACGTTTGAAAAGTCTAGGCAATCTCGATGAGCGAGTGTGCCATCATCCAGACGTCTTTTCTGACTACTGGCAGGCAGTTATACCGTAGAAACTCGAGCACTTCAAACTTGCGTTAGCCCGTGCTAACCCTGCTAGCTACCTATACCAAACCTTTTCAGGGGGTTAATTATATTCGATTATATAATTAACTATACCGTATATAAAAGGCGATAAGTAATTATTTTCTATTTTTTACTCCTACTTAACTACTTACTTCGACCTACCTCTACTTACCTCTACCTACTACCTAGGCTAGTAGCCTAGCGATTAACTTAGCTACTTATTACGGCCTATTATTACTTATATTTTTACTAATTATATTACCGATTTAATTACTAATTATATTATTAATTATACCTCTAATTATACCTCTATTATAGGCCTCGTTAAATACTTATAATACTTTTATAATAGGCCCTTATTAAAAAGAGTACGAATATAATAAAAGAGCTAATTATACCTCTAGTAACTAAGTACTATAGGCCTACTCCTACCCTTATTAAAAACTAAAAATATATATTATAAAGTTACCTAGCCCCCTGATAGAGCAATCCGCCGGGGCCGTACCGTATATTACGTATTAAGGAAAACTAGGTATATTGCGCTCTATACCTAATTACTAATTAAAATAGTAATTAACTAACTCGACCGTTATCTCCTTTTTATTAATAGCTCCCGACCTTCTACCGTAGTCCTCTAAGTTTTAGCTATCTAAAGGGCGAGCTATACCCACTCTAACGTACATAAGACCTCTTAATACTAGCCCGCATAAGTAGCTAGATCTTATATTATATACTTTTTTTATTAAAAATTAAGGGACCCCTTATATATTTCTTTACGTTTATAATATAGCCTATATTAAAAAGATTTTTAGTTTTATAAAGTATTTATTTATATATTCTGCCTTTAGTAGCTGCTCGGGCGGTTCTTAGTATTATTTATATAGTATTAATATACGGTATTAATAAATATTTATACTATCTCGCTAGACTATTTTTTTTAAATTTTCTAACTTTTTAACTTTCCCTCTTATAAAGTTTATAACTACGGATTATTAACGGCGATATTAAGCGCCCGATATTACTACTTTATAAGCCTACTACGTACCTAGCTAAGTTAGCTACTCTTCTAAGTAATAGTAGCTTATAATAGTATAGTATTAGAGATACCCTCGTTACTATCGTTAAAAATAATACCGACCTTATTAATATATACCTTTAACTTTAACTTATATATATATATATATTTATTACCTCATTACTTTTATTAAAATCGAAAACGCTTCTTTCGCTATTTATTACTATTATACTATTATTATCGCACTATTACTATTACTATTACTATCTAACCGTTTACTTACTTTTAAGTATACTTTATTAAAATACTAAGACGTTACTAATAGCTCGTTAACCCTTAGGGTTTCCTTAATAACTAAAAGTTCGATCTTATAAGTATTATACTAGAGGACCCCGAGCTATAGAGAGACCGCTTTAATAAATATTATATCCGTAATATTAATTTATAAAAAATAAATAAATATATTATAATAAGCGTTATTCTTATTAGCGCTTTTTTAATATAATAGAGTAGTATAAATAAGCCTAGACTTAATAATATAATTAAGAGCTTAGAAAGAGCGTAAGTAAGCGTATTAAATAAGAATATTAATAAGGAAAGGTTATTATTAAATAAAATAAGGGGAGAAAATAAGAGGTAATATTCGGCTATTAAGAAGGCGATTAATATACTACGGTAGCGGGGTTATTAATATCTTAAGTTTAGTTAGTATTAATAGCTACTTAGTAACGGCTACGTCCGGCTATAGTTAGTTATAAAGTTTTATTAAAGTATATAATAAAAATACTTAATATTAACCTTAATAGACCAGCTTGCCCGTGAAGGCGAAGATGGCCCCCAATGAGGCGGACCGGACCCCAAAGGGGTTTTATAAAGTATAATTTTTAAACTAACGTCGATATATTAAATTTTAATATCCGTATTAACTTAGTTATTTATAGCGTTCGTATTATTACTTAGTTAGATTCTATATTATTAAAAAGTACTATACTACTCTTTAAGTATACTTATATTAATTACGATAGTTAGGGCGTCGAGGGGGCCTAAGAATCTATCGAGCCCTAGAGGGGGGGACTTATTAAGGGGTATTTTTAGGTTCTTAACGAGGTAGTATTTTAACTAGCTAATTTCTTAACTAGTTATATAATTAGTTATTTAGGTAGTAGTTTATATATTAATAAGTACGTTTAATAAGTTTATTTAATAAGCTTATTTAGTAGATTTATTTAGTTTAAATAGAGCTTTGGGCAATATTAGAAATAATAAGGATAGAAAAAATCTTTACGAGCTTTAGTATAGTAAAAGAGTAGCTAAATATTAGCCCTTTTAGCCCTTTTTTTTAAAAACCTCTACGTTATTATTAAAGTTTAGAACCTCTATAGTTAAGGGCCGCTTTTAACTATTACGGCCGATTATTATAGCTAACTATTATAGCCGACTTCTATCGTTAACCTTTTTAACTAGCGCCGCTATATAACAAAGAGGGTAGCTTACTTATCCCAAATTAAATAGCGGTTTTTGTATTAAAATTACTATATTACGTTAAGCGCGTACTTAGGATATATTACACGTATTATATAGTTAAAAAGTGTACTATATTATATAATTTCCCTTAAAAACGTAATCCCGTTAAGGTCGATCTTTTGTGCCTATAAAGCCGGAAAAAAAACTATTATATAAAGTTACCTAGTTAAGTAGCGCTCTTATTATTATACTTATTAAATTAAAGTTAACCTCTTTATATTTTTTAAGTATTATTATATTAAGAAGACTAATAAGGAGGTAGTTTATTTACTATAGCTACGCTAGGGCGAGACTAAGTTACTAAGGATATATAAACGTTTTATATACTAAAAAGCTATAGATTAGTTTAAAGTCCCTCGAGGTACGGTTATTACTTAATATTAAAACCATAAGTTAATTATTAATTAGTTCTCTAACTATACTTATTATTTATAATAACTAGAGCTCGAGATAGCGCTCTATAATACTTTTTATTAGTAACGAAGTAAGAAAAAGCTCGTTAGTACTAGTTAGTTTAAGAGGAATACTAAGCGGATTTTTATTAAATAGAATCTAAATAATAAATTTTTTTTTATTTTTTCCCTTAGTTAGTTTCGTAGCTTCTAAAATCGTATAAGAATTACTTAACGTCGACTTATTAAATAGGTAACTAAGTTACTTACTAAGTACTTTAAAATTATTAATAGTTTTTTTTTTTTTATTTAAGAAGTTAATTAAATAGCCTTAGTAATAGTAAAGCGGTCTAACCTCGGAGATATACTCGGGAGTCTAGCTCGTTAATTTCTTAACTTACGAATTCTTAACCTCGATAAGACCCCCGTTCTTTTTAAATACTTAGATAGTTATTTATTTTTTATTCTGCCTTTACTAGCTGTTCGGGCGGTTCTCGGTATTATTTATACAGTATTAATACACAGTATCAATAGATATTCCTACTATCTCGATAGACTATTCTTTTTTTAGATTTTCTACCTTTTTAACTTTCCCTCCTATAAAGTTTACAACCACGGATTATTAACGGCGAACTTAGATAGTTATATATATAATAATATTAGGGCTAAAACCGTAGCTAATAAGAGCGACTATAGTAGTTAGGGCAAGCGATAAGCTATATTAATACTCTATATCTTTACTAATAGTATATAACGAATTAAACTAAAAATAATATTCTATAGTAAGCCTGTAAAAGAAGGGGGTTGATTATAAAAAAAAGAGGGCCTATTATACGTAGAAGGAGTAATAGTTAAGTTTAATAAAATAGCTTATAATAACGAGTACTTATTTAAAAAATAAATTAAAAGGAATTAATAGCGCTAACTAAGGGAGACGAGTACTTATTAATTATAAATATCGTTTCTTTTTATAAAAGGAATTAATATACCGGCGTCGCAAATTAATATACCGGTATCGCTCTTATATTAGCGTCGCTATTCTACTTTTTAATTAGTTCAAAAATTTTTTATTAATATAGTTAGATTCTATTAAATACTTATAAAATATCGTAAGCCTTTATTCCTTTACTCCCTTTATACTAAGGTTATATTATTAAACCTCAAAATCTAATTTATAATATTTATTTATAATAGCTTTTATAATTAGAGTTAGAGACGTTCCCTAAGGCTAATCTTAAAATATTACCCTTATTAAGAGACTTCCCTCTTTATAAAAACGATTATTAATTAATTATAGTTTCTTATTATTATTTAGCTAATTACTATTATCTCCCTCTTTAAAAAATAGCCGCCTTAGTATTAGCTAATTTTATAAAGTTAGTAATTTTAAAAAATAGTACGACCTTATTACCGAGCTCTTAGTTAGTATATTATAAAATACGTAACTTTTTATAAATAATTACTTTAATATAGAGCTTATATTATACCTTATTCGCTATTTCCCTAAAGGAATAATAAAAACCTAGCGGACTACTCTCCTACGACTTTCTTTAAAATATAACCCCTCTCCCCCTAATAAATAGTCTTAGTAACCTTTTTATCTTATAATAAGTAATTTAATAATACTAGAATGGGGTAGGGCGATTAGTCCTAGTAGTTCTTTTTTAAAACTAATTAAGTATAGGGATCTATAAGAGAGCTAATTAAAGGAAAATATAAAAAGAAGGGCCCCGATTAAGGAAAAGAGCTCGGTAGTACGGATTTTTATTTTAAGGATATATATACTTTTTTAAGATCGAACTAGAGCTTTTTTAATAATTTATTTTTAAATATAATAATATAAAATAATTAAGAACTCTACTCTTTTAATCTAGCTAATATTACCCTTTTTCCTCGGTTATAACTCCGTTAATTAAGGCCGTATTAACCTAATCAAAAGAGGTATTTTATATTATTTTTATAAATATTAATAGTTTTTTTAAGTACTATACTACGAGAGTCCTTTATACTCTATACTTTTTTAATAATCCCCTTTTTTAAAAGTCCCTTCTTTTTTTAAATAAGAAAATAAATAAAAAAAAACCTAATTCGATCGGAGATATTTTAAATAAATTAATTAAAAAAAGCGGTATAATAATTAAAATAAATACGAGTAATAAGACTCTAATTTAAAAAAAAATAACTAAATAATTAAGATATAAAAATAAAAATATATAAAAAAGGGCTTCTTATTTAATAAGAGGGGGATATAATAAACCTTAATAAGCGAATAAGATAAATAAGTAAAAAAAAACGTAAATACTTAGGACTAGATCGGGCCTAAATATAAACGCTATAATAGTACGATAAAACGAATAACGAGTTAGGATTAGAACTAATAAAATACCTTAATAAGTATAACTAGTTATTTAACTAAACTATTCCTTATTAATTAATATAACTTAAAAACTTAATAATAAACCTATTTAGAAATATAAATACGTTAGACTAAGGGTACTTATAAAATTAGCTTTTAACTAAACTTATTAATAATTTTAATTAGTATTATTATAAGCTTAATACGATGTCTAATTAAAACTCTAGTTATATACTTAGTAAAGATTAAAAAAGACGGCCTAAATTACGCTAATTAGGATAATAACTACGCTCTAATTATTAAAACGGCTCCTTTTCTCTCTTTTTAAACTCTATTTAAAATAAATAAACTAATATAAAACTATTAAAATTATAAATAAAATTAATAAACTATATATTTTAATAACCTCGGACTATAAATATAAATAATTAATACGTTATTTTTACTATTATTAGCGCCCCTTAGGACGTTTAATCGTACGAACTTAACCCTTTTATTTTAAATAAACCGTTTACTAAACTAGCTTTTATAGTTTATTAAGACTTATAAGCTACGGAGTTATTTAATAATAAAAAGGTTACTTTTTTTAATAAATTTACTTACTAATCTAATTAAAAAAAGCTAGTTATAGCTTAAGTTAAAATAAATACTTTAATTAATACCCTCTTAAGTACTATTATTACTTAGATCTAAATAACCGTACCTTAAACTAAGGGCCCTACGATTCCTTAGCTTAATTTAACAAAAAATATAGGTTTTTATAAAATACTATTCCTTAGTTAAGAGGAGACTATAGTTTTTAAAAATAATAATATTATAAACTTTTTAAAAAAGTTCGAGGATTAGTACGAGATTAGTAAGGTCCCGAATTTATTTAAAAATAAACTTATTACGTATATTATAAAAAAAGACTATTAAACTCTAGTTAAGGACGCGATTAGAGGACTACCCTAGGCCTAAGCTAAGGATTTCTTTTTAAAAAAGTATAAAAAATAGGATATTAACTACTTCTTAAATAAGAAAAAGTAGATTAAAAAAGTTATTAAAAACTATCTATTTCGTTTTTTAATTTAAACTCTACTTAAGTACTATTTATTAAAATTAATAATATAATTACCCTTACTAAATAATAAGACCTTTATATTATAATTAATAAGAGCCTAATTAAGGCCGTATATAAGTAGTTCTATATTAATATTATAAAAAAAGTAGTAAAAGAAGTTGGGGTTACTTTAAACGGCTTTATTAAATTAATAAAGTACGTAAAGTTTAAAATAGGACTTTTTAATATAATTATATATAAAAAAAAATATAGCTTACTCTTTATAAATAATTAAAATTAACCCGAAACCTTACTACGACCCCCTACTTTTTAAGCATATAATAATACTTAATACTAATATCCGAACTACTAATAATATTACTAACTAATAATAAAGGCCCAGGTTACCTAGGTAACTACTAATAATATTACTAATTTTAACCTAACTAACGAAATAAGTAAACTAAAGATCTATTAAAATAGTATTTACTCTTAAGGTCTTACTTATATATTTAATATAAGTACTACGTATTTTAATTAGCCCCTGATTATAAAACCTAGAGATCGCTATTAATATTATTAAAGTTAATATTACTAAATTATTAAGGATTACGATTAGTATACTCTTAATAAGGACGCTTATTTTATTATTTTAGCTTAGGGAGCTTAGTATTATAAAAAGCGTAATAATTATAAATTTATAAATAATATCCTTTTTATTATAATTAAAAATAAAAAAAAGCATACGATTACTAATTACGTTACCCTTTTTTTTTATATAATAAATATATTAATTAAAAAAGATACTAAGCTTTTAACTAAGTAAATTCTAAACTATTAAATTAGACTACCTTAGTAAACTATACTTATACTTCCCTTAGCTAATTCTATAAATATAGTTAGATATGTTTACGTAGTATAACCTAATTTAAGTTACTATAACTAAGCGGATATTTATACTATTTATAAAAAAAAACTACCTAAGAACCGTACTTTAGTAACTAAGCTATATTTTAAAAAGACGTATAAGATTAATAGCCTAAGCTAGCCTTTATAACTTAAAAAAAATAGTTTCTTTTTTTAATTAAAAAAGAAAAATTATAAAAATTAATAATAATAATAAGGTTTTTAAAATAATAAAAAACGTAACTTTTATATTTATTTCTAAGCCCTAGCTTATTAAAGTTCTAATTAATACTCTTAATATTAATACTTAAAGAACCTAAGAGCCTCTTTTTTATAAAACTTAAAAAACGATAATTATAAATTAGACCCGTAATTTTAACCTTAAGGTTAAGGTTAAAAAACTAATAAAAAAGAAGTTTAAAACCCTAATCTTACTTTTTATAAACCTCTTATAAAAAATTATATTAAAATATATTATAATAATAATAACTTTAATACGTAATTAAGAGTACTTTAATATTAATAAAATCTTATTAAAAGCTCCGAAGTCCTTAGCTAACTTAGTAAAGAACGGGTAATAATAAAAAAATATTAAAAATCTTTTTAATAAGTATAATAAGAACTTTTTTTTAAAACCGAGCTATATAACTAAGATTAATAAAGTTAGAGGCGCTAACCCGACTTTTAAGTTCTTAATTTCTATAATCTTAAACGCCTATTTATAGTTAGAAGTTTAAATATTTAATATAGATTAAAATAATAAGAGTTTAATAATTATTATTATTCTAAATACTAAGGTATAAGTTAATATCCTTTTAAAATAATATATTAAAAAAGCTAGTATTTTTTATATAATAATAAAGCTTTAAATATAGATATTTAAATACGATTTAACTAACTAAATAACTTTTAATAACTTTTATTTTATAAATATATAGATTAGTAAGTTTAAAATAACTATTTATTTCTTTATTAAAGACGAGCAAGAGACCTCTAATTTATTATTATTAAGTCTTTTATTTATATAAAATACTAAGCTATCCTTTAGATATAATAAGTTAATAATTACCGCTCTAATTTATATTAAAAACGCGAGGCTAAGGATCCTTATAAAAATAATTAAAATAAATAGTTTTCGGAATATAAAGAATATCTTACCCTAGCTTAAGTAGTATATAAAAAAAGTTTTTAAATTAAAAAACTAAATACTAATAATATAACTAGGAATACTACTAGTTTTAATAACCCCTACTTAGAATTTAAACTAAAAAAAAACGAGCGTATTATAATAGTTTTAAACTAAGACTAAGCTAACTAAATTATAATTATAGTTACGCTCTATACGATCTAGCCTTAAATTATATAAATTAGGAGAGTGATAATAATTACTCGGGGTAAGGTTAGAAATAGACCGAACGGATTAGCTAACTAAAACGATTTATATTTCTTAATAAAAATACCTACTTTTTAATAAGAGGAGTTATATATTAAATAATAAATTATAAAACTAGGATAAAAAGTATTAAAATAGTACGAAATAGCTAAAAAAGCCTTTTATAAGATTCTTTATATTACTAAAGCTAATATAATATATAAAAAAAAAACTAGAAAGTCTAGCTAGTTAACGACGTACCTTTTAATAAATTAATATTTAATAATAATCCTTACTAAAAGCTTAAAAAATTTAAAAAGATTAAAAATAAGTTATAAAACTAATCGGGCCCTTATAAAAATATTATTATACTTAAGTTTTTAAATATAGAACTAGGCTCTAGATTAATAAATAACTAACTCTAAACTATTTTTAAAGATTATAACTATTTTTTATTTTATAAATAAGATCTTTTTAAATAAATACTCCTTAATTAAAAAAAAGCGCTAATATAGGACTTTTTTAAATATAGCTATCTCGACTTTATAGTCGCGTTATTATAATTAATTAAGATTATATTTTATAAAGCTTAGTAAATAAAAAGTATTCTAATCCTAAAAGCTCTATTATTAAAAGCCTTCGAAATAATTTAAGAACATATTACTTAGGGTATTATTAAAAAAAGCTATACTACGTATTAAAACCCTTAGTTCTTAATAATAAAAAAAGATAGTAGTTTTTAGCTAATTAACTTAGTAACTAAGGTTAATACTATTACTTTTTAAAATACTTAGTAACTACTTAATATTAATAAGTTCTTAGAAAAATTTATTATAAATTAGCTTATTTTCTTTTTAAATTTCTTTTTTAATTACGATTAGATCTCTTTAAATAAAAAGAGCTACGATCTAACGACCTTTTTAATTTTATTTAAGCTATATAAATACTATACCCTCTTAATAAGAGTAATAAATTTAGTAGCCTAATTCTATTAAATTATAACCCGTATTCTCTACGACTTAATTTTAAAATACTATAACATTTTTATTAATAATATCGTAATTAAAGGCCCGCGATCCTACTATAATAATAAGTACTTAATTAACTATCTTAAGATCTAATAATTCGTTTATAAATATTTCTAAAATATTAATTAAGTCTTAGTTAATATTAAACTAGTTAGCTATATTATTTTTAAAATAAAGTCGTAATAATACTAGCTCTTTATAGTTATTATAAGCTATTTTTATAATACGAAAAAGAGATAGCCTAATTAAACTAAAGTCCTTAAGATTTTTAAATAAATAAAATACTTAAACGTTTTAAAAGTTAAATCGTTTCTTAATATTATTACTTTTTATTATTACTAAATCGAGTAATTTCTTTTTATAATAGCCCTATTATACTCTTTACTTAGTAAAAACTAATTTTTTAAATAGAGAGCGTTATAAAATAAGGTTATAAAAATGCTTAAAGAGGCGATTATTATAGCCCCTATTTTAGTTTTATTAAACTATAATACTAAGGTTAGATAGATTATTTTTATAATAGACGCTAGTATTAAAAAATAGGGTAGTACGCTTAGTTAAATTATTAATAACGAGTATATTATTACTTAATATAAGAGCGGAATATAGTACGAACTAGAGCTTAATTATAACTCTAGAAAGCTCGAAATACGAGGCGTTTTAATAAGCCTAAAGCGTTTTTATAATTATCTATTTAAGATTAACTTCTTATTAAAAACTAATACTTAGATCCTAATTATTTAGATTAATAATATAATAAATAACTTATTATTAATAATAATAATACGCTAGCTCTCTTAGATTAGACTTTTTAATTTTAAAATTAAGTATATTAATAAGAAAAAGAATACTATAGGGGATAGCTTTTTAAAAAAAACCCTTAGCTAATCTAACCTAGTTAAAATAGAGCTTAACGAGGATATTAAAGACTTTATTAATATATAAGTCCTATAAATACGAGTTATAAAGAACTTTTTTATTATAATATATAGTCGTAGTAATACTACTGTTAATTAAATATAAGAAATAAATATTCTAATTAATATACTAATACCGAACGAATAATAGTTAAATCTTTTAAAATAAATTACTTATTTCCTTTTTATTTTAAAGAGGCTAGTTAGTATACTTTTTAATTAGTTTAGACGTTTTAAATAAATAATAATATAATTTATTATATAAAATAAACTTTTATTTTAATAGAGAATAAAAACTCGTCCCTAACCTACTTAAGTAATTAATAATAAGCGCTATTAAGTAGACTTAATTAATAAAGTATATAATAAGTCCGGGTATAGGGAACGAGAATATATATATTTTTATTTTATAGAATAATATTACTAGCTAAGAATATACGCTTAGACTTAAGAGCTAATTACGATTTATAAAGCTTATTAAAAAGCTAGATTATAACGCTTTAATAACCCCTATATATTTATAGTTCCGATTTACGAACCTTTTTTTAAAATCTATTTAAACGTTTAATATATAGGTAAATAAAAGGTTATTAAGGTATATTATAAGTTTATAAAATATTTAAAAGCGCAGATTATAACAAATATTATATTAAAAAATATAATAAAGTTTATTTAGGAAGATATTATTTATTATTATAAAATCTACGGTACTCTAATTATTAATAGAGGATAAGAGAATATAAGTACTATAACATAGCTTAATTAATAATACAGTATTTAATAAAAAGTTATATCGGCTTATAACCCTCGTACTAATAAGCTCTTTAAAAAGGGTTACTAACTTATTACGTATATACTTCGTATTTAGTTAGATTAAAGAAAAAAAGATATTAAACTTATATTTATTACGGCCCTTTTTATAAATAAGATAACTATTAAAATATTATTAAGTTATATACCGTTCTATCTTATTTATAATCGTTATATAATAATCTTAATTAAAAAAAGAATAGTAATTTAGAGAGTACTTAATTAAAAAATATATATATAACGGATTAGGAAATCTAAGCCCGATTATAAGCTTTTACTTTTTTAATAAACGACTAAGAAGCTATAATTAATAAAGTTACCTAATACCGAGCCTAAACCTACGACCGGTTTAACTCCTTATACTCTTTTTAATTAATAAAATTATAAACTAGCGATCTAGTTCTTATTTTTAATATTTAATAAAAGATCGATATATTAATTTTTAAAAAACTCGATTATTATTAATAAGGACCTTTTTATATTTACTTAGTTACTCTAAACGGATCGTTATATTAACTAGAAATGCTTATTAATAAACTAATTATAAGGGCTACTTATATTAATAATTAACTTAAAAAGTTCTTAAAATCTTTAAAAAGTTTTTATTTATTACTTAACGAGTCTAATCTTTATAATAACTTTATTTTTAAGTTAGCTAACTTTTTATCCTTATAGGATAATATAATTAACGCCGTAATTCTACTTCTCGATTATAATAATAATATAATAGATTTTAAAAATAAGAATACTTAATTACTTACTAAGTAAACTTAATTATAAATAAAAGCCTCTTAAGAAGAGTAAATTACTCCTTATTATTACTAATCCTTAATATAAGTTATAAGTTTTTATTTATTAAATATTATTTTATAAAGATATTACTAAATCTTATTAATTTTTTAATTATTTTTTTATTTAGATTAAGAATAAAGATATAAGGGGATAATAAGAGGAGAAGGATTATTTTTTAGTTATTATAATTAAAAACCTAACGACCTTATTTACTAATTATATAATCGTATTAAAAAACCTTACCCCTCTTTTTAAATATCTAAGCTTAGTTCTCTATTTAATCTAATATATTTTTAAAAGGACCGCGTATAATAGTTATAAAGCATAGTATTCTAAACGCTATAAGCCTAAATAAGTAAAGAATTAATAATAAGGGTTCGTTTACCTAATCGATACCCCTAAGACCTGTCGAGTTACGAAGTTTTTATTAAATATATTACTACCTAAGTCACTACTACGCCTTAGCCCAGCTCTTAGTAAAGCTAGTCTGAGTAACTAGGGAAGTAGTCCTTCGAATACTCTAATTAGGGGTAGAAATAGCTTTATTATAAAGATTTTAATTAAAATACTAAGGGTTTAGTTAAAATAAGAGATTATTAAGTATATACTTTCTAAGTATAATCGGGCTATATAAGAGAATAGCGAACGTTAGTATTAAGAGCTAACTAAGTTTTATTAAGATCTTTTATAGTATTATAGTATATATAAAAATAAAACTAATATTAATAAAAATACGAGAGAATAATAAGTCGATTAGTACGATAACTTAATTATAAAAGCTATATATATAACTCTAGCTTATACTCTTTAAATATTATTATTAATAAAAAAAGTTAAAAAAGATTAGGTTAATAAAGGTTAGGATCGGGAGATTATTAAAAAAAAATAGGATAAGAACTAGGTAAAGTTAGTAAAAAAAGTAGTAAAAGTAGAGGAGATAAAAAAAGTAATTATAAAAAAAAAGGTAAGTAAAGGGTTTAATACGATTAACTATATATAGTAATTAGAACTAATCTAAGATAATTTCTTTTTATAAAAAATTAAAAAAAAAATTAGAGGACGATTAGAATAGGGTAGGGCGATTAGTTTTAATAATTCCTTTTTAAAACTAATTAAGTATAGGGATTTATAAAAGAGCTAATTAAAAAAAAATATAAAAAAAAGGGCCCTAATTAGGAAGAGGAGCTCAGTAGCGCCGATTTTTATTTTAAAAATATATATACTTTTTTAAAATCGAACTAGAGCTTTTTTAATAATTTATTTTTAAACATAATAATATAAAATAATTAAGAACTCTACCCTTCTAATCTAGCTAATACTACCCTCTTCCCTCGGTTATAACTCTATTAATTAAGGCTATATTAACCCGATCAAAGGAGGTATTTTATATTACTTTTATAAGTATTAGTAGTTCTTTTAAAGTACCGCACCGCGAGAGTCCCTTATACCCTATACCTTTTTAATACTCTTTAGCTTATTAAATAAGTTATTAAGACTAATTAATAACTAATAATAGTACTACTTTAATAATAAGAATATATCTATTAATAATAATAAATATAAGGTCCTTAAGTTAACTTATTACCCTATTTACCCCCATAGCTATCCTCTACTTAAAGCGAAACGTCTTTTTAAACTATAACCTCTTATTATACTCTAAATAACTAATCCTCTTCTTTTTTTATAACTAAAATCCTAAACTTATTAATTCTTAGTAATTTAAAGTAAACCTACGATACCCTCTTTAACTAAGTTAATAACTTTATAAGAGCTAATAAATTTAGTATTATAAAGCGGAATAAGTATAAAGCTCGAGGCCGAATTATTTAATATACTTTTAAATATAATTAGTTTAGCAAGCTTAGGCTTATATAAGGCGCTAATATTTAATAATATAAGTTTTATAAATATAGTTATAAATAGTAAGTTATTACTAAGGCTTAAAAAGAGGATAAGTAGCTATTACGTTATTATTTAAACCCCTAGTATAAATAATATAATTATAACCCTAGTTTTAAAGCCTTTACGTACCCTTTATATTATAAACTTATTAAAGTAATTAAGGATATTATTAAAACTATAAGCTAACGAGTTAGGATTTAGGCTCGTAATATACGTACTATTATCTAAGAGTAATTTTTAAAGTCCTTATTTATATAGTAAGATATTTATAATACTAAGGCTTATATAAACCGAGAGAAACTAGCTAGATACTTACTAACTATAGCGTTAATTAAGCTATTTAATAAATAAAATATCCTATTTGTTTTTTTTATTCTGCCTTTGCTAGCTGCTCGGGCGGTTCTCAGTATTATTTATATAGTATTAATATATAATATTAATAGATACTCCTACTATCTTAATAAACTATTTTTTTTAAATTTTCTACTTTTTTAACTTTTCCTCTTATAAAGTTTATAACTACGGATTATTAACGGCAATATTAGGCGCTTAATATTATTATTTTATAAGCCTGCGCCTACTTAGCTAAGTTTACTACCCTCTAAGTAACTATAGCTTATAATAATAATATTAGAGATGCCCTCGTTGCCGTCGTTAAGAATAATATCGACCTTATAATATCTACTATACTTTTAACTTTAACTCGTATACGTATATATATTTATTACTTCGTTTCTTTTATTAAAGTTAAAAAACGCTTCCCTCGCTATTTATTACTATTACCCTATTACTATTATTATTAAATCGTTTATTTTAAATATATATTATTAAAATACCGAGACGCCTAGTTATTATCGATCCCTAGGGATGCCTTAAGAGCTAGAAGTTCGATCTTATAAGTATTATACTAGAGGACCCCGAACTATAATAAGGTCGTTTTAAGGAATACGGATTAGATATCGTTAACTTAAAAATTTAAAATATATATATTAATATAAGTATTATTATTATTAATACTTAATTTATATAACATAGCCTTAACAAAATACTTAATTAATTATAGAATATAATTAATACCCTAATATTATAGTAGTAGAATAAGAGGTTTAGAGAGATTAAAAAGGATATTCTAAAGTTATTAAATAAGTTAGAAAATAGGAGGTAGGTTTTAGTTATTTAAAAGGCTATTAATATATTATATTATTAGTAATAGGATGAGCTATGTTAATAGTTAATAACGGCTGCGGCCGGTTATAATTAGTTATAAAGTTTTATTAAAGTACGTAATAAAGATACTTAATATTGACCCTAATAGACCAGCTTGCCCATAAAGGCGAAAATAGCCCCTAATGAGGCGGACCGGACCCCAAAGGGATAAAATATCCTATATATAATAAAATAAGTAAATAACGAGCTAAACCGCTTTATTAACCTTATTTAAACCTTTCTTTATTATTTTTAAATATAGAAGCGATTCCCTAAGGTAATTAGTTTTAATAATACTTATAATACTAATCGCTTTAAGCTCCCTCTTTTCTAGGTTACTAAGTAGACCTACCTTAGATCTATTTATAATACCGCGTTCGGCCTTATTAATAACGAGAAACTAGAGGGTTTCTAGTTTTTCTTAATAAATATTTACTAACTTATAAATTAATACTTAGTCCGTTACCTTATTATTATTATTATAAACTATAATAAGTAAATAAAGGCTATACTAAACGAGCAGTTCCTAGACGTTTAGTAATAACTTTATATTTATTATATTAACTCTAACGTTATACTTAGGGCTAAGTAGAAGTAAGTTAAGGACCGTAGCTATAGTAATAATAATCCCCCCGACAGAGCAATCCGCTGGGGCCGTACTATATATTACGTATTAGAAAAAACTAGGTATATTGCGCTCTATACTTAATTACTAATTAAAACTCCTAACTTTTTACTACGTAAAGTCCTCTAAGTTCTAGCCGTCTAGAGGGCGAGCTATACTTATTCTAATATATATAAAACCTCCTAGTACTAACTTATATAAGTAGTTAGATCCCGTATTATTTATTTATATATTCTACTTTTACTAGCTACTTAGGCGGTTCTCGGTATTATTTATACAGTATCAATACACAGTATTAGTAAATACTCATACTATCTCGCTAGACTATTTTTTTAGATTTTCTAACTTTTTAACTTTCCCTCTTATAAAGTTCATAACCACGGATTATTAACGGCGATGTTGGGCACTAGATCCCGTATTATATACTCCTTCTTATTAAGGATTAAGGGACCTCTTATATATTCCCTTATATTTATAATATAACTTATATTAAAAAGATTTCTAATTTTATAGAGTATAATTTTTAAACTAGTATTAATATATTAGATCTTAATATCTATATTAGCCCGGCTATTTATAGCGTTCGTACTATTACTTAACTAAATTTTATATTATTAAGAAGTACTACGCTACTTTTTAAGCGTACCTATATTAGCTACGATAGCTAGGGCGTCGAGGGGGCCTAAGAATCTATCGAGCCCCAGAGGGGGGGACCTATTAAAGGGCATCTTTAGCCCGCTAGTTACTAATTATATACTAAAAAGTTCTTAATAAGGTAGTAGTTTATATATTAATAAGTACGTTTAATAGGTTTATTTAATAGGCTTATTTAGTAAATTTATTTAGTTTAAATAGAGCTTTGGGCAATATTAAAAATAATAAAAATAAAAAAAATCTTTACGAGCTTTAGTATAAAAAGTAGCTAGATATTAGCCCTTTTAGCCCTTTTTTTAAAAACCTCTACGTTATTATTAAAGTTTAGAACCTCTATAATTAAGGGCCGCCTCTAACTATTATAACTAACTATTATAGCTAACTATTATAACTAACCTTTACTATTAACCTTTCTAGCCGGCACCGCTATATAAGTATATTACTTAGCCTATTATTAATAAATAATAGGGGAGCTTACTTATTCTAAATTAAATAGCGGTTTTCGTATTAAAATTATTACATTACGTTAAGCGCGTACTTAGGATATATTATACGTATTATATAATTAAAAAGTGTATTATATTATGTAATTTCCTTTAAAAGCGTAATCCTATTAAGGTCGATCTTTTGTACTTATAAAGCCGGAAAAAAACCACTATATAGTAATAATAATAATAGGTCTGATAACGAGGGATATTAGTTATTAATATAAGTAATAGCTATACTAAGTAATAAGGATAAGGCCTATATTAATACGCCTATTAATAAGCCCCCCCCCTTATATATATTATAGGGTCCTTATAATATAAAAGCTTATTATTTTTACTAAGACTAAGTATACTCTTAAAAAAGCCTAAACTAAGCTCTATAAAAAGTTTAATAACTAATGCCTAATCCTCTAGTACTTTTATATAATATACTTATTTTTAAGAGCATAGTAGGCCTATTATTTTATTTAAAAATACTAGCCCCCCGACGGAGCAATCCGCCGGGGCCGTACCGTGTATTACGTATTGGGGAAAACTGGGTATATTGCGCTCCATACCTAACTACTAATTAAAAAGCAGCCAGATATTAGCCCTTTTGGCCCTTTCTCTAGAAACCTCTACGTCGCTATCAAAGTTCAGAACCTCTGCGGTTAAGGAAGGCCGCCTCCGACTATTACGGCCGACTATTGCGGCTAACTATTATAGCTAACCTCTACTATCGACCTTTCTAGCCGGCGCTACCGCGTAAAGGGCAGCTTACTTATTCCGAATTAAATAGTAGTTTTTATATCGAAATTACTATATTACGTTAAGCACGTGCTTAGGATATATTACACGTATTATATAGTTAAAAAGTATACTATATTATATAATTTCTTTTAAAAGCGTGATCTCGTTAAGGTCGATCTTTTGTACTTATAAAGCCGGAAAAAAACTACTATATTTAAAAAATACTAGAACTTTAGTACTCGCGTTACTTCTAGTACTAAGTTAAGTAATAATAATATTAAGGGTTATTTTTTAAATAGTTTTAGATACTTATATTAGTTTATTAACGTTATATAAGATATAATTAGTAATCCAGAGCTACGTTTTTACTAAGCTTATATAAAAAACGAGGTATTTATAAGCTAGGAGTATATAAGTACTCGCTTTAAATACTTAAATAAACTTCGAATAATACTTTTCTTAAAATATTTTATCTTAATTAGGACATAAGGCCAGCTTATAAAAAAGTAATACCGTTTAATAAGAGGCTATTCTTAGACCTCTTCGGATTTTATAATCTAAACTATACTATTTTAATTAAGCTAAATATCTTATATTATTATAAGATCTATTTTAAAATATTAAATTTAGCTACTTTTAATAAGTAAGAAGTATACCCTTAGTAACGTTTTTAAAAGACGTCTTTTTTAGATCTATATTACTAAATCCTCGACCTTAAAATTATTATATCCCTCCGTAGTAAACTAAGGAACATAGTATAGCCTATTTTATTATAACTAGCTTTATTTAAAAAAGGCTAGTTAGTTAATTAAGCCCGTACTATTTATAATAACTAAAGTATAAGTAATAAAAAGCGAGGCTATTTATTTAAAAATAAAAATAAGTTAACGCTAGCTAGGCTTATAAAAAAAATAAGTTAGCTAAGTTAAAGCTAAATATCGAGCTTATTTTAATAATAAATAAGGAGCTAGTTTAGCGTTCTTAGTAGGGGGAGGATAATAGGGAATTATATAAATAAATAGCTAATATAGCTTAGTATTCAAAAAAAAACGGAGTTAATAAAAAATAGTTTATAATAATAATAAATTATTATAACTATGTTAAAAGAGGTAGTTAAGTAGACGTTATTATAATTTACTTTTTATATATTTTAAATATATTATAAAAAAAAGCTTTACCTATTTAAGATTTATATATAGTGGTTTTTTTCCGGCTTTATAGGTACAAAAGATCGACCTTAACGGGATTATACTTTTAAAAAAAATTATATTTATTTTTTTTATTCTACTTTTACTAGCTACTCGGGCGGTTCTTAGTATTATTTATATAATATTAATATATAGTATTAATAAATACTCTTACTATCTTAATAAACTATTTTTTTTAAATTTTCTACTTTTTTAACTTTTTCTCTTATAAAGTTTATAACTACGGATTATTAATAGCGATATTAGGTACCTAACGCTATTACTTTATGAGCTACTTACTTAGCTAAGTTTACTACTCTCTAAGTAACTATAGCTTATAATAGTAGCATCGGAGATACCCTCGTTATTATTATTAAAAATAATATTAACCTTATAATATTTACCCTAATACTTTTAACTTTAACTCGTATATATATATATATTCGTTACCTCGTTTTTTTTATTAAAGTTAAAAAACGCTTCCCTTATTATTTATTACTATTACTCTATTACTATTACTATTAAATCGTCTACTTATTTAAATATATACTATTGAAATACTAAGACGCTTAGTTATTATTAACCCCTAGGGATACCTTAAGGGCTAGAAGTTCGATCCTATAAGTATTATACTAAAGGACCCCGAACTATAATAAGGTTATCTTAAGGAATACGGATTAAATACTATTAACTTAAAAATCCAAAATACGTATATTAATATAAGTATTATTATTATTAATACTTAACTTATATAATATAGCCTTAATAAAATACTTAATTAACTATAGAGTATAATTAATACTTTAGTATTATAATAATAAAATAAGAGGTTTAGAGAGATTAAAAAAGATATTCTAGAGTTATTAAATAAGTTAGAAAATAGGAGGTAGGTTTTAGTTATTTAGAAGGTTATTAATATATTACGTCGTTAGTAATAGGATAAGCTATGTTAATAGCTACTTAGTAACGGTTACGGCCGGCTATAGTTAGTTATAAAGTTTTGTTAAAGTACGTAATAAAAATACTCGATATTAACCCTAATAGACTAGCTTATTTATAAAGGCGAAGATGGCCCCTAATGAGGCGGACCGGACCCCAAAGGGTAAAAAAAAATTATATAATAAAGTAACTTTTTAATTATATAATACGCGTAATATATCCTAAGTACGCGCTTAACGTAATATAGTAATTTTAATATAAAAGCCGCTATTTAATTCGGGATAAGTAAGCTACCCTCTTTATTACGTAGCGGCGCTAGTTAGAAAGGTCAATAGTAGAGGTTAATAATAGAGGTCGGCCGTAATAATCGGCCGTAATAATTAGCTATAATAGTTAAAAATAGCCTTCCTTAGCCACAGAGGTTCTAAACTTTAATAATAGCATAGAGGTTTTTAAAAAAAAAGGGCTAAATAAGCTAATATTTACTACTCTTTATACTAAAGCTTATAAAAATTCTTTTTATCCTCATCGTTTTTAATATTATTT
Organism: Colletotrichum cuscutae; assembly: GCA_030869315.1. Taxonomy (NCBI): domain Eukaryota; kingdom Fungi; phylum Ascomycota; class Sordariomycetes; order Glomerellales; family Glomerellaceae; genus Colletotrichum; species Colletotrichum cuscutae. Next base: position 193,054 of record MPDP01000292.1, read on the forward strand.
AAAGCTACTCTCTATTTAAACTAAACAAATTTATTAAATAAGTTTACTAAATAAATTTACTAACTAAATTTACTAAACAAACTTATTAATATATAAACTACTATTTTAATAAGAACTTATTTTTTTAGTATATAGTTAGTAATTAGTAGGCTAAAGATGCCTGTTAATAAGTCTACTCCTCTCGGGCTAAGCGCTCTCTTTAGCTAGCTCGACGCTATAACTATCGTAACTAATATAAATATACCTAAGGAGTAGCGAAGTACTTTTTAATAGTACGGAATTTAGCTAAGTAATATTATAAGTATGTCATATAAAAACGGAACCGTAATTGCCGGCTAGTAATTACGCCTTATTTACTACACACCCCCCCAGATTTATGGCTTGGCTAGAGATCTGCTAGTATGCTATTGCTCTTTAGTCTGCTCACTGCTTACTAACTGGGGACTTAACCATTATTAGTTGCTTAGTGGGCGTCTGACGTACTTTTCTTTTTGAAAAGATTCAACTAGACGGGATTCGAACCCGCAACCCTTGGTATAGGTGGTGCTTACGTAAGCTGGACTTTCCAGAGTTATACACTAACTAATAGAGGCAAAGGGCTCATAACTGTCGTACAAAAACGGAACCGTAATTGCCGGCCAGCAATTACGCCTTATTTACCACAAAGTACTATAAATAGCTAGGCTAATACGGATATTAAGATCTAATATATTAACGCTAGCTTAGTTATAATAGTTATAATAAACGGGCTAGAGGTATAGATAATTAGAATAATAAGCTAGTACTTTAAATAGCTCTTATAAAACCCCCTAAGTAGTAATAATACTTATATAAAAAAAGGGATTATACTAGACCTAGCTACTTATGTAAGCTAGTACTAAGAGGTCTTATATACGTTAGAGTAGGTAAAGCTCGCCCTATAAGCGGGCGGTAAAAGGTTAGGAGTTTTAATTAGTAATTAGGTATAGAGCGTATTATACTTAGTTTTCCTTAATACGTAATATACGGTACGGCCCCGGCGGATTACTCCGTTAGGGGGATTTAAGATTTATAAAAGCTTATATTACTAACTTATTTAAAATTTATAAATCTTAAATAGGTAATATAGCGGTTCTAAATAAGTACATAGGTTATAATAGTATTCTTATTTTTAAAAACTTTAAACTAGATCTTAGGTTAGAGAGAATAGTAAGAATAGCTATATTAGTATAGTTATTTTTATTACTTTTATAAGGAGGTACTATTTTTTTAAACTAATTAAAAAGTAGAATAGCGACGCTAGTATAAGAGCGACGCTAGTATATTAATTTATAACGCCGGTATATTAATTCCCTTTATAAAATAGATTTTATCCTAGTGCTATTACGTTAGTACTATATTATACCCTACTTTATATTACTAAAGACTACTTCCCTCCTCTAACTTCTTAATACCGTAGTTAATAAGCCCTTTAAGTAGTAGTTTTTAAAAATAACCGACGCTTATATACTTAATAAAGAAGAGAAAGCGCTAAATAAATAAGAGGAGCTTAAGTAGGAGACGGGTATAAAGAGAATAATAGTTATTAAAATAGTTAAAATAGTAGCTATTAAATTAGCTTATAAAAAGGGCTTAATAGTTAGCTAGGCTTTCTTATAGTACGGAATATTTATTTAGCTTAATAGTAACTAAGTTAATAAGATCCGGATTAAAAACGTACTTACTAAGGCTATCGATTATATTAAATAAGAGCTCTTTAATATAGAAGCTTATATTAAATAAGAGACGCTATAAGAAGAGATTCTAAACTTTATTATTCTAAACGATAGGTTAGAGTATATTTTTATAATAAAAGAAGTCCGTAATAGTATTAATAAGTAGTACGTTAACTTAATAGTCTAATTATTATATAAATAGGGGCCCGTTAGTAGTAGTAGGCTAGGGGATAGTTAGGGGCTTTTAGTTACTTACGTACGATAATTTCTAATTAATACTTTTATTTTTTTTATTAATTTAACGAGAAAAGCTTAAAACTAACGAGAAAGCTAAAATAATTATTAAATTAAATTAATTATAAATCTAGCCTCGACGGCAAGCTCTTATTAGCTAGATTAATTAGAATATTAGTATATACTAAAAATAAGTAGTAGCTATATTTAACTACTTTAGGTAGTATTACGATTCTGCTAGAGCGCTAGCAGGGTTGGCACGGGCTAACGCAAGTTTAAAGTGCTCGAGTTTTTACGGTAGTTGAGCGATCTTTTCCTTGCGCAGTTGTTGATATCACCGTGTCAGCTCGACCAGGCCACGGGGCGTATGTACCAGGCCGGTGCTGAAAAATGCCCATCGATTCCATGGAAGAGCTCTGATGGCACGATGGATTACAGTCGGGGGCCACGCTGCAACATGGGAATTCTCCGCGCAGTCGAGTCGAGTGACGTCTTAGTTGAAGTGGCGATTTCTCGCGTATGTGTGCTTCTCGGCTGCCAAAAAAAAAAGACGCTAAAACTCCACTTCTTCTGGGCCAACCTGTTTTTTCCACCGGTGATCAGTGGCGGCTCTCCCCGGAGCCGAGATGACCAGCCCGGGACTCTAATGGCACGCATGGCTTAGGTAGGTGCCTGGTGACGACATGGGCAAGGGAACCGCATTACAATCAAGGTGGGAAGATCCTCGTGGCATTGCGCTCCACGAAACGGCAGCAAGGGCCGGCCCGGTGCTTTTTTCGATAGCTTAAACATTTAGAGATCTCGTTCGGAAGGAGTGGGATATAAATCGGCTGGGTTCCGATGGACCGCTTAGCAGCGGCTACCCTGGCGAATTTCCCAGATATGATGTGATGGTCCTGTGGTACCGGCCTGTCGTGGCTGTCACAGGTCTCACGTAAAATCCGCCAGTGTAGACGGGAAGCTAATTCGCGATTCCTCGCGTATGTTGGGGATCTAGTCCATGATTGGTTGGACCGCGATCACGGGGGTTATTGCTCTAGCCCGACGACGGCATTCGTGCTACATGAGAGCGTAATCTTTTCGAGTGGTAGGATGATCGCTCAACATATCAAACCTTTCCCTAGATGCAGGTGCTCCAAGCAAAGGTCTTCGCCGTTGTGCCATACTACATCAATGGCTCATCCTTTTATCAACGCACAGTTGATAGACCCGTAAGGAGTGGTGCCTCAACCGTAAGGTGACTTGACCAGCAGCCCCTGGCTTGGCCACGATCTATGTCTCTGCTGATTGGGAGACATTTCAAATTCATAGCATATCTCGAAGCAATATGGTGCTTGAACAGTTGCGCATTGAGAAGGTGGAGCCGTAGTTGTCGAGGAAGTAGGTTTGACGGAGATATGAAAATCCCAAGGCCGATTATGGCAGTCATTCTACTTTATGCACTCTATCCCTTCAACTTCGAGACGGCGGCAATATATTTTTACGTCCTTTCCTGATGGAGAACACTGAGTTGTGTAGCATTGAGCTGACCCTATTTCCCTTGAATCTGTCTATAAATGACATCGAATAAGGTAAATTTAGAGAAAGACTGGAGACAGAAATTCCGACGCCATCTAGTAGTTGATGCAATAATAGCAAAAATGTGAAAACCCGGGGTATAGACGTGGAAAGAGGAAAACAGAATGCAAGAACCAACAGCTAACACGAACACTTCCACCCCCAAGCAGCCACTACGACGACTGTTGACTCGAAGACACCTCAGGACGCAACCAATCAAATGTATCAAGCAAATCAAAGTTGAAATCAAGCTGCGTAGAGAAATCCCAGTCCATGGGGACATCTAGCATTACCCCGGCGGGCAACCCGCCGTCGACGGCGGACGAGGCCGACGCCGCGGGGCTGTTGAGCGCCTGGTCGAGGACGCGCTGGATGATGACCTTGCAGTCGGCGCAGAGGTCGCCGTTGGGCGCCGTGGGGCTGACCCAGTCGAGGAAGCCGACGAGGAGGCTCAGCTTCTGGATAATGCTCGAGCGGGAGACTTGGGGGTTCTGCGGGTGGTGGCCGCCTTGGAGGGTGGGTTTGAGGAGTTCCATGCAGAGGATGCCGCCTCCGGGAGCCGCGTAGGCCATTACCTAGTTGAATGTGTAAGTGTTCGTCGTGTTTGTTCCCAAGTGCAAGAGGTGTTGGAAGAGGAAGGATGTTCCGGGGGGGTTCGACACGTACGAGCCATTCAAAGTCACCGTTCATGCAAGATAGACGATCCATGTTTGTCCAGAACATGAGGGTCTTGGAAACCATTTCAAAGCTGACAGACAGCAATGCGCCGTCATCGTGGCCTCTTTTCGCGAGTAACCGCTCGATGAAGAACATGTTTTGGAGGTGTTCAAGCTTCATGATGAGTCGGGTGTACAGTAACGAGATGTCGAGTTTCCTGTTCTGCACGTCTTCTTCTCTCAGGGTCATGATATCGGGGAACCCAGCAACAGTCCGAAGTTGTCTTTCTTTGATTTCTCTGGAGGATGAGTATTAGCAACGTAATCATGTATCTCACGTAGACAGGTGTAAGTGACAACTGCCCCAATCATCACTCACAACAACGTCTCAACCAGCGTCACGGAGCCCTGTCCGAGCGCGATCTCGAATATTTCGTCCCGGATATGTGCCAGCATCACGCGGGCCCGGACGATGGTGGCAGAGTAGAGCTCGCCCTTGGTGTTCCATCCGTTTTCATCGAGTGCGGCGACATGGCGCGCCAGCGAGGCCTCGTCGGAGAGGAGGTGGTCGTCCTTTAGATCCAGAGGCGGTGGTGTGCGCGCGTATCGGCGGCTGATGAGGGGTGGTCGGCCGGCGAATGAGGCCAGGACCTTGTCAACATAGAAGACGTAGGAGAAGAGTTTGCGCTTGATCTCGGAGCAGACGGTTGGTTTGTAGCCTGCCCCCGGCGCCGCTGCGACTTCGTCGTGGAAGCCGAGGAATGTTGATAGGGCTACTGTCTCTGCGTGGAGTTGCCAGCAAGCGAAGCCTGCGACGAAGCTTTAGTAGGCATTCCTGCAGAGATTAAGATCACTGTTTACACCATTGGGAGGGATTCAAACAGCCTTCGAGGGTTGAAGTAAAGACGTGAAAGACGCGACTTACTAGCATCGCCCGAGAAGAGCGACTCGATGATGGTGCGCTTCGAACACATGAAGAGGAGCAATGTGTTTCCCCCACTACCGGCAGCCTTGGTCAACTCTATACAAGCACCAAGACAGTACCGATACTGCATGACCACCTTCGTCCCCTCATCCACGCACTGAAACCGGGAGCCGACGTCCGGCCGGTACGGTCCGAGATAACGAGCCGCCAGCTCCAAGTACACAAACATCACGCCCAGTGACTCCCATCGCAAATTGGTGCCGGTGAACTGCGCCATCCACTTGGCCGGGTCAGACTCCTCGTCAGATAAGCACTTTGCGGTGTTTCCGCAGATAGTACGTGCAAGCGCAGTGAGCTGGGCATCATCTGGCCGTCGGCCGTGTTCGCCGGCGGGAAAGTACTGCGGAAACGTGTTGTACAGCGATATCATCATGTGTTTTGCCGCTAGGCGGATCCACCCGTCGCTCGGGCTTAAGTGGCTGTCGAACAGCTTGAGCCCCGTCTCGCGGTCCGGGACGTGGCGTAGGATAGTCAGACATGTTTCGAGCGCCTGAGCCGTCAGGGGCGGAGAGCACTCGAGCCCGCAGTAGGCGGTAGTCCCGATCTCTCCGATGGGCGCCGCGCTGGACGGCTGGAGCTGCTTTAGACTTGAGCGAGTCTCTTCGTAGATGCCGCAAAAGGAGGTGAAGCCGAGGTAGCCGATGCCGAGGACGGCCGGCGTGACGGCCGGAGTGGCTGCCGCGCCGGCCGAGTCCGGGCTGGTGGGTAGACTTGCAGGGATCGAGAGGCGGTGCTGGGTCGTGGATCTCGCGGGCGAGGTTGTCGCTGTTGCCGTTGATGCCGTCCGCGATACCGCCGTTGGTCTTGAACTTAATTGCGATATCGGTATGACGGTGGGCTGAAAGTTCGAAGTCAGGGGAATAGACGGCGCTCTGGAAGCACGACGTTGCTCTCTCGGCCGGGCCTGCCTTGGAGTTTCGTTTGATGTTGCTGGACTGTCACCGAGGATGTACTCGCACACCTCCCCGGGACGCTTCGACTTTCTGCATCTGTTGCATATTGGTTGCGCGTGATCGCAGGCTACTTTGCGTTTTCGGCACGGCTCACAAGCCTGCGGCCGCCCGTTCTTTCGGAGTAAGAGCCGGGGTGGTGTTTGCGTTGAATCCATCTGGGGGAAGACAAGAATTCTTTTCCTTTACTCAAGCGATCCGATCGAAAGCCCGCAATGTACCCGTATTACAAGATTGAATGTTTCGTAAGAGAAACTTCGGGAAGTGAATTGGAAATTCTCATCAACAACACGGCATCGGCTCGACTGTTGACCGCATGAAGTTGGTGATATGAAGTCTAAGTCTCGGCTTCGGCTTCGGGGGCACGGGCGGTTGGACTTGGCTTCGGAAGTGGAACCTCTCAGCCCGTTCGTCCCCACCTCCTCAAGCCGTCGCACGATGACTAAAATCTCATCTTTTGACTCCTTCAAGACCTCCACCCTCTAGCCCGACTTGACTGACCGAACAACGAACAAAACCTGAAGTCGAAAGTGACTGGCCGTGCAGGTCTAGCCCAAAACGACTGGCCGTGCAAGCCTCTCCGCCAAGGGCCTCACCAACCGAACGATGCAACTTTCAGCCCCGAGGATTGGGAACGAGGCGTGATTGGTTTTAGGAATCTCCCTCCTAGGTCGGAAAGCCGGCGCAACGATCCCCCCGTCTGACCCCCGTCGAAAACAGACACTAGCACTGACAAGACTTGTACCAATGTGAACATTTTTGACCTACGACTCACAAACCGCGCCCTTTGACATGATGCCATGTACATTGGACGTGCATTCGTGCCATTGAGTGAGTCAAATGGGGACTGGCCTTGCCGAAGCCGCGTTTGCATTGGAAATCAACATCAGGCCCGTGATGTATAAAAGACGCGGCCCACGACCTCCTTCCCGGGGTCTTAGATCTGAACCGTATATTAGCAAGCAAATCAAGCACGACATTGAGTACATTACAGATCCATTGACGATACCACAAAGAACCACCAAGTCAACAACCTCACCGTTCTACTACTACTACTACTCCCCTTCCTCCACATGAGTTCCATCGAATCTCAGCAATACCTCAAGGCCATCCTCCGGGACAAGACAGACAACAGCAAGACAAGCAACAACAAAAACAACAGCAGCACGATGTCTGGATCCTTCTACGAATCAGCTTTGGTGATCCCTCACATGCAGGCTTCTGCCATGCCTCGTAGGCCTCGCCAGCCTGCACCGGCACCGCGAGCAACAGTCGGCGCCATGTCCTCAGAGTCAACGCTCGTCGACAAGGACGGCGTTCCTGTGATGTCCAAGGAGAAGAACGAAGCCAACGGTGACATCTCTGGTAAGTTGTCTCACATATTGCAGTCTACTCTTCTTCGAGTCTCCTATCTCAATACCTTCGGCCTCATATGGCCTACCGGTTACTCTGATCAGGGATGCCTGGCTTCGATAACTCTAGGACCTAGTTCTCTAACGTAGACTTCTACAGGTTCATCATCGTCGAGCAAGAATCTACTCAAGCGTCTTTTGAAGAAAGCTTGAGTTATTTTTGCAGATACAAAAGACTCAATTGGTCGGATAATTCGCGCTCTACCGCGTCACATGGAACTTTGGAGCTCCGGGCTAGCGTCAGCCTCCTGCTGATCCTTCTACCCTATTACCACGACTACTGCAAATCACTTGAGCGCTCATACCCGTAACGGGCGCATGGCTGCAGTCTTACATCGGACCATATGCATACACGTTCTAACCTGGTGGTTTCCATCAGATGACCAGCCGCACTTGCGCTGTTACCAGGTTCATTTGGCCAATAGTACGACTATGCATTGATCCTGCACCGCGACTTAGTGCTCCTTCAAACACATACACTCTTTAATCATAATCCGACATCCAACTCGATGCAGCTGGGAGAGTACACGTTGGCTTGGGGGCGAGTCGGCTTAATATTGCCTTATTCTGTCTCTTACACTTTCGAAGCCGCGGAGGACAGGGTTGAGCTGAGTGTAACCAAACATTGCGGCTCTTGATGAACAATATGACCCTGGGAGATGAAAGTCAGCCTGGAATGAAGTTTTTGAGTTGGAAAGACCACAAGGGTTGGTTTGGCCTGAGCCTCCAAGGCCAGAGTTTTCACGCAACGCCTCGTAACCTTTGCGACTGCAACTTGTTTTCCATGGTAGTTTAGACTTCTACAAAATCAGAAAACAGATCCCGTTTATTCATTCAAACCCTATGAGGGTCACGAGATGTAAAAGTTTTGAGTTGCAGCACACAGTCCTGGTTGTCATTTACTCAGTGCCTTTGGCAAAACGCAGGTCAATCCCTTCAACAATCGCTTGAATGTCTGATCAGTTGTCCTAAACTTTCAGTCACGCCCATCATGATCTGCCGGACCATTCTTCTCCCTATGTTGTGCATGGCATCGCTTTTCAGCGTCGCACTTGCCCAAGCATCTCAACGTCCTTCTCTGGATAATGCAAGGGACCCCCTCAACTGGTGCGGCCAGGATGAGAAGGTTCATGCGATAGGAAGAGAGGACGACTTGGCCGCTCTTGAGGCATTCTCTAAGCGCTCCTTGAACACTGAACAAGCCTCGATTCACATACCTATCAATGTCTTCCTGGTCGGAACGGAAGAACAGCGAAGTTCGGTCAAATATGTAACTATCCCACCACCTTCTCATGAGAGGAAAACCCCACGACTTCAAGTCTTCCTGCGAACGAATATACTGACTTGGATTATTTATCTAGAAAATCGAAATCCGTCATATTGGGACCACTCTCAACGAAGGCTACGCTAAGCACGGCATCACCTTCGGCCCGATCGAGACATACGAGGTCGCCAACGACACATACGCCAACATGAACCACATGGAGCACCGGCATGACAAGACCCGGGAAATGCAGAGAGCGCTTCGCATCGGTGGACCTGAAACGTTGAACCTATACATTGTGCCGAAATTGGATACAGGCCTCCTTGGATACGCCGCCTTTCCCGACTTATTGACAAATCCTTTCGGTATCGTGGGAGCAACAGGGACGTGGTTCGATGGAGACGCCGTCGTCATCGGCCACAGCGCTCTTGACGGCACTCTGTTTGCAAAGGCCGTGATTCACGAAACGGGACACTGGCTGGGGCTCTACCACCCGTTCCAGGGCTCCTGCAAGATCCCCAACGGCGACTACATCCCGGACACGCCGCAGTCGCGGCACGAGAACTACGCGTGTAAGGCCAAGGACACGTGCCCTGAGTTCCCGGGCGAGGATCTGGTTTGGAATTATATGGCTTACTCGTCGTGGTGAGTTGAGTCTTCCTGCGCACGTGATGAAACGGTGATGCTGATGGTGAATGCAGTGATAAGAACCTATCTTTCACCCCAGGCCAAGCGTAAGTGACAATCTACGTCTCTATACCCCCAATCTTTGACTGAAACATCGTGCCGTAGCCTTTTCATGCGTCAGTCTTGGTACAGTTTCCGCGACCCCAAAACCAGAGACCTTCCCGCCGAATCGCGAGTCCCTTATCGAACGACACCTAACAAGGATATGATTGTCCGTTCAAGATTTGGAAATGCGTAGTTGTTCTGCGCGTCTCAACTTTGTGTGACAGGATGAACAGCGTTTGAAGCCTGGAGGACCAGTCCCGACAAAATGGTGCGAAAAGGAAGTGTGCGGAACGGGCTGTAGTGTTGATGGATTGAAGGTTTCTTTAGCGAGCTTGGCTGTAAGTACATCAAGCAGAATTCAAGCCTGAGAACGAGGCGTGGTCTGGTGTGAGGCTAGTCAAATTCAGCTTCTGCTACTTGCTGCGCTTCTTTCCGTTCTTCACTTGGAACCTTATAATCACGGATACATCTGAGTTCGGTTACATGAGCCTTAGTCCGCGATGCCGTGCAGCCCCACTCCGGCTCCGGCCCAGATCCGCAGGCCGGAGCGACATCGGAGGTGGCCTCAAATTCACAATCGCTAGAACCATGCATGCCTTTTTTCTTCTTCCTTTTGTCAAGTGATGAGTTCCTGTTTGAGACCATTCCCGTTGCCTTTGGGTACGAATGAACTGTTGGCGGCATTCACTCAAACAATACAAACGTCGAACCGAGCCTGTATCTGGCCAGCGGGCCTATGCCTCCAAGTGGTAGACTTTGAGAGCTTACCACTTGGAGAGATGAAACCGCCTAATTGTAACAAGACGATTCTCACGGTGCTATATGCCTAGTCGGAGGGGCAATATTTCGCTGAGAGATGAGAGCTCAACTGAGCAGGCCTTACAGAAAATCGGCTTCAGTTGTAATCACCTGGAGGCTTTCGGTGTCAAACAGTTTCTTCACATGCCTTCGATACACTGTGAACTTCCCTTTCCGAGGTTACACTGAGGCTATCGTTGTACTTGAGCCAGGTCATTATTCAACATAAATGAACGAGAGGTAGACCAGCCAAACTGACATGTACGCCTTTTGGCTGGTTGTGGCTGGTAGGGCGTGGCTCTAACCAGACCTGGGTACTTGTTAACCCCGCTGTGGGATGTCCCACTCAGCCCCGCGAATCTGCTATGAGGCCCCCCACGTCAAGTCGAGTCTTTTTCAGCTTCACTTGCTTCTATTACTTCAGATAGCCATTTGTCACACTTCTCATAAGGACTCAGAAGTCCAGTTCTCGGCCGTACTCAGAAAGTTTGAGTGTTGGTGTCCTAGCTGAAACGCAAGTCACCGAGCCACTCACTACTGCCATCTCATCTCACCACCCGAGAAACAGCCTTGATTTCATCTACAAACTTATCCTTCATTGTCACTCAATCACTTTCACCTGCGCAGCCTAACATGGCCGACCTCATTGCAACCCAACACGGGTCTGAAAAGGAAATCAAGTTCGCCTCCTCAACACCCGCCCAGCGTGAGGCCGCATGGCGCCTCAACGGCGTCTCATGGGCCCCTCCAATGTCCCTTGAGGACTACATGGCCCGCGAAGTCGCGCTCTCTAAGACAGCCCTTTCATCTCAGTGCAACTACTACGTCCTCTTCAACCCGGCCGACCCCGAACACATCATCTCATCCGGCGAAGCAACCGCGAAGACCCTCCTTGTCCGCGATGCCTCCTCTTCGACCCCCCGCGAGGAAAAGGCCTACGCCATCGCCTCCGTTTACACTAACCCGACCTACCGCAGCCACGGCATGGCAACGCGGCTACTGAACAGCCTAAAGGAAGCCATGGACGCCGACTCCAAAGCCAGCGCGCTCTACAGCGACATTGGTCTCACGTACTACGCCCGCCTCGGCTGGGCCGTCTACCCGTCACTCCAAGTCTCCCTCATCTCGGACGATGCTTCAGTCCTACGCAAGCCCGACGGTGTGCGATACCTCGAGGAAAGCGACGTCCCCGCCTACTGCGAAAAGGACGTCAAGCTCCTAAAGAAGAAGCTTGCGAACCTTCCGGAGGACGGAAAGACGCACGTCGCCTTCGCGCCCTCGGCCGACCAGATGCTCTGGCACTTTACGCGAGACGGCTTCATGGCCAAGCAGCTCGCCGGTCGCGAGATTACGCACCGCGGGGCGGCTACCGTTGACGGTAAGGCGTGGGTGTACTGGGACCACGACTTCCGCGAGAAGAAGCTCAAGGTCCTCCGCGTGGCTGGTGACCCGGAGGCCGACGTGACCGCGCTGCTGCAGGCTGCGGTGATTGAGGCCGCCGAATGGGGGCTCGCCAAGGTGCTGGTCTGGAACCCTGATGAGGGCGTCTCGGCTTCAGCCAAGAGGGTGAGTGACAGGACTGAGGGTGCCGTGCGGGTCGTCTTTGACGAGAGACTCGATGGCAGCATTCCCAGTCTGCGGTGGAAGGGCGAGGGTGAGGTCGTGTGGGAGGATAATGAGTATTATGCGTGGTGCTAGATGGCTATGGGAAAGCATATCATTGATGATCTCATTAAGTTGCGGTTTCTCCGTAGATACTCAAGAGTTTTGGATGTCAACACAAAGATCATTCTACTCTTCCGTCTCTTGCAACGCCAGCGCTTTGATCAAACCGACAAATCCGATTTCAATGGCATTCGTCATTCCATCAGCGACCAACTCCTGGTTTCCAGAAAACGAATCCTTCCACCGCCCGCCCTTACCAAAGTATACATCGACGAAAGGGAAAGACAAGCCTTTCGCGCTTTCCTTTCCTCCCGAGCCTTCATTGCGATAGTCTTCAAGCATCGCAGACGTTAGTTTCTCTACATTCTCACAAAACATCTCAGCCGTCCCTGGCTTTATGGCTTCTTGCACATCGACCCATATTGCCTCCCGCTGCGCAAACGTTAGTTGCGAGCCAAGCTCCTCGTCTTGCTCAAATACCAGCAAAGACAACTTGCCCTCGAGCCGCTTTTTCCTTTCGGGCGGGAGATGAATGTCGACAATGTCAATGTGCCGCTGGATCTGCTCTCGCATGCAGTTCATCGACCAGGTGGCCGCTGTCCACTTTCCGACCACAGTGACCCATCGTTCGATTTCAGTCTCTGAAAAGAACGACTGACTTCTGACCGGCGCTTCTCGGGCGGCTCTTTTCGCCGCGTCGTGTATCTTTTCTATGACTTGCGTGAGAGCAATACCAATGACGGCGTATCGTACTTCCCGCCAGACGGTCTCCCACAGAAGGCTCCGGATAGTGTCCGAAATCTTCCGCTCAGGATTTATTTCCAGTAGCAGCACGTGGTGCATCGCGTCCGTTGTCGTGAGTCGTGGGTGAACATCGTACTTGTCATCGAGATTTACGACATCATCCGTTCTTGCAAAGTTGTCATTGAAAGGATGGATGAGCGTCACATTGACAGGCGGCCCCTTCCAAATCTTCGCCATCCGTACAAATTTACCGACAATGGCAAACTCCTGCTTCCCGACGGATCCGATGGTGATGTAAATCATGCAACCTTCGAGGACCCTTGTAAGGTAAGAAAAGAAGTTCCAGAGGGACGCCACACTGTTGTTAGCCTCCTTGAACTGGTCCAAGTCGATCCCGGCGTCAATCATGACCTCTGTCTTCTGGACGAGGATCTGGTCCACGAGTGACGCTATCGCTGACTGTGCTGTCATCCCGCGCGTCCAGATCAAATACGCCGAAGGGACGTGCGACGCAAACTTGCGCTGCTGCTTCTTCCAAACCAATGCATGCTGCGGATCCGGGGCGTCGCACCCTGCCTGTATGACTTTTGTCTCATGGGAATATCCCGACGGAACATATTTCTGCTCCATGCTGAACCATTCGATCCACGCTTTTGACGTGGTGACCTCGTATGTGGCTTGCAGCTCCTGGTGGAATCCGGCTTGGACTTCGAAATTCTTGAACAGATTCTTCCGTATCGCTTGGAAGAGGTCTGCTGTAGGGTTTTCGGCGACGGCTAGGACAAGTTAGCAGGATATCTCCGTTCCCACAACGTCACCTTGCGTACATTTGAAAGCCTGGCGCATCGTATGCCTTTGAAGCGGCAATACAGTCCGGTATCTATCTATGGCGTGGTTTACCATTGCCTGCCTGATATGGAAACATAGCTCTGCGTCCTCGCGGATGTCTCGTTATGTCTTCTTCATCTTCGCCACCAGTTCTCCATATCTGACCTCAAAGGGTTGTAAGAAGGTCGTCATCGCGCGCTCTGTACCTTGGTAAGTAGTTGGAAAGTCATATAAAGTACTTAGCTTGACAACTAACTGAGAATACTTTTCTCTGCATTCTTCGCATCTCTTATGACCTTGTCCAGAAACTCAACGATCGCCGCATATAGTTCGGACGAGAACTCAAGCATTCTCGGAGTCGGGTACAGCGCAATGTACCCTCGTATCCTTTCCAGGTCCCGCCCAATGTCAATCATCACATCGATGACCTTGGAGAGAACGTTTGAGTTGTTCTTCGTCACCTATTCTTCCGGTGAACAGATGTCATCTGCAGAGAGTCGTGATTTCCTACCAGTAGCACAAACTTCAGACCGCCGCAGATCAACGGTAGACCTGAGAACTCTGCTTGTGACAGAATATCAAAGACTCCCTGGTAATGATCCAAGCACTCGATAAGTTTCTTCGTCTTTCCCTCCCCTAGCTTCGCCTCTCTAGTCCGTTGTATGTCCCAAGCAATCCGATGAAGATCTGCTTTGGGGTCACTCTGCTTGCCAACGGTACTCTGGGATAGAACTGTGGCAACTTCATCCTTATTGAGATAAGAGTGAAGTGAATTTACGGCGTTTCTGTATGCTATCTCGGCTTTTCTGTGATGTCTTTCAGCCAGTACTCCTTGCGAAACCGCTGACAACAATGCAGTTCTTCCAACGGAAGAGCCCGAGTTTCCAACACATAGCCGCCTCCTCGGAGCAAACTTACTCGAATGTCATGCGATCAGCTCCTCTCTCGTCTTCTGTCGCATCCTCAGAGAAGCGCCGAAAGACCTCGTTATGGGGTTCCCAGCGGATGATTGGGCTCGATGCACTCTTCGGGCTCCCGCCATCACGGCTCCAAGATGGCGTCCGAAAAACGACGCTGGTGTTCAAGGAGGGAAATCGATACATGTCGCCGGAACATGTCGGCGAAGCTTGAGAACCAGTTCACAAAGGTAACGAAAGTTCTCCAAGAGGTTGATAGGCTAGCGGCGTACTGTGTATCTAGAACCTTAATTGGCTGACCGCCTAGGATGAAATAGCTGAAATTCCATTGAGCTTTTTGATCCTTTTGAAGATCACCAGTGAGAGACTCGATACGATGAACCCCTAGACCTCCTTTACACCAGAGTTAATAGTAGAGTACCACCACGACTATTCAGGGGGAACCTCGGAGACCTTGACAGGGCCCTCCGACTACATCTGTTTCCCTCTGATTCACGTCTGCAGAACCTGGGGGATCACGAGACGAGGGTGATGAGACAGAAAGGAGAGGGTAAGCTTATAAAAAATTGCTTGTTTTCTCAAAGCCGCCAATCAGTGTGAGCGCAGCTTCCGCGTTTTCCTTGGTGGCGCCGGCTTGTGTCACGAACAGGAACCATGCCTTTTCGTGCTGAGGCTGGTGCTTTTCGACTGCTGAGGCCTCTGACCATGGACTATCGGCAGTCTGGACGCAACAGGAGACACAATATGAGGTCGTGTTCCCAGCTGAGGGCTGATTGTGTTACCAACTACCATCATTCACGATAGGCTTTCCGAGGAAGACCTTGGAGACGAGCTCCAACGCCTACACTGAGACGTGTTTCTGACCTCGATTCTTTTCCCGACACGATACTAGTAAGAGGAATGTGACGCCATCCGCCACTATTCACACAGCATGCAAGGATGCCGATATTGTCGAGTATTGGATGGCTAAGTAAGCGGTTGACAAACTGGAATGCTGGTTAATGCGCCTCTTGGCTGTCAGCTTGCTTAAAACTACTACGATAGTTACGATCATCGTAGTACGCTTTTCATAGCGTGATTCTCAATGAGTTTGGAAACAACATGAACTTGAAATAGTAGTAATAGCAGTAGCAGTGATAGGAACGCTAAAAAGAGAGGTAAGGTATTGAGCAACAACCTAGTACCTATTGTGTAGGTATCCCACTTGCTCAGCTCTCCAGCCACACGACTTCGAGCTGGTTTATTGAATGTAGAAAATAGACTAGTGCATATTCCAGCCGTGACAGACTTGACAAAGCAGCGGCTTCTGCCGTCGAACTAGTATTGGCTTTCCTATGCTGGTAGAGAGGCCCATAGGCGAGGAACGAAGTCAACAGTGAGAACTAAGTGCTCTAGGTACAAAATTACGCCAGTGATGCTATAAAGTATGTAGAGATCGTGCCTAGTAGGCGATGCTCACTACGTCGAAAGGCACGCTCAGGTAAGAGAGGCAGATGGACAGGAGACATAGACTAAGGTGACCCCAATATTGGCCGCGAGTTCGAGGAGAACCCCGGGAATAGAGCTCATTTTAGCCTGTACACCAAGTGGGTCGTGCGGACCGGAGCCACGCCGTGCTCGGCCCCGTTTCCAGACTGACGGGCCAGTGACAGGCCGAGTGATGGACCCTGAAAACGGGGGATGCAGCAAAGCGGAGCGCCACGTGACTCTATCGGTGCGATAAGCTAATGTTGCCATCAAGGTGGTCCGTCACAGGGGTTCGAGTCCCGGTTGCGATTTTGGGATCCAAAGAAATTAAGTGGAAGAATTGTTCGGCTCGGCGTTTACTTCAAGCAAGAAGAGGTTACGTCTCACAAACATCACGGGTCCATGACCTAGGAACGATCTATACTTCGCCTTTTGCCCTCCGGCACCTCCCGTCAAACCATGTCGATACGCCGTCCCAGCGCAAGGTCCCGGGCGGACCGCGACAACACGAGTCTCCTTGCCCCCGATACGTATGACGACGACGCCTCATCCATCCACAGCACGCGAAGCGACCAGGACAGCGACAGTGACGATGACCAATTGCAATTGCGTGCGCGGAACAGCCGCGAGCTGCGTGCCGCCGACAGTCTAGTCTTTATGGAAGAAGAGGAGATCGAGAGTCTCGTAGAGGAAACACGCAAGAAAAAGGAGCTGCAACGCCGAGAATCTGGCCTCGCTGTCCCGAACCCCCTGAAGCTATTTGGTCGAGGCCCAGACGGCCAACGGCCTGGATCCAGAGATGGCTCATCCGAAAATCTCCTTGACGAAAAGGACAGACGCCAACAGCGACGTATGAGGAGGAAACAGAAGAAGGACCGGCTGCTGGAGAAGGCGACCCACGGCGAGGACGGCGAGCTGATGTACGAGATGGAAGAAGGGGCCATGAAGGAGGGGAGCTCGACCGGGGAAAGCAGCGAAAGGGACGATAGCGACGAACTCGATCGACAGAGACTCAAGATTGTGACCAATGCGAAGACCGATAAGAGGAGGACTTGGCGCCGTTGGCTGCTCATACACAGCATGATTGCCGTCGGTTTCGCGATCCTGTTTCTGGTGGCGTGGAAGTTGTCAATCGGCAGTAGGTCAGCACACAAGGCCGAGTTCGTCAGCAATGGCACGGCGCTCTTCGCGCCGACGACGATCATTATCAGTCTTGACGGCTTCCGCGCCGATTTTCTGCAGCGCGGGATTACACCGAGATTGAACGCTTTTGTAAAGGAGGGTGTTTCGCCAAAGTACATGCTCCCGGCTTTCCCGTCCGTCACATTCCCGAATCACTACACGCTAGCGACTGGCCTTCACCCCGAGAGTCACGGTATCGTTGGAAACACTTTCTGGGATCCGGACATGCAGGCCGAGTTCTACTATACCGACCCAGCACGCAGTCTCGATGCGAAGTGGTGGAGTGGAGAGCCGTTTTGGGTGACAGCCGAGAGGCAGGGTATTCGTTCCGCGATCCACATGTGGCCGGGCAGTGAAGCGCACATCCTCGGTGTTGAGCCAACATTCCTCGACAAGTTCAATGGCAAAGAGGTACTAGACAACAAGGTCAGCAGGATCCTCGAGTTTCTTGACAAGCCGGGCATGGAAGACAAGACTGCCAAGGTCGAAGACATGCGCCCACAGCTCATCGCTGCCTATGTGCCCAACGTCGACGCGGACGGCCATAGATACGGACCGAACAGCACGGAGATCCGGGTTTCCATCGAGTCGGCCGATGCTATGATGGATCAGCTCTTCCTGGCTCTCGAGCAGCGCAACCTTACCAACATTGTCAACGTCATTGTCGTATCCGATCACGGCATGGCTACAACAGATACGGCGCGCCTGCTTCAGCTTGAGGACCTCGTTGACACCTCCAAGATTGAGCATACCGACGGCTGGCCGCTATACGGTCTTCGACCGAAGAACCCAGATGACCTTCAGGGGCTATATGATGGCTTGGTCGAGAAGTCCAAGACGAACCCTAACTTTGAGGTCTACCTCCGCGACGTCAACATGCCCGAGCGCTACCACTTTTCCAAGAACAAGCGTATTGCACCCCTGTGGATCGTTCCCAAGGCTGGATGGGCTATTGTCACAAAAGAAGAGATGGATGTGGAGAAGGCGCTGAAGGATGGTACGGTCTACAACCCCCGCGGATTGCATGGATACGATCACGAGCATCCCCTCATGCGCGCCATCTTCATCGCCCGCGGACCGGCTTTCCCGCATCCGCCAAACAGCCAGATCGACAACTTTCGTAAGTGTGACCCGCAAGTGTCGTGTCATACTATGAGCTCGGACTAACGTCAGTAGAAAACATCAACGTGTACAACATCCTTTGCGATTCCGTCGGTCTTATTCCAGAGCCCAACAACGGCACTCTGCGCCTGCCGCTCACCACTATGGGTACTCACAAGTCCGAGGACACGCCCCCAGAGCCCGAGGACCCTGTGCCCCCGTACACCACTACCCAGGTCCCCGCTTCTGCCAGCACACCACCAGCGGGACAGTCGGCTACCCCTGATAAGTCCATTCAGGTGGACCCCGTTCCCCAGCCAACGCCTTCCGCGCCGGCGTCAAGCGATGACGAGAAAGGAGATGATGAAGAGAGCGACGGAGCCGATGAAGACGCCATGCAGAAGGGCAAGGAAGCCATGATTGGAGTTTGGGATTGGCTCAAGGACAAGTTTGGAAAGGTTTGGGACAAGATCAAGGGATCAAAGGGAGATAAGGAATCGAAAGAGAAGGATGGATCGGAATGATTTCCTGTGTAGAATTGGGTACATGATTTGGCGTTCACGGGTGGGAGGCATATTGTGGGTTTTCTTTGATACTCCCGGCGATTTTCTGTATTTTCTATAGACTGAAGTCCCCCAAGGTTGTTATTTCTTCTCTTTGCTTCCTCGTCCTAACCTTTCTTTCCCGCCAATACACTCAGTTGGCATCTTCTGTAGCTGCTCGTTTGATGTAGGTCCAGCCTCAAATCCCCAGGCCCCACTATGAATCCCTAGCATTAGATCGGGAATTTCAGGTACGCAATCGAGATATGACTTACCAGTGCTAGACTTCAGACTCTGAGGATCCCCACGATTGAAGAAATAAACCTCATCCACCATGGGCCAGGTTCTACTCTAAAGGTAATCCGCCTGGCTTGATCATGCCGCGCATGACGCTCTTCACATCCGCCTTCTCGTAACCAAAGTCCACATAGTCGCGATGAATCAAGTAAGCGTCATCCGAAGGCGTAAAATTGCGACCGACTTTCTTCACTACAATCAGTTCCGGAACATTGGTGTTAAACATCTCCCCAACTAGCATTTCATCCTCGTAGAAGGGTGACATGGGTTCACACGTCAACTTCTTGGTCTGAACGAAGTTGGGATCGTCGTCTGTCCAATCCTTTGTGACACGGAGTCCAATGCGAAGAATCCGGGTTGGAACATCGATCTTGGAATGACCGGCAGGAAACATATCGCTGAGACCATTAGGTGTCATCGTGAGGGGCGTGATGGTAGCCCATTCGTTGCCATAGTGTCCGTCGAACTCTTCGCTGACATGGAACCACGCAAACGTGTTCTTCTTGATCTCTCGAAAGAGGCGGGTGCTCGGGTGGAAGAGGAACGCGAGCGATGCCTTTTCCATCGTCCAGTCCTCCTTCAGCTGGACAGCAACAGTCCTCTCGGTAGCCATAATGACAGTCGATGTTCAGCTTTGATTGGATGTGGCTGCAGGCTGGTTAGACTGTGAAGACGGGATGAAGAAGCTACGTATTTACCTGTTCGAAAGTACTGGGAAGGCAGACTAGTTCTTTCGCAGTTGCTGATTTTGGGAAGAGAATTATGTTTGCCGAGAGACAGTGGGTGGGATATTTAGAAAGTTGACAATTTGAAAAGGAGATGTCCTTTTATACTGCCCGGTAAGATGGATGTGAAGGAAGAAAGGAAGGAAGGAAGTCAAAATCCTCTTGAGGCACCCATAATACCGAAGTGTTGCTTGAAAAATTGCGTGGGGAAGGTTCGAATTGAAAAGAGACAGTTTTACAGAATTACGAAGGAGATGGAGGTCACATTAAGATGTGTATTCCAGAGATTGGTTGGCGAAGTATTCAGCAGGAAACCCATAGTGAAGGATACGTATCTTACTCCCCATCCGTATCCTCCACATACACGCGTCTTGATCACTCCGAAAGGCTTCTGGTTACCCCTAATCCAGCGCGGCGTCCTCTCTCGGTCTTGGCTCTGGTTGAGTCTCGGACTGCAGACCAAGCAATGGTACAAATCTAGCAAACTAAACTCTACCCATGTCCAAGAATCAATATCACTTACCGAGAATGTCAACACTGACGCGCAACCAATCATTTAACTGGTTCTTGCTGGTAACAGAACCGGCTGTTTGCAAGCCATACTCGACAAAGTCGCGGGGAATAGCTTGCTTGACACCAGAAACCCTATAGCCCTAATGTTTACCGGCGCTAGGGTAAAGCTTCTTGATCACGTTGATATCGGGCACGTCGATGGCAAAGTAGTCGCAAACAGCTATATCGCCGGCCTTGGACGACTCCTTCTCAGTCTGAGTGGTATTGGTGCTAGTCTTTGTGCTAGTCTTAAGCATGATGAGCGTCATGCTGTCAAACTCCGGAACACCTGGTCCATAGTCCTTGACATTTCGAATGCCGATGCGGAGGAATGGGGTGGGGACGTCGACCCTCGCGTCGACCCTGGGGAGTATGTAGGCGAGGCCAGTCTCGGGCTGCTGAACAGGCCGAATGGTGATGAGGGGGCTGTCAGATAGACCTCGCGGCTTCTGACTTAAGGCGACAGGGGCCTTGGTGTCTGCGGCAAGGCTACGAAAGGGCCTTGTGGTCGGGTGGACGAGGAAGGCGAAACTAGCACTGTATTCGGTTCATTCTCCCTTGGGCCGAACTGTTACTCGAGGAGCGATGTTCGAGGGGCTTCCTGGGTGCTTCGCGATAGGAGTTTGTTCAGGAGGAGGCTCGGAGGAGGAGGACAACATCCTCAATGTGTTGTTGGCATTGGCGAACGCATCCAGGGGAAGTTCTGTCGGCGGGGGACCATATCTTCAGCGTATTGGAGTAAATATCCCTTTGGGGTCCGGTCCGCCTCATTGGGGGCCATCTTCGCCTTCACAGGCAAGCTAGTCTATTAGGGTCAATATTAAATATCTTTATTACGTACTTTAATAAAACTTTATAACTAACTATAGCCGGCCGTAGCCGTTACTAAATACTAATAACCCCGCTACTGTAATATATTAATTACCTTTTTAATAGTTAAATACTACCCCTTACTTTCTCCCCTTATCTTATTTAATAATAACCTCTCCTTATTAATATTCTTATTTAATACGCTTACCTATGCTCTTTTTAAGCTCCTAATTATATTATTAAATCTAGGCTTATTTATATTACTTTATTATATTAAAAAAACGTTAATAAGGGCAATACTTATTATAATATATTTATTTATTTTTTATAAGTCGATATTATAAATATAGTATTTATTAAAGCGGTTTTTTTATAGCTCGGGGTTTTTTAATATAATACTTATAGGATCGAACTTTTAGTTATTAAAAAAGCCCTAAGGGTTAACGAGCTATTAATAACGTCTTAGTATTTTAATAAAATATACTTAAAATAAACGGTTAGATAGTAATAGTAATAATAATAGTATAATAATAATAAATAGCGAGGGAAGTAGCGTTTTTAATTTTAATAAAAAAAACGAGGTAATAAATATATATATATACGAGTTAAAATTAAAAATATTAGTAAAGTCGGTATTATTCTTAATAATAGTAATAAGGGTATCTCTAATATTATATTATTATAAGCTATTATTACTTAGAAAAGTAACTAATTTAGCTAGGTATACGGGCTTATTTATTTATATATTTTGCCTTTATTAGTTACTCGGGCGGTTCTTAGTATTATTTATATAGTATTAATACACGGTATTAGTAAATACTTATACTATCTCGTTAAACTATTTTTTTAGATTTTCTAACTTTTTAACTTTCCCTCTTATAAAGTTTATAATTACGGATTATTAATAGTAATATTAAGCGCCCGACGCTACTACCTTATAAGCTTACGTACCTAGCTAAGTTAGCTACTTTTCTAAGTAATAGTAGCTCATAATAGTATAGTATCGGAGATACCCTCGTTACTATTGTTAAGAATAATACTAACCTTATTAATATTTTTAACTTTAACTCGTATATATATATATTTATTACCTCGTTACTTTTATTAAAATTAAAAATATTACTTCCCTCGCTATTTATTACTATTATACTATTATTATTACTATTATTATCTAACTATCTACTTTAAATATACTTTATTAAAATACTAAGATATTACTAATAGCTTATTAACCCTTAGGGCTTCCTTAATAACTAGAAGTTCGATCCTATAAATATTATACTAGAGGACCCCGAGCTATAGAGAGACCGCTTTAATAAATATTATATCCGTAATATTAACTTATAAAAAATAGATAAATATATTATAATAAGTATTACCCTTATTAACGCCCTTTTAATATAATAAAGTAATATAAATAAGTTTAGACTTAATAATATAATTAGGAGCTTAGAAAGAGTATAAATAAGCGTATTAAATAGGAATATTAATAAAAAGAGGTTATTATTAAATAAAATAAGGGGAGAAAGTAAGGGGTAGTATTTAGTTATTAAGAAGGCGATTAATATACTATAGCGGCGGGGTTATTAATATCTTAAGTTTAGTTAATATTAATAACTACTTAGTAATAGCTACGGCTAGCTATAGTTAGTTATAAAGTTTTATTAAAGTACGTAATAAAGATACTCGATATTAACCTTAATAAACTAGCTTACCCGTGAAGGCGAAAATAGCCCCCAATGAGGCGGACCGGACCCCAAAGGGGTATGCGGGCTTATAAAGTAGTAGTATTGGGCGCTTAATATCGCCGTTAATAATCCGTAATTATAAACTTTATAAAAAAAAAAGTTAAAAAGTTAGAAAATCTAAAAAAATAATCTAGTGAGATAGTGTGAGTATTTATTAATACCGTGTATTTATACTATATAAATAATACTGAGAACTGCCCGAGCAGCTAGTAAAGGTAGAATATATAAATAAATATAAATAAATTAGAGTAAATATGAGACGAGAGCGCTCGCAGATAACTGTAGTGACTATGACCAAAAGAAGTGTGGGAGATTAGAACTAGATCTAGCTTTGGAGATTTCAGATCTAGTACTTATGGGAGGAGCTCTACGGTTGCCTTACAGGCAGTCTGGTACGGAGGAGAAGCATTATCCCTTACGTTGCCTTGAGTGCCTTGGCGGATGAAAGAAAGCCGATTTATGAAAGACCACAAAAAAAGAGTTCACCACCAGTGTGGCTACATCTCTTGGTGCTCATTCTGGGATTCGAACTCCGGTACTCGCTAAGCCTGTCGTCGAGTAGGCTGGTTGGCGTATAATTGATTGTCGACCTTAGTGACCTGAACCGTCGGCCTAGACGGGCGCCTGCTGGCTGGTGACGAAATGGGCTTGAGGGGGGTTATAAAGGCTTCTTCCTATGTGTACTCCATTGAAGGTGGTGGAGGTAGAGTGTCACGTGTGGAAAGTCCGGTGGTGCCTCGAGATCAGAGGCCAGTCGAAGCCTAGATGTAAGGCAACAAGGGCCCTGAGTGAGGCTCGACTGACTTCTATGCGAGCGTAG
Organism: Colletotrichum cuscutae; assembly: GCA_030869315.1. Lineage (NCBI taxonomy): Eukaryota > Fungi > Ascomycota > Sordariomycetes > Glomerellales > Glomerellaceae > Colletotrichum > Colletotrichum cuscutae. Next base: position 216,734 of record MPDP01000292.1, read on the forward strand.
TCGAAGCTGCTCCCGGCTGTCGCCTTTGACCGCCACTCGCAGAAGAGTAGAGAAAAGCAGCAGCGTCCTACGGAACAGAGACACTATGGCCAGGCCTTTAACACATTGCAAACGCCCTTGATATTTAAATCTGAGAATAATACAACATGGCTCAATCATGTCTTGCAGGGAAGTGTAGTTTCACTGGTCATAAGTTCCTGGGAATTGTAACTATACCTCAAACTGGTACTACAGAATGAGAGGCTCTCGAAGCCTATGATTCTGTTGATACATCCTGCCCCGGAAGCCATAAGAGAAATTTCCTGCCTGGCCTGCGAATGTTTTGTTACAACTTCGCTTCTCCTGCCCCTTGAACATCCCATAGAACATGCAGTCATTACCGACTATATCGCCGTTAGCTTGCTGATCTGATTCATCAGCCCGAGAGCGCAACTAACCAAAACAGACGCAAACTAATGCCGTCCCCAGTTCCAAACATTCCGGGGTGAGATTAAAGCTTTGGGCCAAAGGTTCGGTTTTTGGGGCCGGGTGGCAGCCCATACCTCACAAGGCTATAAGGAATAAGACAGTGTCTTCTCTGTCCATCGACAGTCCAGCCTGCGCCATGGACCCTGAGAATCATGGGAGGGTGCATGGAGAAGTCCTCGTGCGTGGCTATATCGCCCTTTAAGAAGATGCCTACTTCTCCAGGAGGATATCGGGCAGCTAGAGCATCGTATTCAGGCACTCTAGGCACGAAATCTCGAAGAATAAAGACTTCAGCGCTGAGATGGGAGACAGGAATCTCGACCAGGCGCTCATCATACGGGTGTTCGTAGCCCTCCAAGGAATCCCAATGAATATTCCCGCTTCCGTTTGCATCCGAGAGAACCGGTAGAGACGGATAATAGAGTGCGATGTAGACCCATTCGCGATAGTCACCGGCTTTCCGGAAGGACTCTTGTCTTGGAAGCCAGGCAATGGTGTCTTTTTGCAGAACAATGAGTTCTGGAAAGAAAAGGCGACCTGAGCCGTCAAATTCGTATCTCTTGCGAATCCGACTGATGGGAGTCCAGTCGCGCTTCAGGACCACAACGATACCCCAGGGGAACCCCATGGCGTTGTGAGAGATAAAGTGTCGATGTGTGCGTTTCGGGAGGAATTGTTCAAAAGCCTCAAGTATCGAGTGATCATACGCAAGCTGCTTGAATGTAAAGCCGTTCAGGAATTAGAAGATGCGGGTAGGCAGAGGTGATGCTGTTTACAGGTAGAATACGTGTCGTCGTTGGATTTGTTGTTGTTTCGTGAAAATGGATTTACTGGGGAGAGGATACGCAGCAAGTCTTTCCAGAGCGTTTCAAGTTCAGTAGTGGAAGCGACGTTAAGAAAAGAGGCGCTTTCCCATCAATACTCTTGATATGTGACTAGTCAGGAACGACGAAGCATCTGCGTCGACCTCCTGCCTCTTGCTTCTGCTAGAACACCAGAGACAGCAGCCATCAAAGCATTCTTTCCGAAGCACTTCCCTTAAAAGACCCTGTTGGTTTTGACGACTTTACCACACTGCAACATTGTATTATCTATTAGAGGATGCTTCACGATGTTACTCTTAAAGGTAGACCAAGCTCCTATAGTCGTTTATGACTATGCAGACTGGACTAGCGAGCTGATAATAATGTACAGGACCCTTGAAGCATCGTACTTGCCCACACGACATGTGCACCGTCAATGGTTCAAGTACGGCTTTAGATAGCCTAGAGCCGTCACCTCAGACTGCCTCTTCCGTGAGCAGGTTCAAATACCGGCTGCGGAAGTTTCTTTCTGATGAAGCTGTGATGAGGTGTATTACCCTGTACTTATGGAACAGTCTGATTAGCCTGGATAACACAATACAATCGATTGAGAGTGCTCGATGCCAAGACCTTAGGCAGCTGGTACCGGTTTGACTGGGAAAGAGACTATTTAGAGCAATAGAATAAAACCGGTGTGGTTGGGTTCATGAATTGGACCTCAGGTAGAATCCGTAAACAAGTGCTCTGGCTGTTATATGTCAGAGCAGTTGTGCCGGCTAATTGATCTCCAATGGCTACTCTCAGCACGCCTGATTGCGTTGTATGTAATCACCGGATACTGGAAACCGCAGGAGAAATCGGTTTGATGTCTGAATAAGCTAATAGTTTTGCTGAAATCCTCGCGGCATTATCTAGCTTCTGAGGTGTGGTAGAAGATGGAAGAAGTGGTCACTTGCCAACTCGCAGGAATCCCTGTCCTGACAGGATGGTGGACAGGTCAAACAGGAGCTGTGCAAGAGGCTCTGGGTAGGGGAAAAAGCCTGGCTGGGAGTTCTCATAAGTATTCCGGTTGACTGTGCTGAAGGGGAAGATAAAGTCCAAAAAATACAACACGTCCTTTCATCGTTCATCTGCCATCCTATGAACTGGAAACCTCCATCTCTTGCATCCACACTCCATCCCCTGATCTTCCGGCGTCAAATCTCTCCACTTATGTCTTCCACTAATTTGACCTCATCCCAAGGTAGTCCTGCTTCGCAAGCGTGACGGAAATTGGAGAGCATAAAAGTATAGCCCACGCCAGCATTTGCGCGTATCAGTGAGGGGTAGATGTCCTCAAATGGTATACCGAATCTATCTGCTTCCGACACAACTTCGTGCCTGGAAAGCTTTCTCGCAACGAAAGCAGAAGGTGCAGCCACTCGGTGGTCTAAACACCCCAAAGATGCAAACCCCACGATAATGTTATGTATCATCTCGTGTGTTCTCGGGATCGGTCGACGTGGTACGTTCGTATTTCAACTTGCCCTCGATGAAGGAAGTAGGCATACGAGTGACAGAGGCAAACCGTCGTATTCGGAGAACCGAAGAAAGCCGGTAGTAGTTAGAATCTTCCATGCCCAGCAAAGCTCTGTAGGGAGTTATCGATAGGATCAGGGCTTAATGGTATCGCTTGGGGTAGACTGCATCGAATTAGTCGTTCCTCGATTGGTCCCAAACTTGCCAAGTCAATTCCTGTCATGTTAGTCCAATGGAAATGGGATAGAAGTGATCTTCGCAGTAGAGCAATTTTCAAACCTGCGAAACACCTTACGACTCGCTGGCGAAGTGTCGTCGCCTGCCCCGCGGGTCTTCGTCGGATGACGTTGAGGGTGGTCATGTGACTTGCTCATCGGCCTGGTGGGGCTGGCGGTTTCCGACGCCGTCCGTCGCCACCGCCGTCTTTTCTGTTCCCAATTAGGAATTGTTGGAAAATGGCCAGCAGGGGCCGTAACAAAGATGCTCATCAGCTTAGCTAAACTGCCGTGGGATATGGGCTGGTTTAAACATCATTCATGAAGGATGGAAGAGCTTTATCACGTGACGCTTGATTTTTGTGTGTCTCGGAGTTCAGCCCCTTTTATCGCAAGCGCAAAAAAGCATGGAGGGGCATGGCATGGAATACCCCTCATTCTGCTCTCGTTTTTTTTTTCTTTCTCTCTGTGGCTCGGCGGCGCTTCGTGCTGGGGCGGGCGATCGCACTCGTCTTGGTCTTGTTTGGTCCTGGCGCCCCCCCTCCTACGTGTCACTGCACCGCGTTGTCCGTTTATGCTGCTGCTGCTGCGAAATCTGGTCGGATGCCCGATAGATTCTCACTTTATTTCGGGAGAGAGACGCCAACGCGATGGCAAATATGCATGCAGCCGCGATACTACCTAGCTGTCCTGGAAATATCGCTCTGGGAGAACGCGAGAGGATGAGGATAATTGTCCCTTGACGGGCGGCGCAGGCGCTTAGAACGGGTTGTTTAGGTACCTTTCACCTGCACGTCACCCTTGAGGCCAGGATCTGTCGGACACCCATGTCTGTACACTTTTTTTTTTTTTTTTTTTTCCTCTTGTCTTTCTGAGATCAGATTTTTTCCAACCCCGCACCCCGTCAGAAAGCCGCATCAGCCACATTTCTTTTCGGAGTTAATGCACCGACCATTTGTGTGTGAGAGAGAAGAAGATATGGATGGGTCCGCTTGGGTTGGCATTCCCTTGACCGATGAAAGAATAAGCAACGCAAGGAGGATTTACAATGCACCTCGATGGTCGATAATTCCTACGGAAACCAAAGGCAGACAAGGACCAGCCCCACGGAGGAGCCTTGGTTTTGAGGTGGGATGGACCATGGCGACGGCGACGGCGACCACGGCCCCAAACCAAAATGCTACGAGGAGGGGCCCCGAGCACCTGTATCACCAAAAAGGTATGCAGGAGAAGGCTGTAGCTGTGCCAGAGGGAAAACTGCCAGATACGTGACTCATGCCGAACGACTGGGTTGGGCACACACTCTGACGGTCTGACGGTCCAAGAGAGAGAAAAAAAAAAAACCTGGGCTTCGTCGAGGGGCAAGGAGGGGCCCAGGTTGGGCTGCGCGGCAACCTACCTTGTGTGTCTGACAGGGATTGGGCGGGGTGGAGGGGCAGACCGCAGAGTTCGAAGCTGTGGATGTCTTATCGTTGGCAAAGTAGATCGAGGTCACTCGGAACAAAGCGCTCCCTCTGGTGAAAATTTTTGTGTGTGTGCCAAACGGCGCTGTGTGTCTGGCCGGTGAGGTATGCGTGTGGATGGGACGAAAAGAGAGAGGCACCTCTCACTTGAGACGCGGCCGATGGTCTGCCTCAAGGTGGACTCCGACGATGAAAAAAAAGATGAAGTGGCCCGACAACGATGGGAAAGACTCAGGCAGGTCCATATTGCCCCTCCTTGCCTTCTCAAAGAGAAGGCGGCTAGCTAGTGCCCGAGGGAAAATTTGATCGTGATGAATGCGTTTGTTATTGTTCATTACTTTAGCTGGGCTGGCGATTCGACGAATTGACATCACTGGGATCTGCAGCAATGAGGCCTGGAGCTTCCACAGTGGGGTCGATAGGCCAGGATCGTTTGCAGCGCCCCCCGCGACACAGAGAGCGCGGTGAGAGCTGCAGAGTGCCCCTCCATGCCCCCTTACCTGTGACATCAACATGCCATCCATCCTGTTGCCTCAACTCCTGGGACAGCAACAAGAGCTGGATAAACGTAGAGTATGCTCTTATAAAGCCTTAAGACAATGAATTAAAGTCGAGAATAGCGATGCTGTTGATAGGAATGAACATCAGAAATCGTCTAGCCAGCTGGAACGGTATAATCATGGTTAGCGACGATGAGCTTTACCGCCCGTCGCATGCCTTAGGTGCAGGATGGAGAGGCTAAAGGAGGGGTGACACGATACGTACCTGCCTGGAGCGGCCCCGCTTAGTTCGTGCCGTGGCGAGACTGAACCAAGGTACAATGCGCTACTTGTCCGTGAGCCACGATCTGCTAAGAAGCCATCTACACTTGGAATAAACAACAACCACCCAACCAACCACAAAAAAACTGAGCCTGTGAGTGAAAAATTCTACCTTAGGGCAATTCGTTCAGGCAAGAGCCTTTGACCCCACCTTCCTGCCTTTCCATCCCTGCAGACTTCGGCGGACTAGCCCACTCCCCCTCCCACCTCTACTCAACCCACTTCGACCCTCTCACACTCCCACTCCACCACCCAACTTTTCCACTCACAAACATACAAAAGCCTCGCTCGCCCACCAAAGCAAAGCTTTCCCCTCCTTCTTCTCCTCTTCGTCGTACATACCGAATCCAAATTTACGGATCACCTGTGCAGTAAGTATTCACCTTACCTCACTCACTTCCTCCTCATACATCAACCACATCATCGCGAGAATCATCACTGACTCGACGCCTGTGCAGCTTTTACCTTTCAAACACACAACTCGATCACATCCCACCGCCAAAATGGGTAAGGAAGAGAAGAACCACATCAACGTCGTCGTTATCGGCCACGTCGATTCCGGCAAGTCGACCACCACTGGTCACTTGATCTACCAGTGCGGTGGTATCGACAAGCGTACCATCGAGAAGTTCGAGAAGGAGGCTGCCGAACTCGTTAGTAACACCTTGTCCAATGGTGTCATTATTTGGTTTGCTAACTCCCTCACAGGGCAAGGGTTCCTTCAAGTACGCGTGGGTTCTTGACAAGCTCAAGGCCGAGCGTGAGCGTGGTATCACCATCGACATTGCCCTCTGGAAGTTCGAGACTCCCAAGTACTATGTCACCGTCATTGGTAAGTTCAACTTTGACATGATGTCTCTCATTTCGAGGAGCGCCTGCCGTTTTTCGATGAGCGAGATCGAGTTTTATTTTCGCCTTCAGTCGCTAACCTCGACTAAACAGACGCTCCCGGTCACCGTGATTTCATCAAGAACATGATCACCGGTACCTCCCAGGCCGACTGCGCTATTCTCATTATCGCTGCCGGTGTTGGTGAGTTCGAGGCTGGTATCTCCAAGGATGGCCAGACCCGTGAGCACGCTCTGCTCGCCTACACCCTCGGTGTCAAGCAGCTCATCGTCGCCATCAACAAGATGGACACCACCAAGTGGTCCGAGGCCCGTTACGAGGAGATCATCAAGGAGACCTCCGGTTTCATCAAGAAGGTCGGTTACAACCCCAAGACCGTTGCCTTCGTCCCCATCTCCGGCTTCCACGGCGACAACATGCTTGCCCCCACCACCAACGCTCCCTGGTACAAGGGCTGGGAGAAGGAGACCAAGGCTGGCAAGTCCACCGGCAAGACTCTTCTTGAGGCCATTGACGCCATCGACACCCCCAAGCGTCCCACCGACAAGCCCCTCCGTCTTCCCCTCCAGGATGTCTACAAGATCGGTGGTATTGGAACAGTGCCCGTCGGCCGTATCGAGACTGGTGTCCTCAAGCCCGGCATGGTCGTCACCTTCGCCCCTGCCAACGTCACCACTGAAGTCAAGTCCGTCGAGATGCACCACGAGCAGCTTTCTGAGGGTCTCCCCGGTGACAACGTTGGTTTCAACGTGAAGAACGTCTCCGTCAAGGATATCCGCCGTGGCAACGTCGCCGGTGACTCCAAGAACGACCCCCCTCAGGGTGCCGCTTCCTTCAACGCCCAGGTCATCGTCCTTAACCACCCCGGTCAGGTTGGTGCGGGATACGCCCCGGTTCTCGACTGCCACACTGCCCACATTGCCTGCAAGTTCTCCGAGATCCTCGAGAAGATTGACAGACGTACCGGCAAGTCTGTTGAGAACAACCCCAAGTTCATCAAGTCTGGTGACGCCGCCATCGTCAAGATGGTTCCCTCCAAGCCCATGTGCGTTGAGGCCTTCACCGACTACCCCCCTCTGGGACGTTTCGCCGTCCGTGACATGCGCCAGACCGTCGCCGTCGGTGTCATCAAGTCCGTCGAGAAGTCCGCTGGCAGCGCTGGCAAGGTACGTTCATCCAACTCATCTTACTCTCATGTCTCTCCATCAACTAACATTATCATCACCAGGTCACCAAGTCCGCTGCCAAGGCTGGCAAGAAATAAGCGATCTAACTCACCAGGGTTGGTTGCTGAGTTCGCCCACGGCCTAAATGCTGTGGCTCACTCGCTTCTACGGCTTTACGAATTCCCTTTGCGTGGCATGAGGACATTATGATATGGCGGAAAGCACGAATATCGAGAGGAAGGTTGGACCGGATGATTCTACGTCAAAAAAGCTTCTCATGATACGTGCCTAGTAGCACAAAAATAGAGTCATAGAAGTGATTCCCAAGTTAAAAAACAATGTTCCAAAATGCTGTGACATGAGACTCTCGTGATGTAATCTTTATAGCTCTAAGTAACCTCTAATCAGAGAAGGGTCCCATGCTGTTAAAGTGCCTGACTGATCATGGCAAGCCTATTCTCCTGTCGTGGTGCCAGTGAGGCTTTCCACCGTGTACTTGGCCCAAGTATGGCAGTCCGGTCCCGAGGCTTTCATTTGCTTCTCCGCATGCCACCGTGACACTGTGGACCTGAATATGGGCCTTGCCTGTCCCACGATAAATGCTGAACGATGCTCATTTCAATCATTGTCTTTATCTGTTCTGAGCCGCAACTCTTTCGAGTCACTGATGCCTTCACTGGGCAATACTAAGTAGTTAGGCTGACAGAAAAGTTTCAAGGCGAGCTTCTGCCTCCCAAAGCTAATTACTGATACTCAGAAAGGAAGGCATTCGCGCCTTCACCTTCACCAAAGACCGCCCTCACCGCGTTTTTAGTAAACTGTGCCTAACTTTCGGTCATACAAGCTTCAAGTGATTAGGCTTTTTATACATCAGTGATAGTACAGTTGATCTACAATTATTTGGTACATAATTTTACAAGTCATCCTTTTTTGGCGTCTCAGCCTCGCCGCCCACAGAAGTCTCAGTCTCAACGTCCTCGTTGGCCGATGCTTCAACATTGTTGTCCACAGGAGTCTCAGCTTTCCCATCCTCTGCCGCCGTCCCCTCTACAGCTTCCAGCTGCTCCGCGGGAACATCGAGCTCACTCTCACCAACAGTCTGCTCCTCTCCAGCCTCCGCGACCTCAATCTCCTCGACTGCCGCCGCCGTCGTGCCTTCAACTTCCTTGAATTCTCTCGCAAGATCCCTCTCTCCGATCCACTTCACAACACCGCCTCTCACAAAGTCCTCCGCGATGTCGAGGTACTTCCTCGCGTAGGCCTTCTGTTCGTATTTTGACAAGCTCGCGTCGGCAGGTGGTGGCACAGCCTCAAAGCTCATCTGAGAGCGGCGACCGCCGTGCAGACCGGCCTCGATACTCGCCAACTGGATCTTGTGACCCTCGTAACCCACCTCGAGAGTCCTGCGCATCTCGAGACCGGCAAACATGTACTTTACGGGCCCGGATACGCTGCCGTCATCCTTGGCGAAGGGAAGACCCGACAGCTCGACCTCGGGCGGCGGGCGCAGGCGTCCTTCGAGGAGATCCAGCTTCGCGGCCTCAATGTACTCGCGGAACGCAGACGTATCGAGGGCCTCTGGTGACATGGTGGACACCAACGGCTGCGAGAGCCGCAGGTCGACGGGTTCGGAGGGGTACGCGACGTCGGTAAAGGTCTGGCTAAGGGTAGCGACGAGGCGCTTAGGAGTGGCGTCCCACGCCAGGGGGCCTTCGGGTAGGTCGTCCGGAACGGTCAGGTGGAGTTCAAGGAGGTCGGGAAGGTCGTGGGCCGTTTCCTTGGCCATGGAGGGGTGAGGCCGGAAATGGAGGAGGAGGGTAGTTATGATGGGGGTTTCCGGATTCGCAGAGGTGACTGACTCCACGATGGGTGTGAGACCTGCGGGAGGCGGAGAGCTAGGTGAGAAGATGTGGTTCTTGGTTTTGGCTGCCTTGGCGATTGAAAAACTTGCTTCGTCATACTTGTGGAGTATTTGGCCAAAGGAAGCGGTTGTCGAGACGTACGGCTTGCTCCAAGGAGCATCTGAATCCAGAGCCGGGGCCTCGGTGGTCAGAGGCAAAGGTAAAACGTCGCCCTCCGTGATGGTGAACGCCTTGTCGGTTAAATTTTCTCGGCCGGCTTGCTTCACCCATCGAGACCACTGTGTAAGCCTCTCCTTCCACGAGAGCTTCTCGTTGCCGCGAGGCTCGGCGACAAGTCTTGCCTTCTTCACATTGGACTCATGTTTCAAGGCGATGGACTGTTCTCTCGGGAAGAGGGCGGAATGTAGCAGACGCTGAACAATATGGCCCAGTTGTTCACCCGTTTCGTCTTGGTCTACCTGTTCACCAAAGGCGACTTCAGTGTTCCCGTGTTTGATCCACGACACCTCAATCTGCTCGGCTGTTAGTTGTAGCATTAACTGCAATACGATGAGTTAGACGCACCTCTTTACGCTTTTTACGGTCGATGAAAGTATTGGTGAGCTGCCCCAAGTTCCAGAGTAACTTCCCGTCGACCTCGCTATTAGCAAGCCAATCGGCTTTGAAGTTCTTCACAATGATGGATTTGGTAGCTTCGTCCAGCCTCTGAAGAATTGCCTGTGTCTTGGCCTTGGTGGCGTTAATCTTTAATATCGAATCCGAGATGTCAATGGTTTCGCCTGGATCGAGATAAGCCTCCCTGATGGCATCCAGTCGCTGTTCTTGGTCTATTTGCATGTTAGACAGCACCGCCGTAGCTGGGTCGCATTACTCACTCGTAAGTAGCGCAAAGAACCGCTCATCAATCCGCCCACTCAAATAACCTTGGCCGTCGACAATCTCTCTCATGGTCAAGCGCCAGGCCTCCAGCATGAGAGTCAATCCCAGCCTCTCCTTGGCCGAGCCGTCGATTTCGACGCTTGCCACGGGGGTCCAGGGCGTCAACACTTCTACAGAATCGTAGAGCTGCTTCGTCTTCTCCTTGGGCGTAGTTGCAGCTCTCGCGTTCGCACGGCTTACATATGCCCTGAGTTGGGCAACTGTGAAGCCATTGATAAGCACATCAAGCAGCGTATAAAAGTCATCGTACGAGACAATGGGATCGGAGGGCCGGATCTCTTCAAGGTTCGACAGCGCCTCCTCCATCGTCAAATCCTTATCTTCAGATGCTAGGCTCTGGCTGATGTCGAATGCCTCGGGAATGAGCTCTTCAACGGGCAATTGCTTAATATTCCGGTGGCTGCGTCTCATGTCGCGCATGACAATCGCTTGTGCCTTTTCTCCCAGCATATCAACGTCCAGTGCCTCAGATTGGAGGTACACACTACGATTTCCAACGCGACGCCTTGAGACTCGGTCGAGGGGGTCTTCGCCGATGTAGTATCTTGTCAAGAGAGGGCCGCTTCGCTTCGTTGGCCCACGGGACAAGGTGGGAGCTTCCGGTTCGGTTTTGATCGATGCGCCATCTCCTTCTACTATTTTGGGTGACGTCTGAGAAGGCTGGTCTTTCGTAGATGAGACGTCCTTCTCAGGCAACTGCCTGCTTGGCGGTTCTTCGTCCCTCCCTTCTGAGATTCTGGTAAGGCGCTCCCATGCTGATTCGGAACTATACGTCCGTCGCTCGAGGAGCTGGTTTCGAAAAGGGGCGATTCGGAGTGAGCTATGAGCTCTCGGTCGGTCGAGGATTCGTAATTGGCATCGCAGGCATACACCACGAGCAAACACTACTCGCGAAATCATTTGAAAGAAAGAAGTGCAGAATAACGCTGTATGAGCATTCACATGCCTTTGCGAACATACAACCATGTCACTCAGACCAGAGCTCCCAAATTTTGGCGACGGGAGCTAGGTGCGATAAGATAAAAGATAAGATAACGCGGCGCGAACCTGCAGGTGCGAAGGGTCTGAAGTGGCACCGCGAAGACCGCGTCCAGTCGCGTCAGATTGCAAGTTCACCGAATTTTACCTACCAGTACAGTCGAATGGCCTACGCTTTGGGTTTCTTCTAAAACTGAATTGAGTATCCGCATTGTTAAGATTCCGTTGTCAGAGTTGGAGCACCTTTGTTCCATTCAGAGCCAACATGCCTCCCTCACAAAGGAGGAGACGACCCGTATGCCCCGCGCTAAATCCTCAAGGCTCACACCAGAGACTAACAGCACCCAGGTCGACGACGAAGACTCAGACGAGGAACCAAGACACCCGAGACAAAGGCGCAATAATGACGAATCTGCTGAAGAAGAAGGATCTGAAAATGGTGCTGTGGACGCCGAAGCGAGCGCAGAGGACCAACTCTCGAAGAAACTGGTGCGATATGCGCTGGCCTGCGAATTCTCGCGAACGCCTATCCGTCGAGACGGTATCAAGGAGCGAGGTACGAAGATACGAAGGGCTCGTAGCACTGTGAGCATTACTGATGGTCGCTTCAGTACTCGGAGATCAGGGTAGAGCCTTTAGGAAAGTATTCGACCTAGCGCAACAACAGCTCCGCCTCGTCTGGGGCATGGAGCTGCGAGAACTCGCAGTGAGGGAAAAGTTCACAATGGCGGAGAAGCGACAAGGCAAGTGTCATCTACGACACGACGTCATTTGGCAGCCCCTGCTAACACCGCGCAGCATTAAAGTCCGGCTCCCAAGCAAAAAGCAGCTCAGGCGTCTACGTCCTATCCTCGACCCTTCCCTCCCAATACCGCTCCCCGACCATCCTCGCCCCCTCAAAAGCGCCGAGCACCGACGCCGAAGCATCGTATGTGGGCTTCTACGCCATGATCGTGACCATCATCTTCCTCAGCGGCGGCGAGCTGTCTGAGCAGAAGCTACGGCGGCATCTGAACCGCCTCAACGCCGAGGCGAACGTGGCGGTGGAGAAGACGGAGGACGTGCTGAAGCGTATGCAGACGCAGGGCTACGTCGTGCGCAAAGTGCAGAAGAACGCGGGGACGCAGGCGCAGGACGGCAGTGAGGACATTACGTGGCTCATTGGCCCGCGCGGGCTCGAGGAGATTGGTGCCGAGGGAGCGGCGGGCATGGTGCGTTCTGTCTGGGCCGACCAGGCTGATGCGGACCTGGAGAAGAAGATTGGGGCGAGTTTTGGGATTCGCCCGGCTGAGGATGGGGATGGGGATGTGGATATGTCACAGGCTGAAGCTGGGCCCTCGCATTGAGGTGGTGTAGCGGCGTAAAGATGGAGAGGATGTCCATGATTAGTGAGGCAAATTTCGGTGGAACGGGATACCCAAGAAGTAGCAAGCATTCCGAGCGTATGCGTTATGAACGGCCAAAATTGGCAAATGGATTTTTGAGGGTGTTTAACCCTCCATTACTGGTTCCTAAACACAATGACCCCAACGCCAGTGCCCTTGTAATCCTATATCTTTTTCAAGAACCATGCCTCGATAGTCGTCGCTGGTCGTTAATCTTCGCGTTGTGGTGGTGGACCGGCAGGTTGCATCATTTTCTATGAGCAGTTAGAAAGCACGTCTCGAACCATCTAGAATTAGGCTTCAACATACCCTGATTAACCTCGCGCGCAGAAGCTGTGTAGGCTCGTTCTCAGCCAAGGCCATGTACGACAGCATAGGGGGGTGGCCGGCGATGGATGAGTAGGTGTCGCGGTAGATATTGGTCTTCCACTCCCAACTCGTCGTATCGGGGTGTCCGGTGCCAACGTACTTGGCCTGGAGGCGCTCGAGTTCTTGCTGGTTGCGGAGTTTGTCGGCCTATACATGAATCCTGTTGGATGGTTCTCGAGTTTCGACGGGGATGTCAACATACCATGTTGTCTTGTTTTGTCGAAGAAGAATGTGGATGGTGTTTACAAGATTGTAAAGCCTCAACGCACTGGACTGTCTTCCATGGATGCGCCGGCTGAAGCTCGGCAGACGTTCACCGAATGAAGCTGGCTGGAAGGGACGTGCGCGCTTGAGCTGCCTTCACCTTGAGGACCCACTCCTTTCCAACTCAACTACGGACTTCCCAGTCTCCTTCAACTACTTTACATCTCAACATAAGCAAAGGGTTCATCAAACGAAGGATATTGCATCTCATTGGTATTGTCTCCTACTCTCATTGAAGAATCACTCTTGAGAGGACGAAATCCTCAGATACTCTTTTCTCCGCCAACATCTTTCGTTGCCTACGACAACCACAGGAACAAAGCCAGTATGAGCAAGAGCCAGATCCAGCAGAGGGTCTTGCAGACCAAGCGGAAACAGCAGAGAAATGAGGCCGAATCCATCGAAAAGTTGAAGGTCAAGTGCGCGGAGGAGCACAGCAAGGCCCACGTTGCGCACTGCAAAGACTGTTACGGGGAGGTTGTGGAAACGATGAGAAGTAGATATGCCGATTCCAAGGATGAGTGGTTCTCCGACAACAAGGCCTTCTTGAGTGATCTCGACGGCTTATTCGCCAAGCTGAGAGACTTTACGGAAGATCTCAAGTCCATCGAGGCTCGGATCGACAAGGAAAAGCAGAGGCACTACCGCGAGACTCTACCTAGATCGGTTGCAGGACAGATCACCGAGGCGTCGATTGGCAAGGAGGAATTCCAGGCTGCATTGGACGACGAGCAAAAACTCACCACTGCTCTCATCGAGGATGTCCGAAAAGTCGTCGGCAAAGGGGGCAGCAATTCTCCAGGTTTGGAGGAATTAGCACCGAAATTCGACGACCTTCCGCCAGAGAAGGCAACTGATGTCCTCATTGACGTCTTCTTCCGCGACCCGAGCACGGGTGAGATTCCGGCATCATGCAGCAAGTACGTTGAGAAGCTGCGGTCCGGATCGTCCATTGACGAAGTGATGGGGGCCATGCAGGCCGACAAGTCGGCGAGGTCCAACGCTGCTGGGAATATGGACCGGCACAAGCGGACACTGAACGAGCTTAAGAGGGCGCAAGCGGCACATGAGCAGGATAAGCTCCTGAAAGCTCAGAAGCGGCAGCAGCCTCCGCCTCAGGGTCCGCAAGTCAACAAGGAACTGTACGATCTTCCGCCTTGCCTCGCTTGCTCCGGCAAGGTGTCGTCAGAGGTCATCGCGTGCCCTTTGTGTTTGATCTTTGCCGAGCTGAGCCTCACTAAGAGGACAGTCTTCGACTCGGAGAAGTGTTACGACGAGGCATATGTAAGTCAATCCCTATCACTGCAGCGACTACGTTGGTAGGCTAACAGATGATACAGGATGAGCACGTGAACACGGCGCACAGCTGTGCGGCAGGCAAGGGATGCATCCAGCTCAAGGAGGAAGACGAGGAGATGGGTGGTAGTGGCGAGGGACCTGTGATCTGTGAAGAATGCGCGGAACAGCTTGGACAGAGTATAGTGTACTGTTCGTCCCGCTGCGCAAGCTCGGATTTTCAAGCCCATCGAGAGGGAGTTCACATCCCGAATTGGAAGGGACTCGGTATCGACCTTGGCACTCAGGGGGAGCACTTGGTCTATGACAATGATGAGAAGACCAAGTATCACGTCAACGATATCTCCAAATTCGTGTGGCGCCTTGACGATGCATTTGATCGCGTCTTCAAGGGGAACAACCCTGATATCAAGGATTTACAGCGATAAGGAGACCCTCGTCAGCATGTCTCCTTTGAAAGCTCTCAATGGACAGCACGACAGTTGACGAGGCGAATCCTGTCCGTGAGGTCGACTTGCTCCAATTTATCACATTCAAAAATCAATGACCTATTCCACCAAACCTCCCAATCCAGATGAGTGTATCAGAGCGTGGTTTAACGAGGCTCATGGTGACGTTTCAGACAGCCACACTGCCACTCCAAGACTCCGAAGTGGTTCGGAACTTATCGTCAGCACCAAGGCCAAAGCCACAGCCACCGCCATTGAAGCACCTAGAGCTAGTTAGGTTCGGTAAAGACTCCAAAAGACCCCTGGAATCCGCCCTAAGAGCGGAGCCGCCTAAGCCTGACGCATGCAACTTCCCCCAAGGCACCGGCCAATCAACAACATCCGAACGTCGCCGGAGGACTCGCTCAACTCATTCGCCGCCTTTTTCCTCAACCCATGTCTCTCTGCCCCGCGAAATTCCCAATGTGCCGAATATTATGGTTCTTGTGGAATTACACCCAACTCACTTCCAACCCCCATTCGCTCAGCTGCAAGACATCCAAGGCGTAAGCTGAGCTCTGAGCTGCTCAGATAACGCTCTCATTCATCTCAGCTCCACCATCATTCCCTTTGCTTGGTGTAGCTTCGCGGGCAGTGGATCTCAACTATACTCTCCCAGCTCGTCCAGATACGGGAAGGCATCAGTCGCTTTGTCTTCATCTCTCTCACTCCCCGCCAAGCTTCTCTTCAAACATCTTCGGCACTTGTTTGCCTATTTAGTCACTTCACTTATTCCGGGCCGAATATCCGAGCACCCCCATACACCCCGATCCGTCACTCCGTGTCGCCAACACATCATGGAGCCCGGTACCGATCCTGACGCCGGTGCCAACCCGCGGCAGAGAGTGACCAATGCCTGTGAAGCGTGCAGGGCAGCCAAGGTCAAGTGCCAAACCAGCGTGCAGCTGGGAATATGTCGAAGGTTTGTTGTGTGTGGCCACCCTAGTTCCGGGCGGTACTCCCCCGAGCTGCCCCGGCGTATAAGTCCATTCATCCGTATGCTCACCAGCCGCCCGGACAATCCAGATGTCTCGACTTCAAGAGAGAATGTATCTTCCGCACCGGTCCAAGGACCCGTCGTCCACGGCAATCTAAGCAGTAAGCTCTCGTCACCTTCTTTGTATCCATTACCTGCTATTGTGTGATTTCTCAGCTTCAGATGAGTTTACCGCCTCACCAACCATACTCACATGCTACAGAAACCAGGACGCACCCAGGCCGCCTCCTCCACCGGGACCCTCAAAGACGTTCAGCATCGACTTTGAGATGCCCCAAGTGGAAGAGCCCGACGACCTCGAAAGCCTTGCTGCCCGGCACGACAAGTACGTGGACGAGTTTCTACCACCAGAGTCTGACCTAGAGTCCATAGAGATGATGTTCGGCCTCGACGCCGGCTCCGGTAGCGGTCCCCACTCGTCCATCTCGTCTCCACCGTCCTCGGGCCCGTCCGTCTCGGTCTCGAGCTTCGGTCTCAAACCGCAGTTCAACCTAGATTCAGCAGAAAAGCTGCTATCAACTTTCCGCGTCATGCTCGAGCATTTTCCCTGTGTGGCACTCCCGCCCG
The DNA here is from genome assembly GCA_030869315.1 of Colletotrichum cuscutae. Classification (NCBI taxonomy): domain Eukaryota; kingdom Fungi; phylum Ascomycota; class Sordariomycetes; order Glomerellales; family Glomerellaceae; genus Colletotrichum; species Colletotrichum cuscutae. The sequence continues at coordinate 233,182 of MPDP01000292.1, forward strand.
ATGCCACAGTTACTTCGCTTTCAAAGACGAAACCGTTCATGCTTCTCGCCATCCTCTCGACGGCGTCTGCTACCAGTGCATTGCAGGGTCACACTCTCTACGACGAAGAGTTTCGCAAGATTCTGGGTCTCAAGTTCGTGGCCGGTGGCGAGCGGACGCTAGAGCTCCTCCAAGGGTTGCTCATCTATACGGCATGGTGAGCTTGCTATAACTGACTGACCCCCCTTTGAGGCAAACACCCCCTTACACAATTCAGGTACCCCTTCCACCTCCGCCCAAAGAACAAACAAGCCTTCCAATACGTCCGCATGGCAGCCGAGATCCTCCACGATCTCGAGCTGAACCATCCACCTAGCCAAGGCGCAGGCTCACCTGCCGGCGGCGGCGGGACGGCCTCGTCATCGTCCTCTGCGCCAGATCAAATGGACGGTATTCGTGCCTACGTGTCCTGCTACTACCTGGTGTCAGCGCACGTACTGCCCTTCCTGCAGTATTTTCGCCGCACGACTCTGACCGATGCTAGGTTCGCAATGGCCTGGGCCAAGATGGCGATCCTGGCCCTCGACTACACATCATGGACGGCCACCTGCTGCGATCTGCTCGAGCACAATTCTGCGCTCAAGGGCGATCACACGCTCGCGTGGCTGGCTAGGCTGGTTCACATTACCGAGGAATCGGCTGCCATCGCAAAGAGTATACCGCAAGGGGATCAGGCGAAGCAGCAGGTTCACTTCATGTTTCTCGGGCTCGAGAGCCAGCTGAGGGAGTGGCAAGGCAGGATACCAAGCAGCCTCGGCGACATCAGTCAGTCTCCATTCTCCCATCCAACAACGCACAACCCTCCTTCCTTATACTAACTCAACCCGTCCCCAGACTCCCTTACACTAGCCAACCTATTCACCGAAATGTTCCTCCTCGCCGGCCCAGTCTACACCCTCCGCTCGACAGCAAAAATAGGCGACAGCGACCTCGGGCCCCCGATCCCAGCCCACCGCCTCGACAAGTGCCTCACCCTCCTCCGCACCCTCCTCGACTTCATGACCAACCTCCCAGCCGCCGCCTTCGTCGAGCTCAGCTCCATCGACTGGGGCCGCTTCATCCAGGCCGTCATCCTCGCCATCCGCCTCTCCTTCCCCATGCCGCTCTGCCCGGAGTGGGACCACGCCCGCGCCCGCGAGCAGCTGCAGTTCGACTCGTACCTCGCGCGCCTGTGCGCCAACAGCGAGGCGCCGACGCTGACGCCCGCGACCAAGAGCACCATGGACGTCCTGTCTGCGGGGAAAGTTGTCTTTTCCGTCGTCAAGCGCAAGTACGAGGCCCGCGTCGCGAATATCGAGACGCCGGTGAATAAGCTGCCGCGGACGATTCGCGGGTGTCCGATGTTTGATGGGAGTCTGGATCAGTATTTCCCGATTTGGGATCAGGATCTGAATAGGGACGGGACGCATGGGTTGGTCTCTCCCGCGACGAACGGGACGCCTGTGATGGTGAATGGGCAGCCTGTCTATCATGACCTGTGGGCGACGATGACGATGAACTGGCCTGATGGTATGGCTGGTGCCGCTACGCCCGGGTTTGATCTGGGCCAGGCCCAAGATCCGGCGATGAACCTCGATCCTTCGTTTCAGGGGGCCATGAACCTTGGCCCTTCTCCTAGTGGTAGCGGGTGAGGTTGGTCTGGTCTGCAATATTTGACGCTCTATGTCATCCGGGTCATTTTGAGTAGCGGCAGCGAACCTATTGCTCTTGAATGGCGTTTAGATTTAGGTCTCTTCTTATTATTTGGCGGGCGAGGTTTCGACTTCATCACATAATCCGCATTAGAGCGTGGACGAATTCGGCATCATGTGTTTCAATCTGGTAGAAGAATATCATCCCTCTTGTTTTCTGAAATTCCGTCATCATCTTACCCCTTTTTCCTCATTGACATGTCGATTATGGGCTACATCTCGAGGTCGAAACAACGACAAGATAGCTGCTGTCTGCTCATTGTGGAGTATATAAAGCATGCCACGACCGCGATGAAAGGCACGCAACTAGTGTCGCCCACGTAACAAGGACAGTAGGCTCTAACGTCGTTGATGAGCCAAGGACGGCGCACCCAACTTACGGTAGTGGTCGGAGTGAAGAAAGGAAAGAGACTCTCGATTAGAGAGATAAAGGCTCGTTATTCGTTCATTTCCCGTGACCCCGCCCGTATTCATCTTGTACTAATAACAGGGCTGTGCACAACGGCGAATAATAGGACTAATGATAATAAGGCAAGTAATAGGACTATGGACAAAGGGGAGCGAGATAGGACTATAGAAAATAGGGTAAATAAAAGGAATTTAAATAATAGAGAGAGTAATAGGACTATAGGTAACGGGGAGAATAATAAAACTATAGATGTCAAAGAGAATAATTAGACTATATATATCGAGGAGCTACGATAGCTCCTTTTTAAAAACTCGCTTTTTTAGTTTATATATATAATAAAGAACTAACCTCTTTTATATCCCGAGTAGTAGAGTATAGTGTGGGAATATGTGACGCCCGGACGTTAGGCTCCTTAGTACTTAGAAGAGGTCCTGGGCTAATATATAACTATAGTATTTAGGTATAGTAAGTCCTAACCTCGTCTATTAAATATAGGATATTATAACGTACTTAGCTTATAATAAGGTCTATTCTCTATAGCGTTACGTATCCGTATATAGATAATATTAAGTTTAAAAAGTTGAGGGATAAAGCTCTTTACTAAGAAAACAAAGGCTTAGCGTTCGTTCACTGCCCGTGATCCCGTCCATATTCGTCTCACGCTTATAACGAATATCACGACGCTAACGAAGCGGCATGCTGCGAAGGACGTTTACCTTGTATGACAAATCCATATGAGAAGACTAGGAGCACATACGCACATATAGACACCTCACCACAACTCACTCGGCAACAACGGCTTGGAGATTGGACAAGGAGCACATTCCTTCCATTACAAGATTGGCAAGGATGAAACTAGGTTGGCTCGGCGTTGAATACTCGTATAGCTGTTCAGGAGATGGGCAGGGGGGACATTTTGGCCTTGCCGTTTAGGGCAGCGGTGACAACGACCTTGGGCTTGGAGCAAGCCAGGCAAGAATGCCAAGGGTAAACTCGTGGTTGAGAATGGTATCGTCGAAGCTCATACCTTAAGCCAGATTGTTGGAAACCAATCTATCCTATTCAGTGGAATCTCACATCTCTCTGGTGCTTATAATTAGATGGACAAGAACGTCGAGGCTTGACTCGTCATTTCGAATTTCATCACCACGTTGAAATCATGGGAGAGTGGACATTGAGCGCTTTGGATGTCCCAGAGGATGATAGACGCAGTATCGATTCGATTGTCTAGTTTGAGAGATACAGAGACTCCCTTTCCGAAATGGAGACTCTTTTCTCCAAATGTATTCATGGCAAACACAAGCTTGCTTCCAGATCGATTGCTGACTGGCAATGATGTCTCTGCTTTGACTGTCAACCTTTATGAAGCATCACGTAACATGAAGCCTCGTATATGCTAGCCTTTCTTCATCTCCATCTCTCACATGGCTACCATTGTTCAAGGTAGGCTCTCCAAGCAGGTGTGGTTGCATTCATCTACGACGAAGTGTGTCGCCAACGTCTTGATACCTCAGATTATATTAAACGAGTCCTGGGCTTACACCTTCGCCTAGCGTGAATCTCTTCCTCTCAGTCACTTCAACTAATTTTATCCAGTTGATCTATCCTTAGACCTCACCCGAACCAGACACAAGACTATCACACAGGATAGCCACTTACCTCCTCCCTCGAACCGGCCTCGTCAGAATCGAAAACACATCCCCAATCCACCCAGTCCACCCCCGAACATACTCAACCGTATTCATCACCCGAATCCACCTCCACACAAAAGCCTCGCAATCCTTATAATCCTCCGCATACACATCCCACACCGCAACCTTCCCCCCCTTCTTACCAACCATCATCACCTCCCCGTCCTCATCCTCCTCCACCAACCCCAAAGCATCAACCTCCGGCCCAACAAGCAAAGCCCTTCCCACGACCCCCTCATCAGCAACAAGCCTCGTCGCGGCATCGACAACGTCCCTCCCCTGCGCCCCGCCCGCCCCGCCACCGAGTAACGCCGCCTCCGCCGCACCGGGGAACATCTGGCTCCCGCTAACAAAGTACGGACACACCATATTCATCCGCACCCGGTGCCGCAAATACGCCGTCCCGCGCATCGCACGGAACAGACCCGTGACGGCGTGCTTGGACATGGTATACGGCGCCTGGCCCGGGAAATGCCCCACGCCCGCAACGGAGCCCACCAACAACAGACACCTGTCGCGGGGCGAACCACTGATACCGGCACCGGTACTGTTCCCGTTCCGCGGCAGCCAGAAGAGGGCGAGATGCGTGGTGTACGATAACCCCGTGATGTTAACGTCAATGATCTTCGTCGACGGCTCCCGCGGCGCGTCCGGGTCCGAACTCGAGGCCAGAGGCATCTCAAAGCGCCCATTGGCGCCAGGCTCGTTGACGCCCGCGTTGGCTACCACGACGTCGATGGCGCCGTTCGGCGAGAGGCGTGCGCCTTCCTTGAAGAAGGAGACCTGTGATTCCCAGGACGTGACGTCGCAGGTGACAAAGTGGTGCGATCCTCCTTTTCCCCCTTCTTGTCCTGCTCCGCCTCCCCCCTTTGGATACTCGGCGCGGAGTTCGGCCACTAAGGCCTCGCCCGCGGACGGGTTAATGTCCCCGACGATAACATTCGCTCCGTGCGAGGCCCACTCCCTCGCAAACGCCGCGCCGAGGCCGAGGGCGCCGCCGGTGATGAGGACGGTTTTGCCGGCGAGGGTGGAGGGATCGTAGGGCTGCGTCGTGTCGACGGGTGGCGAGAGGTTCGTCACGGGGATGAGGTTGTGGTAGCCCTGTGCGACTGTCATGATGGATGGAGGAGGAGGGGGACGGGACGCGCAGGCGCAGGCGCAGGCGCAGGCCGCAGGGCGTAACAGGCGCGTGTGAGAGCGGTTGAGCGGTGAGTGAAGGGCGGGAGGAAGCCAAGTGACACGCTGTTGTGAGACGTTTGATTTTTTTGAATTTTTTTTGTTGAGATGCGGGAGGTTGCAGTAGTTGATGAGTAAACGTCCCAGGTGACTTGGTGGTGGTGAGTTGAAAAGGATCACATCAAAAAAGAGTAAATGCCTTTTACGTATGAACTTATCTTTTCATGCATTTAGTAGGGAGAAGAGATTCATGACTATTACACCTTCTTTAAAATCAGAATCCAGCCACGTGTTCAGATTAGGTATCAAATTATCCCTAACAAGCCACGCGATGCGAGGGCGGAAACGACACAGGAAGAAGTGGACTGTAGCGAGTGGACTGACGCGGCCAAAGTGCCCATCCGTTGGGTAAGAATCTGACAGCGTCGCTAGGTACGGATACTCTGTAAGTGTCAGGTAAGCACCGTATACCGTAGCGCGCTGCGGCTGAAAATTACGAGACCCGAGCCATGTATGTCGCCTCTCTCGGCTGGCAGGATTCCCGTCCCTGCACCAGTTTGTGTGCGCGAGACAAGGTGAGGAAAAAATAAAGGGGCGGGGAGGAGAGGGGAGGCACAGTTGGTCGTTGCAAAAGATGACGACGGCGGATCTTTTCATCAAGAGGTCGTCTCCGCCCCGGTGACCGGCACCAATTTCCCAGACCATTCGGTCGGGCAGAGAAAAGAAAAACACGGAGCGGGGCGCCGGAGCCTTCAACTTACTGTGGTAGAGAGAGGGTCCCGCCATCCCGTGGGAGGAGACGTTTGAAGAAACTCTTTTGATAAAGATCAACTTTCGAGTCAGGGAAGGCAAAATAGCATGCAACTCTCGCCGGAGCCGCTTGACCTAGACGGGCAGATAGGTACGCGTCGGCGGGGGCCCAGCGGGCGTCGAACCCGTGTTTGGAGCCTGTAATCGGGCTGGGGGTCCTTACACTCTGTACGGAGAATCTGTATGTCCATACTTCGTACTCCCGTAGTTAGCCCGTCTTCATAGTCAGCCACATGCTTAAAGATTGAAGCCGCAGGTGCACGTCGACAAGCAGGACGAGGTTAAAAAAGTCCCTCCCCCCTCCTCGCCAAATGTTTCGGTTGTCTCGGGGCCTGCATATAGTTGCTGCTGCCCGTGAAGTCTCTCTCAAAAGTGTGTGGCCCAAATTTAGACTCGATGGGAAGGAGACCAAGGAGGGTGTTATGGTTGCGGCGGTTTTCGGATGAGTGCTGTTTGGTATGCTGCAGCTCGCACGCTTGTTGATGACAGAAAGAAGGAACTTGGAAAAACAACCTTGGGAAGAGGCATATTTTGCCTCTCGCAGGCACGGATTCCTGTCGCTGGAGAAGGACCCTTGCTTTGACATTCCTCGAGATACCCAGCCTGCCCGAGCCAAAAAAGCAAGACTTGCTGACGGCCAGGCAACCCTGTCTGCCCAAGACCGCGGAAGCCCCCCGAGTGGTTGACTGGAAAGGGGACAGAGATTCAGAGGTCAGATGACCTTGACTTTGAGTAGACAGAGTTGGCCACGCCTCTAGGTACCGGTATCCGTACCATGGCTTCCGCTTCCTGGGCATTCGGTAATGATATCCACGCCCGGCAGTGGATCGTGGTTCGAACCAGCCCCTTGGGCTTTCGCGAGCGCGAGAGCCCAGAATCACGGAACAGACGCGCTCCGGTTGTCTTGCGCATGCCACCATCCGGAACCTGAACTGTTCATGTGGGTTTGGCCTGTGATCGGTGCAGGATCTGTAATGATAATAGGTACGGGCTCTCTGCTCTGCACAAACAGATATCGCATAGCCCGGGCCTGGCGGCGGCTCGGCGCATCGGCCACCCGAACGTCTGTCTTGTCCAAAGTCGAGAGATGATGGTGGGTTGTTCGCTTCAGTTCCCAAATGCTCCAGACTCTTTCCAAGAAACTTGAGAGTTAGCTCTTCTGACCCACATGGCAATGCAAGAAATAGCATTGGCTTCTAAACGCACCTGCCAAACTTCAGCCAGCCACTTCCTCCTGTTGGCTTGTTTGCTCGTCTATCTCTCGCGATTTGAGTGGGTCTCGCCTCGAATCTGATGTTTCAATGAAAGCCCGGCTGAGATCAGTGGCATGGGAGGGCTATGGAACCGAGAAAAGGGGGAGACAACTCCCGTGCAGGATACAGTCGGGTTTCCGTAAGCCTTCCAACGTCGGTAGTCATCTGGGCAAGCTCGTGAGAATCGACAGCGCCAAGCTTTCCCAGGAACCCCGCAGACCCCTCCCTCTTGTGAACGGTGGGACAGGCGACTCCATCGTATCGGAAGTCTTCCTGGCGGACACCCTCCCCGTTGGGTGGTTCTGACTCTCCATTTCTTCGTCTTGGGCCGCTTTCAGTCCAGTCGACCCCGCTATCATTCAATCCTAGCGCTTCTTCTTGATCGGACCCCCTCATGAGCGTGCTCATAGTTCGTCATTGTTTGCAGTAGGTAGGTATCTCGCACCATCAGCATCTGGAGTTGAAGGCCGGAGAAAGAGTCGCAGTTGTGACAACCATAGCTGATATTCGTAATCTATCGCATCTTGACATGTCCCCAGCAAACTGAGCTCGACCTGATACAACGGCCACAGACATTCACTGTTACCTCAGTCAGTACAGATTTGACAACGGGATGGTCGACTACGTCCTATGAGAGAACCGAGGCTGCTTCAGCTAGATCTCAGGAGACACAAGATTAATGAGTCCATCTCAGCGATGTAGAGGCAGTAGCCAGCCTTCGGCATCACTTTGGGAGCACACCTACGCGGATAGAGATGCGCCGTTGCGGATCATTCACAAGTGACAGATGTCAGACCGAAGCCTCCAAGGCCCAGGCCCGACGTTGTGTAGGTCATAGTAGCTGTTTTAGCCGGAGCTGGACACATGCCGACAGCTCATCGCTGTTAGGCTCGGTACCTGAAGAGTCATCATGATTGGCAGGCCTACCCACCCTCAAGCAGCCGTGAGAGCCTGGTGTCTGTTCATGAGTCTACGAATTACCGAGTCGAACTGGGGCTTGCTTACGGACGTTTCCCATCCTTCCCAAGCTCTCCTCGATAGCCCCCATGCCGCTAATATAACCCGGAAGAGGGTTACTCTGAAGACATAAGATTGTAGCCAGTGGCAGGGCCTTCTGCCCAGTGTCATGCGAGAAGCAAAGTTTGGGCCAATCTCTCCGAACGCTGAGCGCTTAAATTCGTCCCAACAGTGCATCTTCCTTGCTAGTTTCAGGATTCTGCATCCGGAAGTGACTGGCCATGGCATCCGTACAGTAGTCCCATGCACGACAAGTGGTACTTTCCAGGGTTGCCGGCCAATGAGACTCTACTTCCAGGAAGTCGTCTCTCCCGTGCGTGATCTAACTTTCTAACGGTTGGCTGACGAACAAAGAACGCACACGGTCGTTCAGGAAACGTCAAGATACCAGAATGGCTGCTACTGTATATGGGGCAGTGGCTTGTCCTGAGTATTCGTTCGGACTTGGTACTTTTGCGGAGATTCGATATCGAAAGTTACCTGTAAAAGGCCAGGGCGTCTCACGCTTCGGTCGAACGTGTCCAGCAGAACGTCGATTTCACTATAATTAAGAATGCCAAATACCCTCTGTCGAAGCGACGAATGCAACAGCCAGGGAGACTGGTCAAAACTCGCGGCGCTTGAACTCTAAGTTGAGAGGGAAAGCAAAAAAGGCGAACTTATACAAGGCTGGAGTTCCTCGAACGTTCCCTACGCTTGGTCAATAGTGAAGTCTGTTCACTTGTGTAACCACAGCCTGATGGATTGGTGTTCAAGATGAGCCTCAACGAGGGGAATTCTTCCAGGGTGAGTCCCCTCCAGGCCACTTCGAAGATAAGAGGTAAGTCGACAGTCTCGAGGATGCCGTGATTCAGGAGAGCAAGTCCGCCCCTGATATGCTTTTGATCGTCGTTTGCGTCCGTATCTGCAATCGCACCAAGCCGGAGAGGAGAATGATTCTCTTGCGAGCTCGTGCTCGCTACGTGACTTCGGCCAGCCACTACTCAAAGTGATGAGTGCCTCACTAACCAAAGAAAGCATGGGTGCCCTTTGTTGTTTCGTTACAATGTCGGAACTGCTGGTCTGCATTTCGAGGCCCTCCAGGAGTCGGTATATTACAGCGGCACATGCTGGAGGGCGGAGGAGGAGGCTCGGCAAAGATGACATGAATCTATTTCCGACACAGTGCCGAGTTCTCTCTTCAGCCTCGTGTCTCCAGCTTGATGATCATTCCAGTATTCCTGGACTTAGGTTGTTTTCTAAGCTCGTGAAAGGGCGAAAGCGAGGTGGCTCTCGGTTTTGTTTTGGGTAACAATTGACATTCCACGCAGCTTCGTTGTCCCCTTTATCGGGGGGTGGGCTGGTCTCTCGAGCTGTTGATGGGATGGCGAGCGGATGACGGGACAAACCAGAAGCCAGCGTCAGAGAGCATTGGGTCGCAGACGTCGACTGGGCTGCGGTACGGAAACGACTCAAACACTAAACGCGTGACTGTGTAAAGTATTATAGACACACCACGGAATATTACTAAGGAAGATGGCGAGAAAGTAAGGCTCTGCATTGTGATCAGGTCCTTGTACATTACCGGTAAATGCCTGTGCTGCAAGCTTCCGGAGGAAGCCCATAGAAACATGTTGTTATTAGGAAGCTGTGGCTGTGGATGCTTCTGAGAGGAAGGTCTAACAATCAAGCCAGGGAGCACCTCTAGCACATCGTCTACCTCTCATTGCAGTTGTAACGACTTGTAGTCGTGAGTTTGATGACTTATGTCTGTGAGAGAATTCAAGTTGCGCCGCATGCTAATGGGTTGCTCGCTTCTGATGGTGGTGAGAATGTGTGGTGAAGTCGATCGAGTATGTTGGTAGCACACCAGGCAGACTTACAGTGACGAGCTGGTCATACTCGCCAATCTGCGAGCAGGCAACTGCCAGAGGAGGCTAAAGAGTGTTGTAGAAAGTCGATATCTCGAGATGATGGTAGCAGCCACCGCTCTCAGTCTAGCCATCCTCATGAGAGTGGAACGACAAACAATGATGAACGTCATTGGATCGGCCTCCAGTGTTGGTCGGAGAATTTCTCTTCACGCAAGAATCTCATTAGGGTAGGTTGTCGCGATGCATTCTTCGTACTACAGCTCGCCCAATTCCTGTTCCCCCGTGCTGACCCTACGGAGAAGCGCGGTCCAGAGAATAGCTTCGTTCTTAAAAGAGCTGGCAAGCGAGAGGCTAGGTCTGCATTGGGTAAGAAAGGTCCTGTCGTACAAACTGTATTTGACTACCCAGGCGTGTCAGGTTTGCCAGGCCAGAGGGGATTAACCGGTTGAAAATATCGTATAACAAGAATGGGAACGTGAGAGTCCACCAACTTGATCCAGAGTAGTGAGCGGAATCCGACTTTACGTGCGTGCACCTTGCGACTTGCACCCGAATTAAGTCTCTCTATCTTCAGATGCACGATGTGCCTGTATCAGCCTGCAGGTAATCGGCTAGTTGAGAGCATGTGCTTGCGACACGATGGGCTCTCTTTGAATATCTTCGGACTTTGAGTGTATCAGCGACAAGCAGAGACGCAGGACAACAAGGATTCGGAGGTGCCCTATGATAGGCGCACTGCCACAGGGAGGAGCAATGTTTGAATAGTTGGTGGGGTCGAGACTGGACGAGTTGCTTCGGGGCGAAGACCGATCCACTGCATTCATCCGCCCGGCCTATCCAGAGGCAACCACCGGGCCGGAGAGTTTTAGAAAAGAGTGGCATCGTGTTGACAGCCGGAAAATCGGAGCTTGCTCGGCAATCCAATGGGCAGCCGTAGTCTCACTTTAGCGTCATCGTGGGAGACCGGCCATGGTCGGTGTGGGTGACTACTTGAACCGGTCAGCCAGCAGTACCGGGACATTCTGTCAAAACTCAACGCAGCAATCTAAAGCGAAAGAGATGTCCAAGGAAGAGGGAGGGAATGACGCCACAATTCTCAGGCCCCATCTGCAGGCTGAGAAAAATAGAGGGTGCTCAACGCAGCGCTTGAAGGAAATCATGGTCTGGGGGGTTCTACATCGCTGTCATACCTTATCGAAACCACGCTACCCATAGCTTGTCAATTACCTTGTAGATAAACTCTTTCACGTTGCTTTGCGTTTCAGACCAATTTCTCCATCTTCAAGTTTGATGGATAGAGAAATGCTTTCCATAGCCTCCTTCAACTTGGATTGGCTTCGAATCCATCTCCTGGCGGACGCTTAGAAGACAACCTGGCAGCCTCGACGGCATGACGGCCAGCATCGCGATTGGCAGTTGACATTCACACGTTCAAACTCCTGGCTGGACTGCATTCACGTATACTCTGACCGTAGCGATATGTTGAGGCGCAAAAGTTTTGACTGCATATCGGACCTGCAACCAAAGGGTGCGTCCATATATCTTGCCTGCAGATACATGTGTGGTCTGCTAATAAGGCGTTTCGGGGGGTCTCACCACAGAAGTTTGATTATCTGCATTTGACGGCACCAGCAGGCTTGCGCCTCGGCGCATGCAGAATGTGTGAGGCGGGAACGGGTGAGGGATGTTTTGAGTACCGGCAGGAGGGCTGACGATGTCTGGAGTCTAAGGCGCGGCACAGATTCGAATCCCCAGAACTCAAATTATACAACGTTGACGGGTCGGGGCAGAAAGGATGACCAGATGTGAGGGCAATTCGAATATCACCGGCGGTTCCAAGGATCTTGGCAGTCGGGCGCCGAGGACCATGAGCGAGAAAGCGCACGTACCCTCCAACCTTGGCCAGACATGGCCTACGGGTCCCTAGCTGGCAGCTCCCCCCACAAATGTACCAATGTGGAGGGTATTTTGAGCGCCTCACGGCGAACGCACAATGACGGCCCATGATGCAGCGATGCAGTTGACAGTACCAAGGGGTTTCATCGAAAAGAAGTGTAGGTGACAGGGCTGGCGTCGACACCATCTTTTGTCTGCGTCGCAAAAAGCTGTTGGCCTTGTGCGCAGGTTGACACTTGGAGGGGGGAGTAGAGAGCCCTACAGATACAGAAACGAAGTGAATACCCCGTGTGGACAGCTGCCCATGTCCAGGTCCTGGTCCACGCTATCACAGTTCCGCACGGGCTTGAGGGTCTGGTCGGGTCCCTTGCTTCGCGGATGCGGATGCGGTGTTCCTTGCCCCATGCTGCTGGGCTGGTGGATAAACACACGAAGTATCCGTATCGGTAGGTACTTTAGGACGGAACTGTTGTCGACAATGGTGGGTATCACTACGTATGAGTACCGGGTTCGGACTGGTAAGGCAAGGTGAGTGGGTTAGTAGGCTAATGTTCTATGCAGCTTGGTTTGGTTTCCGCCAACTGACCGGCGTGATGGGCACATGGCCTCATCTGGTCTGTGGTCTCGCGTGGTAGATCAGGGCCGACAGATTTGTTGGAGTCATGGTGGCTGTCTAGGACTCTGTTCAACCCTCGGCGTGCAAAGAGGCACAACAGAGGCAGATGTATGATGTAGCGGTATCCGTGGTGCCGTACAAGTCCATGTCAGAGGCAAGAGGCGCGAGGCGCGAGGGGCAGAGTGCGCGCAGCAGAAAATACTGCGTAGGTATTTCACCCGACATTTGAGTCCGTCCTCCCGAGCGGTTGCAAAGGCGCATCGAGGGCGAGGCACACACTTGTCTAGCCCCATGCAATGACCCCGTTCTCGATCCTCCTAGGTTTCAGCGGCGGCAGCTTACGATGCAGCTGGCCATGCTGGCCTGGTGCGGCGGACTCGAGAGGTTTCTTCATCATTTGATTTGGTTCTTCAGGGACAATTCTGGTGATGCGTGCGCCGGCATCTGCATGGTAGCGAAGCGCATCGAGAATCGAGCATCGAGTACCTTCAAAGTATCAGTCGTCGTGCAATTAGAACGTGGGGTTATAAGGGAGGGGGGGGGGGGGATGCCGTTGATCGAATTTTACCTTATCTTACACACGTGCATCCACAACCCTTCCTTCTCTGACTATTGCTTGACGCAAACAGCAAAAAGCATAATACCAAAAGAAAAGAAAAAAAAAAAAAAGATGACAAAACAAAAGATTCACAAGAAACAGACGAAGTACGTAGGTAGGTAGTCGAGGTATCCGTAAAGCAAGGCACATCACGCAAAGCTTGAATTCCACCTAGGTATGTAATCGCAGTACGGATAGAGACGTGAAGGGAGGCAGATGGAGTTGCAACGTGCAAGAGAGACACTTCCATGTGAACAGTGTTGCAGATATGACTCTCGTACAGTGCAATGTTGGCCGGCTCGTTCTTTCCTTTCTATTCCCATTCCCATCCCCCTTCCCATTCAGGTATCGGCCAAGGTACGGGCATTTTGCTCCCTGGTGACAGGTGCTTCCCGTCACCAGGGCAGGTAGGTCTTCAAACTCCCAGTGTTCTGCACGTTGAGCAGGGAGGGAGGGAAAGGTGAATCTGCAATCTGCGTTGTTCCTTCTTTTCCTGTTTTGAAAAGGCCGACCCCACCCTGTCGTTGCTGCCTCCCACGTCCAACTCAGATTGGCGAGGGAAGGAAGGTACCATGCGGTTATGTGGTGCTGGCAGGTACGAATGCTCCCAGGGCAGGAGCACACGGTATCCGTAGCTACCTTACCTAGGTAGTGACGGTGTTCAGAGGCAGGAAGGAAGGTATTCGTGAGTGCGGAGGCAGGAAGGAGTCGAGGGAAAGAAACATTGAAGGAAAGTGCGACAGTGCGACAGTGCGACCGTCCAACAGTGGCCGATTCATTCCCAATTCCGTTTCCTAACGTAAGGAAGGTACCTTACGTCTTCCGCATTATTGCTCACCGTGCCTAAACCCTCATACCTCCCCTACATTGCCTTGGACATTCCCGTCCCAGTCGTTTCTTCACCTTACTTTTGTCTCTCTCCTCGCTCAACCGAACCACTTGACCGAACCGCTTTACCGGGAAAAAAAAAATCCGGGTACGGGTAGATTCAGATACTGTTGAAATCACCAGCAAATCCACAGTAGTATCTCGAGTCTCTTCCTTTCCTTTCTCTTCGCCCGATTTACACCATCACTACTCCTCCTGTCCCTCGACGTTACCTCTGGCAGACGTCGACATATGTCGCGCTCGTACTCCCGGCTCGCACAGTTACAGATACACACCTCGCACAAAGACAAAGAACCAGACACCTTCGGCCCGCACGGTTGTTACACACGCACTTCCAGTTTACGCGCACTTTACACGCACACACGCACAGACGATAGCACACACGCGCAGCCCTTCTACTCCGTGCCGTTCTGCCCCCCAAAGACACAGACGGACAGACTGGCAAGACAAGAGACAGACGACAGCCCATGCCGATATCTGAAAGAGAGACACTACCATCCACCACACGCGCCTCCTGGCAAGCACCAGCCCTCAAACGGTGCCAACGATCGCCGAAAGTCTACAAGACCCCTGAGCCCGGTCGCACCGCTACTACCACCTTGGACCAATCCGCACACTCTCCTGACGCCGTTATCCCCTCTAAAGGCTGTGCCACCAAGAAAACCGGCCTAACAGGAAGACGTACCGGCAGGGGCCTCCCTTCTCTTGTCTCTCTCGCTCGTTCGCCCGCCCGCTAGCCTCCAGGTTAATTCCGTCTCCCACATCCACCGAGTCCAGAAGCTGCGTCTCCTCGACCTCGACCCAGAGTCCTTGACCTACATCACCATCGCTTCCCAACCTTACCATACCATTACCTCGACCTCGACCTGCCTCTGCTGCTACGGCAATCAAAGACACACCTCCACGAGCACGCAACCTCCACAACACTTACCACCAACCTAGCTGCCAAAGGACAGCCTACACGTACCTCCTCCTCAGCATTTCTCCTATTCCCGCTTCTCATCTGCGGCTTGCTCCCACGGCTCCCAGTCCCTCTGGAAAGCAGACACTGGCGCCCTCCATCCCACCAGACCAGCTTCACTCGCTGCGCACACACCCAACGAGCGCCACAGCAAAAGCACAGGCGCAGAAGCCGTCGACGCAATTCGCCAACTACTCTTGATATCAAACGTTTTCTTTAAAGAATCAGTGTCGAGTCGGCGACTGCCACTCACAGGTGTCTCTGGGCGAGGCAGACATAACGCAATCGCTGCCTGTCTGTACGAATACCGCACTCTCAACGACGACAACATCTACGACTGTGACAGGCTAGTCACTTACACAGAACCTTCGTCAGGGTGGTTGCACCTCCCCACCAGGCAAAGTAGACAGAAAGTACACTTCCAGGTCGTGCCTTAGCATTGCCTTAGCCCACACCAAACGCTTTCCCACCTTACGCGATCGGCTTCTGATTGGTACGATACGTCCCTCCCGAGTGCTCCAGCGGCGGCGCAATTAGACCTCCACAGCACGAGCATCCCTTGTCCATCCCTTCCACTCCCACTTTCTGAGGAGTAAAGTCCAGAAAGTCCAAACGCGACTGGAGTGGTGGACTGGACTGGACCACAATCCAAAAGAGTTCGAACAAGAACCACCACCTTGAGAGGAACTACCGTCGACGCCCCTAGGCCCAACAGCCACCGCGACCGACCGAGTTTGCTTTCACACACCCTCCCAGCGCCCCAGCTGCAGCCTTTCCGCTTCACTGGCTTTTCGATACTAGCCGGGTACTTCACGTCTGTACCAAAACACTACGGAGTACTTCGCATCTCCCTCCACATCGCCAGATTCCCATCATCAAGCGAATTCCCTGGGTTCCCCTAGGTACAGGCCCAACAGACTTTGGCTACAAGCCACCTTTTCTCGATACTTTGCGCCGCCAAACCCCACGATAAACCGACGACCTTGACGCCGTCCTGCAACATCTTTCCGCACTTCCGCCCGCTTTTTCTTTTACGACCCCTCTTCTCTCACCTTCGCGCAGGCAGGCTCACAAACAAAATTGTGCCCCCAGCTTCTTCTGTCCTGCCGACCAGGACCCAAGCAGTCTAACGCCAGAGGGACCCCCCGTCACGGTAGTCGTGCTGTCGAGTTTGGCTTGGTCGTTTTCCGACTTTAATCATCGAGTCAACCCATCCCGTGGGTGTAGTCCTATTGGGTACCTGTCACCATCAAGCTTCGAGGGGCCCCGGCAAGTCGACCTGCTCTGGCCCGTCATCTGCTGCGTGCCTCCCACTTGCCGGTACCCAAGTCTCAGTCACCTCGTCCCATTTTCCCAGAGAGCTACGGCTACCCGACTGTCGAACGCAACCAGCCCTGCATTTACACTGCTTCCCTGAGGTCCCCCATGCTCTTGGAGCGAAGCAGGCCAGCCAGGAGCCCGTCCCTTCCCTCTTCCATCCATACCCGCTGTCCTGACGCACCGCACCGCGCCGTACTCAACCCAACTCAACTCAACCCATCAAGGCGCGCACACCATTCTTCCTGGCCGTCTCTCACTTTAACCACTTCATACTTCGCTCACCACACACTTCCCACCATCACACCTTGCCTTTGCATCCATTTGTCTGCCATCAGTGCCACCACTCCCTCCCGGTACCTTTCCACCCTGCTCAATTTCTCTCTTCCTCCCCGAACTTTAAGGCACGATACATAACCTTGCGACAACTCCTCCCGCACGCTCCAACTTCTCCCCCCTTCTCCCAAAACCTGTCCAACCCCCCCAACTTTTCGATATCGCTCTCTGCAACATTCTTTCGTCGCCCTGTATCCTCCCGTCGCGCACTCGAAAATCGACACCAACACCCGATAATTTCACCGCGTCTTGGCCCATTTTCCCGCATTCTTGTTCGCACGCGCTTCCAAGAGTTCCCACTTGAGCTGCGCGACTGTTGCAATCCTCCCTCTCTTTGCCGCAGTTCCGAGGCAATTCAAGGCACCACGCGCCAGCGCATGCACCGCAACACCGGCGGATGACAAGCAACCATAGGTGAACCAGGCGCATTTACAGTCTCATCAGCCGCACTCGACCTTCGGGGATGACATCGAGTCGCGACAATCCTCCTACATCAACAACGACAAATATCTATCACCCAAAAAACCACTGCCATGGCTGCGCCGGCTTTTCTACAACAATCGCAACCTTTCAGGCCCTCCAACACCCAGGCACCGTTCCTCTCGTCCGTCAACCCCTTTGAGCGCGATGCGGCTATGCCTGTCGGAACGCCATACGCCAACCCGTCTTCTGTGGCGGCCTCTGTTCTGATTCGTCGCCTTCCGCTGAATACTTCGGAAGAATCGCTTCGACTCATGGTGGTTTGGTCCAAAGAGCTTGTTGACGTTGAAGTGCTCCCCGTAGATCAATCAGAAGACAAGGGATTCCGCTCGGCCGTCCTGAAGTTCCGGACTACGAATGGGGCAATCGAAACAAAGAATATGCTAAACGGGAAATCCAACATTTCTAACGACGCCAATATGATTGTCGAGATTCTCGGAGGCAGCCCAACCACGTCGAGAAGGTACGCCGAACCCGCAGGGACCGGATCGTCGAGCACTGCATCCTCCGCGGCCTCTTCAGCCCCATCCTCGCGACAACCATCACGATTCAACGGCGGATTCCAATCTCTCGAAAAGATATCGCCACCTATGAATGGTATATACGGCTCCAGCGAATTGCCCAACCCAGAGTCCAGCGCGCACTACCAGAACCTGTTCTCGCCTCAGTCTCCTATCGGAAATCACCTCACAGAACGGACACGCATCTCTGGGAAATCGTTGATTAACAATGATGCGGCTGATGATGACGAGACCGGCGAGCTCTTGAAGGACCCAGTCGCCTACGCGGAAAACGGAGCTACGGCTCAGAGAAGAGCCACCGCCCCACAGTTGCCCATATCGCGTTTGGCGAGCCTGTCCCTCAACACCACCAGCACAACACCAAGCCCATCGTCGCTTCCGCAGTACGGTCAGCAAGGAATGGCAGCGATGTCGGCTCACCCAGTCATGTCACCCACTGTGATGGGCGGGGGGCCAAATACTGTACCCTTCCATATGGGAACTGGTCCTTACGGCCGCCATAACTTCCCCCCGGTCAACCCTGCTGACCAGAATCCACCTTGCAACACTCTCTACGTGGGTAACCTTCCTATCGACACGTCTGAGGAAGAGCTCAAGGCCATGTTCTCCAAGCAACGGGGCTACAAGAGGCTTTGCTTCCGGACCAAGCAAAACGGGCCCATGTGTTTTGTGGAGTTCGAGGATGTTTCCTTTGCTACCAAAGCTCTCCATGAGCTCTACGGACATCCGCTTCACAATAGCGTAAAGGGCGGAATTCGCCTCAGCTTCTCGAAGAACCCCTTGGGAGTCAGGTCGGGTCAGACTCCAGGTCAATCAACGTCTCCAATGAGCGGCATGATGACAGGTTCCACGAATGGGTTCAAGACCACCAACGGTCCTCCTCCAGGACTTTCAGCACCACCTGGTCTTGGCTCTGGGCGATTCAGTAACGGCTCCTCGGGCACACCACCTTACGCAGTTGCTGGCTTCCCAGCAAGCGGTAATAACAACGTGTGGAACGGGTACAACAGCAATACCATGACTGCTGGTGGGCCTGGTTCCATGATGAATGGAAACAACTCAAACTACCTGCCACCTCACATGCTTGGCAGGTAAGGCATGCAGTTATGTTAGGTTGCCTGTCTGACTTCCAGAGGCAGTATGGCGAGAGTTCTGGCGTTACGGTGTTCAAGTGTGGATACACGGCAACAAGGCGAAGCCACAAGATACTTGGACAGCATCGAGGACGGCGCTGTGTGAAAATCTCGGCGCATACGCATTTACATCGGCATCTGATTTTCCAGGCATCAGTTACTTGAGTTTTTTCCTCTTTTCCCGATATCACATGGTTCTGACTCGCTCTTCCCTGACGGGCCTGACTGCATTGGCCTCCCGCAGTCACCAGCACTGGAGTTATGTTTGACTACTTCGTCCATGTTCTCAACGAAGTTCAGAAACACATCATCAGTGGGCGTTCAACCCTCGACGACTTCGAGTATCAGACTGTAGTACGGTGGAGGCTTCCTTCCGGCCTTGTCTTTCCTTCGTTCACCAATTCATTTTGGTTTGGGTTTCTTTATTTTCATTCAGCATGGCGCGTGGAACGGACATTTACTATGGTAGACGAACTTGGGGGAATCTGGTCTCATGCCCTTCGGACAACAAATACCCAGCGCCAACGACTTAAGGATGGAGTTCTTAGGTTCGACGTTTTCGGCGATGCCTTCACGAGGCGTCCTGACGATTTGGGGCAACGGGTTCGAGGTTCTCGCGAAAGAATGGAACATTTACTGGCACAGCGATTAGCGATTGATGGATGGGGAGGAAACGTTGTATTGAGTCTTGGGAGCATGGCATGAGTTGACCCCAAAAGAGAAAACGCCCAAAAGCACAGAAGAGAGCGCGAATGGTTTCGGTTGATTCCGCAGCACCCGCCAACCAAAACAAAAATACGGCATGGAAGTTCAGAGGAAGAAGTCTTTCGTTTGTTTCACTCAACGCATGTACGAGATATAAAAGGCACGCTCCACCAGAAGACGGACACTGGAGAAGGGAGGTCCGCCGCGGGCATAGGAGAGCTACCTGGCAGCGACACGTTCTGGTCACATCAGAAATCCTCGCTGGTTCAGGTCAAGTCCATCACTGGATGGGACGGCTGAAGGCCAGGCTGCATCAAGCTGTTACGCACAAACTTTACGGATAAGCATCATCGGGGTTATCGTTCGGCATCAAGACGGAAGGGACCTCATCATCACACATCCATGGGTTTGGTCGGGACACAATTAGGGTTAGGAAACCGGGAAGGATTGTCCAGTCCAGGCTATGGCCCTCGAGGGGCATTGTTATGTTTCATTTGAATTTCAATTTCTCTCTGATTTGTTATTTTTTTTTTCTCACTGCCCAGCCCGTTTCGTTCCCCATCTATCCCCGCTTTCCTACACACTTTACTGGGATCGAACTTTGACTTGCACATTGTGGGAGCGAACATAGCCCCTTATGGGATTCTCATAGGCCAAAGAAAGGAGTTTTTGATTTGCTGATGATATAAACCTGCCCTGTCTTGCCACTTTCGATTGGTTGATTAGGGATACCTTGAAGTGAGTGACGATCTTGGGCGACCCGGTGGCCAGGTACGGTCGGTGGGCATGTGGACAATCATGAGCCCCGCTGATTGACAGGCACGAACCACCTCTGACCGGTGTCACAATGTCGGCGGAGACTGGGGGGTTTTTCTCCAGAGCCTTGTGGGGCCGAATGTCATTTACTTCCGGTTTGTACACTGATGACTGTACGGAGAGGCAGAGGGCATTGCGTTTCAATACCATACCCACGATGAAAAGCCGGGCGGTGGGAATATGCCGAGCTTCGGTGTAAAGGGGCAAAGGGCATTGACAAAGAGCACCGAGGCGCGAGGCGGGGAGAGAAGAGGAAGAAGGATGCGCCACTTTGGACCCCAGTCGATCCACGTGAAGAGAGTCAAAACTTCGGCAGAAGGGTGGAACCCCAGTCCTTGTCAAGCTCTTCTACGCAGTCACGCAGTATAGCAATTTGGGGGAAGGGAGGGCTTGCTGGTATTACGTCTGCGACGTTATTTGGATACGGCAGATATTTTTTTTCGTTAAGCAGCAGTAACCTTGGCAAGAAATCGCTGTCAACCGAGGCGGTCATGGTGGTGTGATTGTCCGGCCCTATGCAGCGAGGCATAGCCGGATACCGGAGCTGCCTCCGAGACTTTTGGCTTAGGCGGGGGGGGGGGGGGGGGGGGGGGGGGGGGGGGGGCGAGGCCCGGGGGGCGGGGGGTCTGGGAACAACCGCGCACCGCCTTCCGCAGAGCGGCGCAAAGCATGAGTCGATCTACGCGTGTCGGGCGTGAGGTGAGGGGTCGGTGGGTGGGCAGAGGGGGGGGGGTTGAGGGCGCATACGTCCGAGGAGTCGCGCGATTGAGCACGACCTCGCAGCCCGTAAACCGCCGTTGGGACACACTCTGAATGCATTCATAGTTTCGAGCACTTTTCCATCCGTCAGGTTTGCAGTTTCGCGGCAAGACACTTGGTGTCTGCGCGCGATACGGTCCAATGTCTTCCTCATATTGGCAGGGTTTTGGCAAGGGGGCATCCGTCGTGTACATCGAGTGCCCCAACGACAATGTCAGCCCTCGCAGCCGGGCATTTCGTAAGGGTTGCAGAAGAAGCGTGTCTTGAAAAGACGGCTCTATGGTCGGCACCCATCCACGGGAAATGGCTTGCGATGATCGTGGCGTCCGAGACAGCCCACGTTGAATTATTTCGGGATGATGGTGGTGATCCAGCATTCTTGAAAGGGTGCACTGCACATGTACGTAGCGGTGCCTGCCATACTTGCTCATTGGATGGAGCTCTACCTTCTGCTGTCAGCCATTGGCCGCCAGAAGTCGGTTGGTGGTGTGGAGGCTACCACCAACCTGAAGCGTGGTAGTCGCAAGTTGGTGTTGATGGGATGAAGATGAAGGGGGTGGACTCTGGAAGTCTTGGACCATCGCCATATTGGGACCTAATTTGCTTACCCTCCCGGCGCGCGCCGTGTGGGTAATTTGGTGGATTGAGATGATGGGATCGCGGGATGCCGGCAATTGCACGTACCGAGGTTCTCAATGTTTCTGCGGCCCTCTGGCAAAGCTTCTGCTGATTACGCGGGATATCGAGATGTCGAGAGACGCTTTCCGTGGGGGAGAGGAGAAGGTGTGTGGAGGTTCGAATCAGAATCAGAGGTCGAATCGTCATAGAGGGGTTTGCTTCGAATCATGCGACAGCCTTGAAAGTGAAACCCGATGTCTGTAACAGTAAGCAGTGACTACCCATCGATAAGCAAATGCAGCCCAGGATGGGGAAAAGTGCAAGACGCAACAGCAGGCTGCGAGTGCATGTCTGTGAATGGGAACCTACAGGATCTGTTATCCTGCGGCACAGACGCCATGGGACGCGGGCGCGCTCGCGCTACCTTGGCCCGTTCTGACGTGTTCCAGGCCAAATTATCCCCGGTGTGGCACGCAAACACTGCGGACGAATGAGGGCGTGACAGCGACGTTGTCGATTCTTTTTTTCTTTTTTTTGTATCGTGTGGTGTGCAAGACGAAGTCAGTCAGAAGTACTGTGTAGATGTAGCGGAGAAGGGGAAAGGTGGGAAACACCGTTGCGAAGGACGGGTACGGAGTAGAGGCAACCAACGCCAGGACTAGCGACGGCGCAGCGGAATGGGACGGCTCTTCTCCCTAACGCTCCCGACACGACCCCTCCGACTTGCTCTGGTCGACGTGCTGGATGAGCCAAGTATCGTACCAAGGGTCTTGCGGAAGGGTGGCATTCGTGTCATCTAGGTGCAGTGGTGATGGTGGTGACCAGCTGTTAGTCGGGCGAGGACGGACTGTGGCTGGCGGGATGGGCTTCACCGGTGAGGGGCGGCGTCTAGGGACGGGACGGGACCGGTGAGAGCAGGTGAGTGAGATTTCGAGCGAGAAGCCAAGAGGGCGACGTTTGTTTCGTGCGCGCATATGTTGGGGCGGTAGTAGAGGTTGAGAAGGGTGTAGGTAGGTAAGCTGGAACCGAGGCCCGGCCGCTAAGGCAAGATGAAGTGGCAAGGGGGGTTAAGATGGGTGAGAGGTGCCTGGAGGGAGGGAGGAAACTGTCACGTTGTGAATACATAGTGGAGCAATCTCTGTCAGTCACTCGATTTTCGGAGTTGACTTGTGAATCTGTCATCTGCAACTTGCTTGAAAGGGCATGTTTGACGAGGAGGCCGTTGAAGAATGGGAAAGGGAAAGGATGATACTGGCGTGGTCGTGTGGACGCTCTCACCTCTAGCGACTTCCAACGTTTGGTTCGCTTAAGGTAAAACGGCTTGGAGGGTGTCGTGGTAGGAGGGAACGCGGAGGTGGCGGCGACCGGTCTGGACCTTCTGCCAAAGGTAGAGAAGCTTCTTGCCCTCATCTCATCTTGCCTGTGTTCTGGGCGACGATCAGGAGGGAAGGCACCCAACAAGCCACTGTGCGCGCCCATCTCTCGGCGATCCGGGTCCGGGGCCGATGAGCGGGGCCGGTGTGGGCGTAGCCTCCGCCGGTGCGGGCCCCGACCACCGGTGCGACCACCACTCTGATTGCCACGCCTCCGCAGTGCGTCGGACAAAGCTTGTAAGCGGGCATGATTTTCGCCGTGGTGTAACCTAATAGCTGGAAGTCGTGGAGATGACTTGTTGTCACGCCGTGAGACGTTTTTCGGTATCTTCGTTTGAAATGAGGCTGAAGCCTGATATGACACGGCTTGATCAGCTGGGACAATTGGGGTGCCACGGCAGATCTCTATAAGGAGATATCTTGTATCAGATCCTGGAGCATGGGGGTAAGCGGAAAGCATCGGGCTTGGTTTCTATCCTGATTAAGAATTTCGGTCCGAAATCTTGTGACTAAGAGATTTCTACTGTGCGTAGGGTAGTGACGGCAAGATGTTCTGCATGATGACGAACGGAGTCATCTCGTGTAAGTTGAGGAGCCTTTTAGACTGAAAAGAGCCATTTGAGAGAGAGGGTATCTGGTACGGAGGGGTTGTCTGGTGTTGTAAAGCTCGAAGCTCGCGGCTCCATTGACTCATAAGTAACTCAGGCTCAAGCCCCCGTAAGGCAACCAAGAGCGTTAGAGGCCACTTGAGCTTTCGTGAGGTCTACCGAGAAGTGGATAAAACTGTACCGAGACTTGGATGAATCTGGACTATCTTGAGCGTATGACCTACCGCAGGTTTGTCCGTTCACTTAGCCTAATCCTCTACCCATGCCAAGGACAGACGTCCGCCATCGAGTTCTAGCCTGAAATATCCCCTAATTAAGTATCAAGCTTGGAAGTTTCTTATGCCAACTCATTCGTCGAGTAGGTAGTTGTTGCTTGCAGCTCACAATAATCCCAGGAGGTACTTCAGAACTTATAGTGGCCTCCGACTCGTTTCCAACGTCCTTCCAAACCTACACTTGAATTATCACAAACGCTGAGCGCTGTTCCGTTAAAGCACTGGGACCAAAAACTTGATCCCTGGTCTAAACTTGAAATTTCCCTATTCACTCAAATGTGAGTGTCCACCTATGTCTCATTCAAGTCTTACAAAAAAGACCTTTAATCCTCTGAGAGCACGAATACGCGGATCCAGTCTCAATATGTGCCTCCGTTCGCGCCCCGTTACTGTTCTCTTATCAATTATGAGAATTAACAACACCGAGAACTAGAAACAAACTAGCTAGCATGCTTGGAAACCCGCTAGACGGGTTGCCGCAGTAATACAGGGCATGTTGGAGAAATTCTCGAAGTAGTACACGATGTTAAAAAGGATAAGAGAAGATCGACATGTCTTCTTGCTCTCTACCAAAAAGCTCCTCCATCTGATGACACAAGTAAACCTTCAACCTTGATCATGCAGATATCCCCCCCTTCACGAATGTGTTCTACCTAGGAGTAAGGGCCCAAGACGAGTGCGGCTTCGTAGGAGTACAGGCTCTCTTATTGTTTGAGATTTTGACAATGACATACTCGGGTGATCTCAATGTAGTGGCATCCTCTGTATCTCAAAGCTTGTGTGTCTATTGAACTAGAACCATCTCGTATCATTTGAGGTCTTCAGAGCAACAACAGTCGAATCCAAAATAACTATGATTACAATTATCCTATCTCAATCTACCTCACGCCTCCCTGCATGTTCCCTCTGAATCATACCAAGGACGACGACGGCCTCTGTTGTGATTTGTCGCTCTGTCTATCCACTATGTAATAGCCCCAGATCGACAGCGATGGGAACTCACCCGAAGCGACAGGCCCTGCGCTGAGCAAATCGGCCAGTATTTCTGAGCTTCCACATCTATGGCCATGACCACCCGTGGAGTGGAAGAGCTCTGATCAGCTTGAGGAGGTTGATATAGCCTCATGGGGGTTGAGACGTTTCGGTGGCTTCTCACCAGAAAGACGTGCTCTACCTCCTCTATATTCCTCCCTCATGCTGAAATATTGGACACGTTGTTGTTTCATTAAGCCTCTTTGGCTGACCTCTTGAACCGCGGGCTGGCTAACATTGAGCTCCGCGCAACATCAAGTCGAAAACCAAGTTGGCGGATTCCTGTTTGAAAGCCAGGAGATACCTCTCTTATGGCAACAGCTTCTAGATCACTTCAAACTATTCCCACCCGGGTGCACGTTAAAGCACTTGGAGATGTGGGCAGATGGCAATCAACTCACATTTAGGGTTTCGAAATGGCATAGATTTCGGGATCAGCCACCGCTTGAAAAGACAACGGACGAAGATCACATCCCTACTTTGACATCCGTTTATCAAAGCTACTCAAGCTCTACTGTGTATGTATAAGTGAACTAGACACATTTGAATGGGCAGACTCAGCGCCATGACGCAGTTGGTAATCCTATTCCCGGTCCCTACAGGCAGAGCCCTAAAAACATGGGACCACAGAGCAGGTAAAAGATGTCACGTAAACGGCTGTCACGGCGTCAAACTCGAACTCTATGTTAATGGCGAGCTGGACGAGAAAG
Organism: Colletotrichum cuscutae; assembly: GCA_030869315.1. Taxonomy (NCBI): domain Eukaryota; kingdom Fungi; phylum Ascomycota; class Sordariomycetes; order Glomerellales; family Glomerellaceae; genus Colletotrichum; species Colletotrichum cuscutae. Next base: position 258,763 of record MPDP01000292.1, read on the forward strand.
AGGCCAGGCAGAACATAGATCAGAGACCTAGATAGCGGACGGAGATGAGAGAGCCATCATTAGCATACTCATATTGTAGGTAGTCACAAGGGCCTGAGGGACTAAAATCTGAAACAAACAATTCCAATAAACGAAACGTTCAGGTGTTCCCGCGACCCTGTAGTCATCTTATAGCAAGGTCCCGACCTCTTTTATTACATCAACGGCCTTCGTCACTGATCATCAGCAGCATGAACATATGTTCTCTACCATTGTTGCACCATCCATTCCCCATGTCTTGAGCCCACCGAGCTAATCCGATACCTCACCAAGCTTCCCGTCCACAGAGCCTTGCTGGTCTCCACCCATCGAATGAGCTGTTTCGTGCCTGGTCTCTGAAGCTCCCAATACACTTTACAAAAGAATGGCAGAGCTCGCATTGTGCGTTGTATCATAATCAAGTCTTAACGGACAAGGTCCAAGATGTAATCTCAAGGACAACCTTCCTTCACCTGGCCCATACCTAGGTACCTACCATGGAACCGGCATTTCTATACCACAACCTCAGTATCGACGACTCACAGATTCTACTCTGCCAAAGACACATGCATGTAGAGGAGTCTAACAGCTCCTATATCAGACTTTGACTTTCCCAACTCCCCTAGTCTTTCTCAAAAGGTAGAAAACCCATCAGAATCCAAGTGGAGGACAAAAGAAAGAGTTCACAACCATTCATTTACCACAGCGAGCAAAAGAGTGGACGATCTGGGAATCGAACCCAGGACCTACCGCATGCTAAGCGGTCATTATACCACTAAACCAATCGCCCATGGGATGATCTAGCCCGGACTTGAACCGGAGACCTTCAGTGTGCTCAGTTTCGAGGAGACCTCGAAATCTGTTAGACTGACGTGATAACCAACTACACCACCAGACCAGTTATTGTTGAAGACGAGTGGCGGAATAGGGCTATATGAATTCTGGCTTTGGAATGTGTGCGGTGAACGGCGGGACCCGCTTGGTTGTGGCAGCGGAGCCCTAAAAGTAGGCTGCTGCAGAAAGTCTGGTTCATGCCGGCTGTGGTGGGTCGTTCGATGCAGGCCCCATCAGTACCGGCCCGATGTCTTGTCAAAGAAACTCCCGTCGTCCACCGAATTGATATTCTAGGATCATGGTTGTGGTCTCGCTTGAGCAAGGTACCTGCAATACGATTTAATGTTTCGTTGCCGACCCCATCGTCTGGCTAGGAGGAGGCAGGCAGGGCACAGTTGGGGGGCGCTGCAACCTCCAAAGATGATGATAGTGACAATCGTGATGCAGAAAATCGACCAGACCGTTCGGGGAAGGTAGTAAAGTGGTCTGGATTTTTTTTTCGTCTTGGTAGTTGCCCGGGCTGATAAGACGACATCTTGAATGGTGCCGAATATCCAGACAACTTTGCTCCTCGACCATGTCAGCCCCCCACGCTGCCTTTGTCGATTTTCGCAATATTCTCCGAAAGCTGGCTAAAGTCCGACCATGACGACGAGCTGCATGCAGCTCCGGCGTGGGGTACGGGAAGAAAGGGCACGCGTGAGCCGCATTCTATTAGACGATAATAGACTGGCCCATTAGGAGATCGGACACACTGACGGCAACGTATCGAGGAGCTTGCAGATGTAGAGCGTGTGCCGTGCATGCCAGTCGTACAAACAACTGGCTCCCTGCTTCTTCGGAAAGTTTCTCCAGTCAAGTCAATGAGCCATGCAGGCCATCCATGGTGTTTTCGGACAGACGAGAAGGTGACACGGCAATGGCTTCCAAGCCGTGTGCCTGACTGCCTATCGAGGCCTCGTGTCCTGAGTGCAGTCTATAAGGACATCTGCCGTTCATGATAGCTCTGACCTCGTACTCGGCCTGAGACGTCAACTGACAGAGGTGCTCGTCTGAAGTTCCACGCCTCCCGAACACGTGAAAACATGCAGTGGGTCGGTTTGCTCTACCTTCAACTGGCCTTGAGGCGACTTCTTGACCGCTTGGTTCTCGCATTCGGAGCTCTGGAGCGGCGAAATCCCACTGCATTGAGGTCGAAAGGCCCAATACAGTTAGTTACATTGGTAGTGTGGTGTAGTATGGCAGCAGCGAGCTCGGTGAGCACTCGACGAATTCGAGAGTTGGGCATTGTAAAGTGTGTTTGCCTGGGGATCCCGTCAACGAGCAGATGATGTGTTCATGTTGCACATGCAGGTGTAGATCCTCCGCATTTTTGTCGCTGGGAAATCCATGGGATGGCTGGCCTGGCATTTCCTTTACCGGGCTTGTGCCTGCTGCGTCTCAAGTCACGATTTTTTGTGAAATCAAAGTCCAAGTCAAATAGATAGAATACCCCTCGATGAGCAAGGCAGCCAGGGTGCCTCAATCTCTTGCCCAGGCATCAGAGACTGGGCAAAACCATGCTATCGAGAGATGCCGTCGGGCATTCAAGACTATCTGTTGAAATGACGAAAGTACCGCATCAATCTCGAAATGAAGTCCCAGGATGTTGGAGCATAGACTTGGGGGCCGAAAATTTAGTCGCAACCGTGATTGCTCACGGCATAAGTACTGGTCGCATTGACTCGGTCGTGGCAGGCTTGGACGATTCAGGAGCCAGAAGATTTAGAGTTCCTGCCTGAAACTCAAAGGTGGACTGACACGACTGGTTAGCGTGATGATGGTGCAGTCCATCTCATCTTGGCCACGTGGGAAGGTGAGATGGCGGAGATGTGGTCTGGGCGCCTCTGTCCATAGGTCTAAAGAGTTTCCTCGTCTATCCGTACCTTTCCAACTTTGTAAGGACCTTTTGATGGGTATAACTTGTTGCTATATTTCCACGAAGCTCTCGGGGCCGTTACTGAGAACATTCAGGCCGACGATAATCGTACCAGTGTCGCTGGATGTGCTCCATAGACAATACTGCAATGACCGAGACGGGGGATAGAGCAGGGAAGATTCCAGGGAGCCAAGTTGACAGCTCATATCAGAGAGGTGGAATAGACCAGGGCCTAGACGTCACCTTTTTAGTATGGAACCCAGCAGACCGGTTCTCCGATTTGAGCAAGAGCTGTTCTTCAGAAGCCGCCAACTCGGAGATGGGGAGGGGATAGATAGGAATGATCCTTGGGGCTAACAATATCTGGTTTGACTAAGTGTACAAGGTCCGTACGGATAGGAGCTGGCGATCTGGGCGACCATGGCCAGCGGGAGTGACGTTTTGACGACAACGACACGGCCCGAGGGCATGGTTGACGATCGGTCGCTGCATCGAGTTACCAGTCACACATTCCGGATTCGGGTCAGCTACCAAAGTAGGAGATCAAGTCGGATGCAACGTCAACAGAACGACAGGGAAGGGGCTGAGAACCAGATGAGGCACTAGAGTTCAGTTTTTCGAGCTCCCCTTCGTCGTCGTGGGATGAGTCCGCCACGCGTAGTGGTGTGCTTGGCTGTGACGGGAACAGGAACTCGAATTTGAACGGGAGGGGCGCGCTCGCATCGAAGTGTCTATTCGTACACTCGCATCTGCGGCTAGCACCCATCCTGGGGACCCCGGAATCCCACCAGTCGGTTCTCAGGTACAAGACGCAGGGGCGCATGCTCGGTCGTCACTGGTCGAAATCAGGCTATTTGAGGAGGGAAGAAAAAATTTCTCTATACCCTCGCGAACCGAGGTGATGGGTGAGGCGAGGAATTGGACGTCATGATTGGCGAAGTAACGACCGAGCTTGAGCTGTCTATAATCTGAAGTATTTCCGGAGCGGTATCGATTTGCCTCGGATAGGCTCAAGCGAGGCAGGTAATCGACCGCGTATATCCAGGACGAGGCACTAGGATGGTTGGCTGTCATGGAAGCAGAATTTTAGCAACGGCTACGACGTTGCAATGGCTAGACGTAGAGGTTAGCTGGCGAACAGCGTCCCTGCGTCAGTGTCTCGGCTCCGGGCCTCGGTCGATGGCCGTATCCAACCCGCAGATCGTTGGTGGCCCTTTGCTTACACTTTATTTGAAGCTCTCTGGTGCCGAGAGACCGCGTAAAGCTTGTACTACGGAGTAGTTGAGATTGTAGAGCCTCTGGTGACTGGATCGTTGGTAGGCGGGCTGTGGCGGATGGTTCGGCAAGACATCCTCGGTTGCTTGGCTATGAAGCTTTGTTAAAATGGAAGAGTAGGACTATCGGAATAACCCCTCATTGCTTGCGCGGATGTAGACCAAAAGGCTAGTAGATGGAAGACGATTCTTCTCGATGAAGTGCATAGTGGCTTGCCCTTGGTTGACAGGGACAGGCCGCAATGCAGGAGAAGTCGAGACAAGGTGGGCAGAGTGGATGCGTCTAGAAGGGTTGAGAGATAAAAATCAATCAGAGTCTAAGGCAAGGTACAGAGACTGGGAGACTGGCACCGATGCAGGCCGTACTCCGTACGTCGGAGGATGGATTCTCTTCATGGCATGGATGATGGCACCTGCATGGAGCCGAGTGCTAGAGTGCGGCGATGCTTTATGGTGTTGTCTTGGAGCCTACCTGAAGGAGCACACAGTAGAGGTTGGGAACTTGGGTCAAGTTCCAACGCCGGGCCCGTCGCGGCGTGGCCTGCACAGTGCTTAGCTATCTTACCAGGATGACAGCCTTGCAGCATCGAGGAAGGAGCAAGCAGTAATTAAGAGCTAAGGTGGTTGAAGCTGTGTGATGCTCTGTGCAGGCAAAGTCAAAGTTTGAAGTTCCATGGGTAGTTGGAAAGCTCACAGCTGTGGGGAACGAGAGGCATTGGGTGGAGAGATTTGCCTTACTTCTGATGTGCTTCCTCAACTCAATTGATGCTTGTAGCAGACTGGGAGTCTCTGATGAAGTCCTGGGACAAGGCAGTGAATTGTAGATAGTGGCATAAGATAGAAGTGGAGCAGCATCGTGATTGAGAGAAGCAGGCGCAACTACAAATTAGACATGGTCACCTACCTACCCTGAAGTGATGAAATGGTAAGTTAGTTAAGTCTATGACGTAGTGACTACTACTGTACTACATGAACTCGGGCCGTCGAGATGGGATCTGATGTATTCATGGAGTATCCACAACTTGAGGTGAGAAAGCTCGAGAAGCTACCAGGTTACCTTAAGGTACCTAAGGTAGGAAGGAATGAGGGGTGACAGAGTGTAGTTGGAAGCAGGAAGGCATGGATGATGAATGATGGCAGGCACGCCGCACAATGTGCCAATGTGCCAATGTGGTTCCTACCTTACCTTAAGGTATGCCGCGAAAAGGGAACAGCAGGGAAGGCATGGCGCGGCATGGGAAAGGAAAAAAAAGGACGCAAAGAAAAGGGGAAGGAAAGAACGGCAGCCGCATATCTCCATGTCCCTTCCATGTTGGAGCCGGGGGATCGCGCACCTGCCTCAGTCACAGTGAGAAACTCGGGAAGGTGTTGGTGAGGGAAGAAGAAGTGAGGTGGGGGCTCGGGGGATAAACCACGAGTTGATTCTTCTTTCCCTGCCTCAAGAGCCAAGACACCACGTCCAAGTACCTCGTACTCCTAACGCATCCATGGATAGGTACCGAGCAAAAAACAGTCCTCCAAGAGTCAAGCCTCGTTCAAAGGTAAGCAATAGGGCAAGCATCCGTCTGCATCTTTGCTCTTGCACCTGCAGCTGTCCACCTGCGCTCTCACTGCTCAGTGCCCGCTGTCTCCTATGCAGCACGCAGCTTGCAGCACCACCTCAAGCACGACTCCATCCGCGGAACGAAACAACAGGGGAACATGGGATGGAAGCAGAACCAGAAACATCACGGAGCACGCTAAAACATGCCTTCTCGGCAATCCACTGCGACCTGAAATCCACAGCACCGCTGCACCACACGACCAGGCCACCACACCTCCTGTCAACTACACGTGTACCGACCGAGTAGGAACATTCCTCCACACTGCCCGCTCTGAGGGGGCTCGAGAGCCCGTCTGCGCATGGCCATGGGCCAAGGCCTTGCTTGCTCACGAGAGAGCCCCGGCGACTATCCAGGACTAGAGCCCACACAAACTGCCCGACTCGACCAAGCCTCAATGGAAAGGTACGAATGCTCCGTACCGCCTACGCACCATGATATTTCCTTTGCGGCGTCGCGGCGTCGCCCCCTCCTCCATTCCCTTGGCCCTGGAGACACATGGGAAGAGAGGAACCTCACCACATGGGATGGGTGGGACAAGACTGGAGAGTCCCACCTATGCAGGAGCTATGTTCGTGCGCGCTGCACCCAACTGGACACCTGCTCTGGCTAAACGGCAGACAAACCCTGACTCAGCTACATTGGGGCAGAGACCCGTTCCCACGCTGAACCCACGGACTCTGAGCCTGTCAACAGCTCAAAAGTGCCGGCCGAAACGTTGCTTTACGGACTGCTATCGTACGCACTAAGTACCTTTCGCATACAGATACGCATACGTACGGAGTACAGACCACCTTACCCTCTATTCTATAGTATCCAGCCTACTGACAATCTCAAGACGTATCCTGTACTAGAGTGTCATGTCTACTTTGCCTATGACTTCAGCCATGGCTTGCTGGGCTGGATGCCGGTCACACGAATAAGGCACATACTACTCCGTACTCCCTACCAACACAGGTATTAATACCTTACTTGAGCCAAACACCACTCTACTTGGATCCCGTCGGCCTCGGTCAAAAAGGCAGCCAAGAGACGGCACGGCATCGCATCCTCTTTTCCCGCCTCCGCCTCCGCGAAAAGGACAACCCAGAGTCCAGAGGCAAGAGGTCAGCAAGCACCTCATCCTCAGGACCTTCCTCAATAATCCCCGCCGCCGTCGCCGTGTGAGCGGGATGCCACGCCGCCTCACCCAATCATTGCCATGGCAAGGTGTCGCTTGCCGGGGGACCCAATTGGAACCCTACCTCGACTACTTCGACACCCATTGGATCTTGCCTCGCGCCGCTGTGCCTCACACCAAAAGGGCACAGTTCCATTTCAGGAAAGAAGGAAGACGGCAAAGACTGGAGGGGATGGGGGACATCCATCCAAGAAGACTCTCCAAAAGTTAGACGACGCGAAGCAACGGGATCGCTCCCGACCTCGGCCACTATCTCACCACCATGTACTTGGTACGCATCATACACTAAGTTAACCAACGTTGTCCGGTCGGTGGCCCCCGGATCAACATGACGCTCAAGCACTACTCCGTACACCACCACACCAAACTCCTATACTGTAACACGCCAATGATGACCGCCAACCTCGACTTCAGCTAAAACCCCTTCCTTTGAAGCCCTGCGACAAAGTCATCAAAGCTCCGTCCCCGGCTCTCTGCCCTAAATAGCGACGACGTTGAAGCTACCATGCAAGCGTCCGACAGTAGTGTCAGCCTCTCCGTTATTTCGAGACAGGAGGCTTCCAATTTGTGAGACAATTCCACATGCTTCTTTTTCTCGCCATCCGTCACCCATCGTCCTCTACTCCGTACCCAACGTAGTACATGGGAATTTTCTCCAAGGGTACAGTAAGTACTGCAGCCCAACATCTACTTTTCCTGTTTGTAATCTCACAAAGCACAGCCAATTCTCACCTTTGGGTTGGCGGTAAAATCTGATTCTCCGGTTGTCTTGCATGGTCCCCTCCCGTCGACCCGTCGAATTGACTAGTCGTCAGCTTCAACTGGCCTGGCAAAGCCTCTCTCCGTCTTCACTCGCCCATCCATCTGCCAGTCATCAGTCACATCACCCACCTCGCATCGCATCGCGTCCCGTCACGCATCTTGCCTACTCGCGTCACCTCCATTGCGTCCTGTCTTTCTACTCGCCACAACTCGCTTCTTACCTCTGGCTAGTCGTTTGACTTCCCAGGCTTTCTCGCTCGACTAGACACCCTGGTCAAGAACGGTTTGTCACCCGGCGGCTGTGTCTTCCAGCGCGCAACCACATCCAATTCCACCACACATCTCATCGACGTCTCTCTGTCTTATTGCTGCCCTGTCTGCGATTCAACATTGAGTGCGACCTGGGCAGAGTTTCTTCTCCTGCTTGGGGTGCTGAAGTCACTCTAAACTGAGCTAGATTCGCTCTTTTCTCCAAGTGTCCACGTCCAGTGGCCAATGTCATCCATTTCGGCAACCGGCAAGCGGAAATAACCTTAGTTGACCAGAGTTATCGAACCATACCATCAGCCAGCCATCAACCTAAGCTCCTCAGCCCTCTGGGGGCCGTCTATTGTTCATCGCACGGCAAAGCTGCAACAGCGATCGACGACGATTGACCAGTACTGCCCTCCCTTGCCTTTTGTCTGCTTCTAGATCTCCCCACCCTCTCCAACCGGAGACCGTCCTCTGTACTGCAACTGGCCCTTTCGTGCAGCTCAGTATTCGTACTGACACCTTCAGGCATACAGCCTCCACAAACCTTCTTCTCCCTTTCACTCTTGTCCTTTGGTTCAGCTCCGACTGTGCTTTGCCTGGAGGCTGTACGTACCCGGTCGTAACCTCGTCCAGCTACCTTGCCCGACCCGACTGCCCGACTTTATCTCACCAGATTCGTCCGCAGGGCGCCAACAGCAGGGCAGACTGCCGTAACGGAGTTGCTTAAAGTACGGTTGGGATCCTCCAGACGCCCAGGTCACCAAGTACCCCCCAGCAAGGTACCTCTCACCTAACCTACCCTGCCTTAGCTACCCTCCCCTCAGCTTAGCGCAGCTGGCTGGCGAGAGGCCCTTGCAGACGACAGAACAACCAAAAACTGCTGCACCAACACCCTTTATTTGTTTTTAATTGGGTAGCCGGAGTGTGAGAGGATGAGAGCTGGTTGGGAACTTTGACTCTTCTTTTTTTGTCCTGACCTGGCTCGTCGGTCGTCTGTTTCTTCTTCTTTTACTCTCCCATTCTTGTTTTCCTTCGTCTTTGACACTTTCAGGATTTCCATATCCCTCGTCTCCTTTCTCTCTCTCTCTCACATCCTGTCTCCCATTACTTCTATTCTCGCCTTCCCCTCTTCCCTCTCTCTCTCTTTCTCTCTCTCTCTCTGCATCCAGCCAGTCAGCCAGTCTGCTTTTGCATTTTTCCATTCCCCTGCTCGTCCCCCGTTCCCCGTCAACTTCCCCCCCTCCCCTCGGGCCCCTTAAAAGCACCCCTCCTTGGTCTCCTGTGGTCCCCACTCTTCCAATCAATTCGGACGGGCCAGACCCAGAGCTCCATGACCCGAGCCCCCGACTTTCAAACTTCGACGCTCCTGTGCTCCAACTACAATTGCATCCGGACCCCCCCGCCATTCTCCTTTGTCCCTTCCAGGTACCTTGTTGCGTCCTCTGGAAATCGCGCCCATCCAATCCCGATATAGAGTGATTTGCACGGCAATCCGCAGCCTCGATTCCGCTACCTGGCTTTCGGACCTCACCACTTCTCCGCCAAACCAAACTCTCCGCCTCGCCGACAATCTATTTAACCTTGCTGTCGTCCCTTGCCGCATGACGCGCCGATTGCGAAGTACTCAGCCCGGCGGCCCTTCCTCAAAGGAAGACGACCAGCTGTTGAAGCTTTTCTCAACACACCAATTCGTCCCGGCACATTTCTGTCATCTGAATTGAGCTGCCCTGCTCAGACATCTCTCCCGCAACGATACACACAACCGACAGCAACAAAGTCGCAGCTTCAGGTTGGCCAGCATAGACACAATGTCACGCCACAACAGGCATCATCAGTCCTGGTATGCTCCGCCGTGATGCCTTTCCAATTTGTAAAGGAAGAGATAGAGGGATCGCAAGCTGATCATGCGTAGTCGTGAGCTCCATGTCGTGGTGCTGGGTGCCGGTGAGTCCTTGTTGAGAAATACGCCTGTCACGTGCGCAGCCCACTAACTTTGCATCTAGGAGGTGTTGGAAAGAGTTGCTTAACAGGTCAGCATCGCGTAGCGCAATGCTCGTGTCAAATGTGCAGCACCGCTAACCAATGCAAAAGCTCAATTCGTTCACAATGAGTGGATCGAGAGTTACGACCCGACAATTGAAGACACCTACCGGACACAATTACAGGTTGATGTGAGTTAATCTTATGCGGGTACTACTTATTGCGACGAATCACTGACTCGATTCATTCCAGGGACGGCAAGTGGTCTTGGAAATGTGAGTAACGAAGGCACATTCTAGCTGCCGTGAGACCATCCATCTAACAATGAAGCAGCCTCGACACCGCGGGCACAGAGCAGTTTGGTTAGCTACTTTTCGTACTCTGTCCGACACCCTAGCTGACCGTGGATACAGTTGCCATGCGTGACCTTTACATGAAATCTGGCCAAGGCTTCATTCTGGTCTTCAGCATCACCTCATCGTCCTCTATGAACGAGATTGAGATGCTCCGAGAGGAAATTACCCGCATCAAGGACGACGACAATGTTCCCATCGTCATCGTCGGCAATAAGGCCGACTTGGAAGAGCAGCGGTCCGTACCTAGACAAAGGGCTTTTGCGTGCTCTCAGATGTGGGATGCGCCTTACTACGAAACGAGCGCAAGGACACGAAGTAAGTCAACAGCGGGGTGTTGAGACGAGACTTTGCTAATCAGTGTCATCAGCCAACGTCGACGCCGTTTTTATAGACATTTGTCGCCAGCTTCTCATGAAGGATGAGAAGTTCCAAAACCAAGCCGCTCATGAAGATGAAGACCACGAGTACGAGAAAAACCCAGGTCTCATGGGTTTTGCAAAGCGGAAGCACCGAAGGCGCAGACGTCCTGACGGTCACCGATGCGTCATCCTTTGAGCTGTCCAGCATGACCTTCTATCGACTACGCGTTTCGACTCCCGAAACGCCTTCTAACCATGCATCTCCCTACAAGCGGAAGCATGCGGCGCTTTCTGTTGTCAGCATCCAAGGATCCAACACTCCATGTTCGAATTCGACGCATTTCGCAGCCGGCATTCATACACTTCAAGACCCACAAAGAAAAGGGACGCACTCATTCAGGCCCTGCATGTTTCCTTTTACGTTTTTTTTTTCGCACTCAAGACGACCGTGTCTCATCGGCAAACCATACCCTCTCATGAATTTCCGACATCAACTTCGCGGCAATGAAGTCCTCCATCTTTGTTTTCGACACGGCCTTTTGTACGCTTTACGACTTCATTTCAAACTTCGATCGAGGACAGCTGGATGAAAGCATAAGAGATCAATTTTGATTCATCCTTAAGCATCGCAGCAGCAAGATTCCCAACTGCAGAAAGAACTTGCGATTTGTTCTTCATTTTCAATTTACGACGGGACGAAACTTGGACAAAGACCCATTCATCACCCACATCACATAGCTTTCTTCATTTCATTTTTCCTCATTTGATGTTTTCTCTCTTCTTATTTCAGCTTCCATGTCTTTTTATCATACCTTTAGGGAAGGAGACAAAACAAAACAGTAGGGCAAAGGGATGGAGTTTTCACTTTCCAAGAAAAAAACAAAGATTTTGGGCAGGATTCGGCTTCATCGGGCGTTAGGGAAACAAACTGGTGTGTTCCTACAAAGGTACTAAGTGAGCAAAGGTCGAGACATTGCAGCTGTGGGGTCCCATCCATTGTGGGAGGAGAGATTTTGCCGCTCTATCTCTCTCGTGTCGACTCCCCCATACGGGCTAGAATTGATGGTATTCTTGGCCGCATACTTGGAAAGTAAGCTGCAAGGCTCTATCGGGCGATAGTCCGATTTGTGACAAGTGACAAAGGTAATGTTATGTGAAGATCGTTGAAAGCATGTGACTGCTGTAACCCTTCACTGCCCACATTCCGTCTTTTCCTGGTATGTTGGTGCAGGTTACATGAGGCTCTGTCGTACGCGTCAACCCGGGTCAACCGAGGCTTCGGGTTCGGATTTGTTTCTCGAGCAGCTGACTTTTTTCGATATCGGAGATTTCGCACCTTTCTTTCGTCCGTTGCTAGCATGCTCGAATGGCTGCCAGAGTATATCGCGCTCTGCCTCTATTGATGCATCGTGATCGGAGAAGAAAGCCCTTCTCATAAATATCGATCCTCTTAACGTGACTCCAATCGGCGACCAACGCTTGACAATCACTATCAATCAAGGCCCTAAGAGATGTCCACGGCGGATCATCATCTCACAATTCTATGAATGTTTAATCGCGTTGTATTCAGCAGGAGTACATAAAGATGGAACGGAACTCCATCACAACAGGTAACGAAGTGATGTGCGGGTGACGAAGCTACATACAATGAGAAGCAGGCACACAACGCTAGCCTGAACATTTAAAAATTTGTGACTTGGTGTCATTTGGCATCTATCAAAGAGCTAAGTGATAGCGAAAGAGCCTGCATCATCTTCGCTATACTCTTTCTATTTCGATACCTTGTGAGCCCATCGAGGCCGAGGCCAGAAGGGGAGGTTTCTTCGTCAATACCTCTGATTAGATGGAGACCAATTCCCCTTCTATATACTGATCAGGCACTCTGGCCAAACACTACTCGCTCTTGCTGAGTGGGTTCCAGACGGGTCGTGGGTGATATCGCATAAGGCTCAATATGTCGAGTCTACGGTATGTAAGGCCATCTCGGTCTAGTTTAGCATACAACACCACTACAACCACCACTCGGGTACGGAAAAAAGGTTCAGTGCTTGCCAGAGGTGTCTGTTCCGTGCATCCCGCCGAGTGTCTAGCAAATCTTTACACGCAGAGATCTCCTCACAGAATGTCTCCCAGTCGTAAAGCAGGCCAGTACTCTTCCCCCTCTCTCCGCCCGATTCGCGATGCTCCCACCCTGACTATCTATATGATGGCAGACGAGCAGAGACAGCGGACGTGTCAAACCTCATGGACTTGCGTACTACATCTCTGAAAGATGCAGTAAGCCTGCCTGTATGGCCAGGTAGTGCAGCAACACGTGGTCATTCCGTGCAAGACAGTGGAATTGGCGGGATGGCTCTCAACGAAGGCCGTTTTGATCCGAGTAACCAGCATGACGAAGGGGGCCGTACTTGTAATATACATATAGTATCCCAATCAAGACTTTGCAGAGGCCACTTGCTGTGTCTTCGGGTGGGTGCCTTCTATCAACGCTCCCTGCAGGCTATTTAGAAGGTACCAATCACCCAACCGTAGACTGCAAATGACCGGGACCTGCAGGATATTCTAGCTCCCGAGATGAATCCGAATGTGCTTCCTTTTCTTCTTTCTCCGAACCCTCAAGAGAATGAATAAGATTCAGAGTTCTCTCTCTCAATGATACCTCACATCGTCATAACAAGCCAACGAGGGTGCCTTCTGCTCGGCACGACGGTGCGAATGACATGCTACCTAAACTGCTCTCTGTTGAACGATACTCAATGGGAGGGAGCGAACCAAATGGGTTGATATCAATCCCCTCTCATGGTCAGCAGAACAAGAAGTAGAACCAAGCCTCGTACAGAATAAGGGTATCCGCTTCAGGCTCGATCCTCAGAACAGTACACGCCTTTCCTCATCCTTAAATCGAGGTAAAGACCGGGCCAGGGCCAGATTAACTCTTCACCATCCTCGCACAACACAACATATACAAAGGCGACTATACCATCGCCGGTGTCAGCATGGGTGGTTGGTAGGTACCGTCTCCCTCATCCTCCACCCATCCAAGGCCAACTGACGGCCCCAAAGTCTGTGTGTTTTCCTGAACAAGACGCATTCTCAACGCCAATAACCTAAAGGTGGTCACCTTAACTCCTTCTCTATCTATATATGATGGAGAGTTATCACTGCCAGATACCTCACACCAGCAGAAGGATCCTGTCTGCCCAGCGTAGGAAGAAAGTCTCATGTTACGCACAAACTAAGAGCCGAGAATAAAAGCACCCAAGGTCGAGTACACGTCGTCCTTCCGTCAAGCAATCTACTCCGCCTCGTCGATGACTCCCGAGTCACAAATGCAAGGGAACTCAGCAGCAGGGGGAGGGAGGGGGAGTGTTCCATAGAAAGAAGCGAGAAAAGGCAGAGGGGGGACAATAACAAGCAGCCTTGAGTAAGCCATGGGCGGCACTTCTGGTGTCGATGACATTGGATTATTCCATAAGAGGAGCCGACGAACCTCCAAGGACCACTCTCCCTCGTCTCTCATCTAATAGACAACAGACGACGATGCTCAGATCCCAATACCCAAGCTTGGGACAAAGTTCACCCCCCAATTCCAAAGGAAACCAACTTCCAGCATCTTACGAGGTTTCCTGAGAACGAAGATCACGAGTCAAAAAGTCTTGAACAAATAAACGCTTGACATCATTTCAATCTCATTGAGCAGCCCGCTCTTCAGCAAAGCCACAGCTTTCGTCTATCGGGGTGTTCCCAGGATCAAGAAGAACAGCTTCACTTGTGTTTCTTAATCCCTCCGCGAATCCGTTCCTCAAGTAAGTTTTTACTCCAAAATCGTGTGTTTCCGAGGAGGAGGAAAAAGGAGAAGTGTAAAGAAAGTGAAAAAAAGACATTAAACGTCGCTTCCTCGTGTCGTCCTTCCCCCCTCATCCATTCATCCATCCATCCTCCTCCAGCGCAAGCGACGCCCAATTAATCAAAGTTTTCCAAACCCAAGCTTTGTTGGTGGTGTAATGAACACAAAAGAACAGAAGAATAGGAGTGAGAGAATATGTTGGGAAAAAGTAAGTTGGGTATCGGTGAAGTTGTGTCGCCCTTTGGTGCGGAAGTTGTCCAGAAACCTGGAGGGCAGAATGGCAATATCTCTCAAACCGGGGCTGGATAAACCGCAGGAACGGAGGGAGTACCACTCGTGCAAGTGTCGGCAAATTAAAAGAGCCTCGGCGGTCCGTTAGACGGAGGCGGCTTATCATCCTTCTGGTTGACCTTGACGATGCCGACCAGCACGCCCACTATCAACGCGATCAGGAACACCAAGACAGCGCAGAGCACGCCGGCGAGAATGCCAAGTTTCATCTTTCTCTTCTTCCTAGCCTGCGCGACGGGGCCAAGCTGTCCAGGACTGTTGCCATAAGCCGGCATCCCTCCCGTCATCGATTGCAAGTAGGCGCGCGGCCCGCTCCGTTCCCCTTGTCCCGATTCCGCGTCGGCTACGTGAGCTGCCGCCGGTGCGGGGGCTTGCTGTGGGGTGCTAGTGTAGGTACTCTGAGATCGCGTGGAATGCGCTCCATTCTGCTGCTGCTGCTGTCCGCTGAGAAGGGCACTCTCTGAGGGGTTTGGTGATATCGGGTCGCGAGGCGTCGAAGGGTTAGTAGTCCCCGTGCCTGGCCTCGAGGGGTCGTACGGCGGTGGTGGCGGGAGGTTAGGGTTCGCGGCGGACATGCCATCCGGGGTCCACGGTGCTATCGGCCCACGAGCGGGAGAGTACAAGGGGTCGTGGTTCTGCGCCTGGTTCCAGCCTTGCGATTGCTGGAAAGGTGCTGGAGCATTGGTTGGATACGGCGGGAATTGAGCTTGTGCTTGTGTACTGCTACTGCTGTTGGCGGCGCCGGGGGCGGCATTGTGATTATTGTTGTAGGATTGGGAGTAACGGGCATTGGGCATAGCGAGCTTGTCGTCGGTGGGCATCGTCGGGTCAGACGGCCGGTAGGATGAGTCTGAAGGGTAGGCGGCATTGCTGATAGAATTGGAAGGGTGACCGCCGGGTTGGTAGCTTGAGTCCCCGGGATATGCGGCGTTGTCAATTGAGTTTGACGGGTGGTGATGCTGGTTGTAGTCCATGATGGGCGGGTTTGTTGACGGCGTGGAGGTCTGTCTACGTTGTCTGGGGATATGTGGAAGTGCTACTTGAGATTATTTCGAGATGGGATGAAGTTGAATCCGGGGGGAGGGGAACGTCGAGGTTCAACCGCTTAGAGTGCAAGTCCAAACCGGATCCGGACACAAGGCCTTGCGGGGAGAAGGTGAAAGGGATCCCAACAGTGTGTCGTCGAGTCAGCCAGGCCAGGCGACGCCAGAAGCGTGACTGTGATGTCTGCGCGCGTCGAGGAACGGCCCACGTAAGGAAGGCTGGCGTCGTCTTAATGCGCCGTACAACCCAAGATGAGCAGGAGCCAAAAGAAGGAACGGGCAGCCAGAATTGAAAGAGAAACGAATTGACTGGTGGATAGGTAGGTAGCAAGGAAGAAGAACAGAACCAAAGCGGGAAACCTTTTTCCTTCCTTCGACGGAGGGCGACTGACTAGACAGGTAAAGGAGCGAATAAGGTTGAAAAGTCAGGCGAAGGCGAAGGGGAAGGATGGCCCGCGAGAAGAGCAATTTGGAAGAAGTGAGGATGAAAGTGAGAGGAAGAGGATAAGGAAGAGAAAGTAAGCCAAGCCAACAAACAGGAAGGTAAGGTAAATTGAGATGGCGGCAGATTGAGAGCGAGGGAGAGAGCAAGGAAGGGGTCATCCAAGGATGAGCAGCCAACCCACTTGTGAGCCAAAAAGCAAAAGCCCAGGTCCAGTTGCCGTCCCCGACTGGGTGGTGTCTCTCTCTGTCTCTTTGCCTCTTCTTCTTCTGCCTCCTCCTCTTGCTGCTGCTCCAAGGCCAGGCCCAACAGGGCGCGGCCGGGATTAGAGTAATGATGCTGCAGCCATCAGCGGCATCCGCTGGCGCCAAGTGGGCTCTGTTGCTATTCATTGCTACTCTCAGGACCCAAGTGCGTTCTAAAGATGTGGGTGTGTGTCTGTTGCAAAGTAAGTACTCTCTGGGAATCATCTACGCTAAACGGTACCTGCTTATCCGTAGCGCACTTGGCCGTTTCTCTCCCCCCCTCTCTCTCTTGTAGTCTCTGGAGAATGGTTCGTCTCTCCAAAGCCTCAATGGGCGGGCTTAGCTGGCCCTTCTTAGCAAGGGGTGAAGAGCCACGAGGTGGATGGTGGGCATGGCAGGATGGGAGGGACGGGCGAATTTACCTTATTTCCCGTTGGATGCGTGCTATGCGATGCAAGTGAGCCGACATGGTAACGCGCGCCGAACTGCGACACGATGACCCGTAGTCGCGTTCTTGCAGCCTCCTCTGTCACTCTGATAGATCATGGATGCTGTCGTCTGCTCCAAGCACGAGGGAGGCTGTGTGGCTGTGTCTGGCATGTCTCTCTGAGTGTTCACCGTTCGTTCTCCTGCAAATCTGACAGACCAAGTTCAGGGGTTCGGGGCGGTCCAGAACGGATGATGGGTTTCAAGACCACCCGACGAACACTTTTCTGGCTGACAGTTCAGTCCGGAGTTTTGGACTATGAGCCTTGAGAAATGTTCCAGTCCTTATTCCCACATTTCGTCACTCTCTCCCTCCTCCTCCTCCTCCTCCCCCCCCCCCCCCCCCCCCCCTGGATTGTGGCCCTAAAAAATTTCCCCCCCTTTTCCCCCCTCTTTCCCCCCCCCCCCCCCCCCCCCCCCCCCCCCCCCCCCCCCCCCCCCCTCTGTGGAACGCCGAACAAACAGCCCGCTCATGGTGTGCCGCAATCACCCTCGAACAGATTTCCCTCATCCACTGCGAGAAAACCCACTCTGAACCCTCAAGCGAACGGGCATCGTTGGCAAGCACCGCCGCAGGGCACGCGGGTGGAGGAGATGGAGGAGGGGAGGGGTGGGCCACCGGGGGGGAAACTTGGGAAGGGAAGGATTGGCACCGATGCAGGAACCCTTGCTCTGGCACGCCTGCGCCTGGAAAGGGGGTTGAGAAATCGCAGGGGTGTTTTGGTGGAGAAGGGGGAAGAGGAGGATCTGTTAGTGCCTGGGAATTTGGAAAGAGAGAGCGCGCAGAGCCACAGTGGCACAGAGTGTGCGTGAGTCTGCGAGAGACTTCTGTCCACTAAGAACTGAATATCAGAAGGTCGGCACTTGTAGCAGAGACATGCCCTTGAACACGGGTTCACCAAATCAGAGATTCATGGAAGTTTCCTGGGGCTCTCTCCCCCGCGCTACCAAAACCACTACCGCCGGCGACGGGGGCCATGTTTCCTTGCCCTGAGATAACCAGGCTGGGCACTTCAAATTTCGCCATTCTCGACCCTGTTGTGGTCCCCGGCAGACGATGAGTCCAGGGCCACAATGTGGGCGAGGGTCGAGACTGAGGAATTCAAGCGGGGAGGAGTATCCGTACACACAAAATCAGGCCGGCTGTCCGCGCTGTAACAGATACACTATTCTCGAAGATGGTTTAAAGGTCCGACAGACAAGGCGAGAAAGAAAGACGTCGAAACGCTCAGGCCACCGCGAAAGATATCAAACTCTGCTTGCCAAGAAACACCGAATTCTTGCGCAAGCCCACCTGCAACCAACTAACCAGAGGCAAATAGCAAACTTCTCGGAAAGAACTTACAATCAGTCCTAGCGCCAAGCTCCCGCCCATCTCAACTTCCGGCGACTTGGCACAAACCTTGGGAAAGCCGTGTCTTTCGGTCGTCAAGACTCAGCTCAGCCTCGATTTCTCTCAAGAGGTCGCGTAAAACGTTGTTGACTTTTTTGTTCAACGTAGCACGACAGCATTCTAGCAAAACTTCAGTTGCTTCCGCTAGTCGTACATAATCTTACTTTAATTCTGTATCCGTAATCTTAGAAACACAAGAAGTAGAGCAGGGGGGGAAAACAGAAAGCCCATCCCACGCCTTCCGTCAAGTCTTTTCCTCAAACATCTCAATCAATTAACCTGAGAGGGAAAACGGCGCGCTGTTCGAAAGAAGGAGAAGAAAACCACCACGTTGCCTTCGAAAGCTTCAAATGTGGGACCCGCTGCCTGTACTCACCTCTTTGCGCGACTTCTGTCTTGAAGCCCGGGTATTGAACCATCCATTGACCCTCGTGGTACCAGCCCGAGACTGCGGGCACAAAGTCACGTTGCAAAAAAAGAAAAGAAAAGAAAAAACCTCGGTCAACTTGAATGATGTTCATCTAGACAATCCGCGCCGGCTTACGGCACAAAGGCCCGCCGATTCAAATCCTTGGTTCGCTGAGATTAAACCCTCCGCGGCGATCCCGACAATCTGCCACGAGCCCAGGACATCCCATAAGGATTTCCATCCTATCAAAACCCTACTGCCAATATCGTGACAAGCAGCCAGCCCACACACTCTGTCCCTCATATATACTACATACCTTTACGTCATTTGACACCGTGAAAGCTAACTGGAACGATCACATCCCTTTGGTTTCCCAACTTCATGTTTTCACTTCACCCCATTAACCAATACAGTCATGTGTGTACAGGTGATTATGTCTTGATTTGATATCAGTGGTATCTGCATAGCTCCTTCGACTTCCTTCTCTCAGTTCCAACGCCTTCGCTTTACTTACTCGTACACGACGAGATGCTATGCGTTGCCAAAAATGTCCTCCGCTCGCAGAAAATAAGAAAAACGCACCAGAATCTTTTTATACAACATGGTCGGCCGGCGTGCCTACACATCTCTCGTACCGCCCAGAGCTCCTAACCAAAAAGAAGGAGCGCCGAGTCACCTCATTAAGCTTCATATCTATGTACATTTTTTTTTTCCACGCACGCCTCGGCACGCCGCCACGACCATCGTGCGGTCGGCCATCGTTTTTTGTGTTCGCCTCTCAGCTGCTCTTGCGGCCAACCTGAATGCCTCCCGGGATGGTTATGAGGAAATTGACAAGGTCCACTGAGTTGCCTCCGCCAAGTGTCACGTTCAGTGCCTGGGCGGGCGTAACGCCGCCACTTTGCTGCCGAGTGCCCTGGTCCGCAGTCGTGAAGAAACGCTGCAAAACTGTCTGTGCCGTTGTCGCCGCCATCAAGGTTTGCCTCTCGAGAATGAGAAGAATCGAGACACGGGCAAAGTCCAATGTCTCCTCGGTGACCGTGAAGGTCGGACTAGGTGCTGGCGCAGACGACACTGGTACTGAGGGGACCAGAGGGGTCTCTGACGTGGTTGTCGTTGGTATCGTCGTAGGCGGGATCGTAGTTGCCGGCGGGGCTACAGAGGAAGTCGTCTCAGGTGTTGGTGTTGGTGAGGGCACCATTGGAATAGTAGCCCACATGGTGGAGCTGGAAGCGTGAATGGTTGTGACACGGAACGGCCCTGTGAGTGTTGTGAATCCACCAACAATATCTGGCGAGGGTAGGATCACACCTCCCGGTGCGTTGATGTCAATCGTGATAGTTGCCGCTTGCCCTGGGAGGATAGTGATGACCTGAACAGGAATTGCGCCCTTGGCGTTGAGATCCGTGTCTGAAATGACAGTTCCAGTGCGAGTGGAACGTCCGTCGAATGTCACGAGCGAGTTCTGCGCAATGCATGATAGGCTTTCCGTGTTGAACTTCGCAAGAATATCGGTACCGTCCAGAGGAACCGTAAAGTTCGTCTGTGATTGTTGCAGTAGTCGTGGAACCGCCTGGCCGAGAGTGACATTACTAAAATTAGTCGAGGTAGAGTTCCCCGAGAGGTTGGTGGTGGTGCAGCCTGTTGCTCCGGCCACGGTGCAGGTCTGCCCAGTGAACCCGTTGATACAGATACAGGAACAAACGTTTTGTGATACGACGTTTGTTCCGCCGTTCTCGCACTTGAGCTGGTTCTGGCACTGGGTCAGGGCCGGCTCCGCTGCTGGAGGAGTAGCAGATCTATTTTTGCGGAATACGAAGAATTCGAGGGGGACGATGATTGCGGCGGCAATGATTCCCAAAATGAGAAAGACGATGAGAATGAAGGCCCATAGTGGCAGCCCGCAACACTTTCTACGGCGCTTAGTCGAAGACTCGCCGTCGTTGGATTCGAGCCTGGCCAGCGGAGATCCTCTTGCCGCCATCGCTCTAGTCACAGGCTGAGGCGTGCTGCCCCTACTGCCCGGTGCCAGTGGCCACGAGGCTTGTGAGGCTCGTCTGAACCAGCTTCCACGGTTGGGGGGGTTTGGTGTCGTGGCCGCAGGTGGCGGGAATGCAGCGAGCATGTCAGACAGGCCCGACTGATGCTTGTCACCAGCTGAAGAAACAGTTAGCCAATACTACCGCGGTAAAAATTGAAAAGTTGACTTACAAGACACGCCAGACATCTGCTGCTCCCCCTCTCGCCCAAATGCCTTCTCGTCCGGCCACGTACCGTCATCCATCTCGAATCTACTGGCAGGTCTGCGTCCCCGATCGATCAAAGCAGCCAGGCGGGTTGCTCGTTTGATAAGATCCGGTAAACTCGTCATGCTACCCCTGGATTCCATTTGCCTGACTGAGTCCATGTCGAGTCCGAGTTTGGGTGGTCGTCGAATGGCCGAAAGGCGGTTGTACGGTCGGGGGGACGGCGTAACCTTCCTCAATTCTGCTGGATCCGTCGCACTGGCAGCGGCAAAAGCGCCTAGCATGGCGTTGGCCGAGATGGATGGGGTCGTGGCGGTGGCTGCTGTGGTAGGGGCCGTTCCTGAGGAGCTGGAAGCCTCATAGTACGCTGTACCAGCGTCAAAAGGACTGACGGGAAGCTGGAAAGGAGGGACTGGCGACCGCCGCGGCGACTCTTGTTCATTGAGTACATCCTGCGGCATCGGGTCTCCGTTGCTTGGGGCTCGGTTCATCACGATTGAAGGCTTCGACATCTTGCCCAAGCTAGCACTCCGAACAAGTTTGCTCTCGTCTCCTGCATCACCATATGGCGATCCTGTACCGCGGCTCATTTGACTGTTTTCGTCCTCGGTTGAATACGCGTCGTCCTCGTAGAAGTCGTCTGGATACCCTGGGCTGAAACCTGGTGATTGACTGCCCCAGCTCTCGGGCATAGCAGCGCTGGAAGCGAAAGAGGTGTGGGACCTCGACCGAGGACTCTCTTCGGGAATCGGCGAGACGAACGAAGCATTCGAATAGAACGATGAGTCGCCTCGACGGGATGACGGCGGAGGACCCAAAGTTACGCTCCGCCTCGGTGGTACTGCAGGTTGTGGCACGGCGACGGGTGGCAGAGTCGATGGCAAAGGGAAGTCTGGAATCGATCCGACTGAAGAAAGTGATGATTGCGTGTGTCTTGATGACGGGGTAAGCGGTGCGGATGAGACATCTTGGCTCAGCGTTGATTCTCGCCCGCTTTGTGGGGCATATTGAAAAACGGGAGTGTGATCCTGGACCCGGGAACTGTCCAATATTGAGGGTACTCTACTTGGGCGCGGAGGTCGTTGCGGCGGTGGTCCACGGCCCGGAGGAGGTCGATAGGGTTCCGCATCGGAGTTGTTCACGGGCGACGGAATCGGTCCTGGCAGCGGCCACTGTGGAATTTGTGTCGGTCGGGAGATGGCAAGCCCGGGGCTGCCATCTTTATTTTGCAAGCCATTCGGTAGTTGAAGTCTCGGTATCCGTGATTGTGTCGGCTCGACGATTTGACGCCGGTCTGAGACATCCGTGGGGCTGTCTGGATCTTCTTCCATTATCGGGAACCTCGTGGCGCTCGGCGGAGAATACTGTTCCCTCGGGAATCCGGCTTGAGCCCGCTCTCTCGCCCGCTTGACGGATCCTGCAACTGGCGGTCGATCCATATCTCTTCCATATTGGGGTTGACTCATTTAGTACTCGTGAAATCGATCCAGCGACATCAGAGTTTCGTTTTCCTCCTGACTTCCTGTTTGTTTTTTTTCCTTTCCAAGATGCCTGTACGTCCAGGCACGACAATTAGACCATTCGCTCTGCGGTATCACCCAGGTGCAGCTTCTATAACCGTGGTTCCTGCGGGTCGCCAATGGTTAAGTGATGCGGTGGCGTAGCTGAAATTGTCCGAGGGGACGCTCGTATAGGCTCGCGGTGGCAATGCGACTTGCAGCAGACGACGCAGATTCGCGGATAGAAAAGAGCGGCTGAGAGTTAGATCAAATGAATGGCCGCTCAGCTCTTATGCGAGGCGGTGTAACTGCGTGAGGTTGAAAAACAGGACCCAGGCCTATTAGGAAGAATCGAAGTCTAGAGCGACGCTGAAGTGCAGTAGGGTGGCGAGTTGGCCAAGGAAAAGAACGGAACGAAAAGGCGGCGAAGGAATGAAGTGCGTACACTGAGGTAGCAGGATAGCAGATTGCCAAATGGATTAATTAGGATGGCAGGGAATGAAAAGACGTGTTGGACAATCTATGGTACAAAAGTCCAGGTCAGCACCGGATAAGTGTGAGGGGATTTGGAAGGAAGAGAGGCGAAGCGGAAGAGAGAGAGAGAGAGTAGAAGCAGCACGGCCACTCAAGGCAAACTGGCCCCCCAGTAACAGGTACAGAGGATTCCCGTTGGTTCGGGAGGGTTGCCTCAAGTCGGCCGCACCCTCTCCAAGCAAGAAACACCTGAACAGCCGGGCCACGGGTAGGGGAAGTCCCAAAGAGGATCACGTACATTTGGTGTTTCGAGACTTGGCCTTTGTCGGACGTGATTCGCCCAGCAGGCAAGATTTGTGATTGCTTTTGATAGAGAGATGAAGAGAGATGGGATGCAGTTGTGACGGCCTTGGATAGCGGACGGTTTGTTGGTTGAGTGATTGAGTAAGTGAGCGACTGCGGTGATGAGAATGACTACAAGGTGATGGCATCGACGTCGGAGCAATGGCAAGAGCGCGTCTTAGCAGCAAATGCTTCGACAAACAGACGGGCCAACGCAGTCGTCGGCGCAACAGCAGCAGCAGAGTGCAACTCTGACGGCGGATGGGTGAAGAGAAATCGAGTGGGTGAGACGAGCGCGGGTGAGTGCACGACACACGATGGGTCTTGCGGTGCTGTAGAAAGGACTGAGAGTGTTTCAGACGGGCGGAACGGACAGGGTGTGTCCGGCGTCGGGGAGGCAGGTCGTCTCCGGGGGGGACCTAGTGACTGACGTCTGAAGATTTGGAGATCAAGAGACAATCAGGCGAAGAAGCAGGTCCGTGGTGGATTCAATGGTGATATGATGTGCGAACTGACAGGCGAGGTCGCGTGGGGTAACGGAGCGTCGATGATATGCGTTTGCTCCAAGGCGGAGTGAGGAATCCCGTGGCGACGGTCCGGTGAGAGAAAGACGGAGAGTCGCGAGAGAGTAAAGAGGGTCAGAGAGGTTAATGACGCAGGCCTTGTTGAGGTTCTCGGACGGGTTGCGGCAGTTAGTCTTCAAGACACAAACTTATGTCCGGTTGGCGGCGGCAAAAAGGAAGAAAAGCCCAATGGCGGCCGATCAAGTCGACGAGATTGGAAGAAGAAAAGAAGGTCGAGAAGTGAAAGGTGTGCGTACGCAGTATGCGTGTGTGTGTATGAGTGAGTGGTGTGTGTGAACTGGGTCTGTGTCTGTGTGTATTGAATTGGTTGGTCGGCGGACACACAGATGTACGTATCGTGACGGGATCTGATCTGTCGAGGGACAGTAGAACGGACGGGCCGCGTGCCTGGCTGGACAACCCGTATGTGACAGCTACAAGCGACGACTTACAAGAACCAGTCTCGGTAGGGTTGACTCGACTGGTCTGCGGCAAAAGGTCACAACCACACGGAAAGGTTGATGGAGGGGGTCCCGAGGTGGAAGTCAAGAAGAAAAGAGAGAGAGAGGAGTCGGTCGAGGCGGGATAGGAGGGATTAGAGAGGAAGTGAGGAGGGATCCCCCCAGAGATCAAAAACGAGTGGAAGCAGACTGCCAGAAGAGGGCCGGGCTGGGCTGGGTCTGAATCCCAATCTAGAGTCTATGTAGAGACGGACGGGGGTGGGATTTTGGGACGTGGACTGGGGATGGTCTGGCCTGAGAGACAGCCCATTCAGCAGAATCGGTGCAAGAGAAAAGACTCCACCATCCACCGGCACGGAACTTGACTTTTGGAGCGAGAGAGAGAGAGAGCGAAAGACCAGGGGTGATTGTCGGTGTTTTGCGAGCCTATGACCCTTTCCCCCCTTGCTGTTGCTGCTCGTACTGCGTACATACCTTCACTGCAAATTTCGTCCTCTTTTTGTTCTGCCTCTTCCCCTCTGCAGGTCCAGGTCAAGTCCGGATAATGCGCCGAAAGCGAGCGTAGTGGTGTTGCTATCGGTCTTTATCGGTACGAGTATGCTATGTAAAGAAGCGCAGGAAGCATGTAAAGTACCTTGAAATGGATATCTCACCGTAACATGGTCACGTACCTTGCAGGTGCAGCAAGCACAAGCACACACGTGGGGCACTGGGACGGGATTGCGCAAACGAAGTATCCAAAGATATCTGAAGGATGGAGGCAAAAAACGGAGTATTGTGCAGGGAAATGACGGGTGGGGGTGTGGCCGTTGTAGAGTGACGCCAACATGCCCAGCTTTGCCCAAGTTGGTCGAGAGTCAAGAGGCCGTTGGAAAGGTCTCGTCTCAGTCAGTACCAACGTCCGGTGCTGTCGTTCCCCCTTGCGGCTTGTGTTGATTACCTTTTGCTTTGCACGTGCCTTGGTCGGAAGTGCTAATATGAGTGTGGTAAGTAAGGCAAGTTAAGCAGGAAAAGACACGAGTGAGGCGTCGATAGTCAAGCAAAGGCTGTAAAGCCAAGTCGCCCGTCGCTGCAAAGGTTGATGGCATGTCTTCAAGGGCTGCCCCTGGCTCCAGACTGGGTTCATTTTTGGGGACAACGAGATCCCAAAGTGGCAGATGGGTAAAGGATTCAACGAGGCACGGCTCATCTTGGGAGCTGTGGCTGACGCTAACACGACCGTTCCTGGTCCTTCCTGGTCCTTCCTGGTCGCCGCTGCCATCCTGGCTGCAGATGACAGGGGTGGCAGGGGAGAGAGACTGAGAGAAAGGAGGAGGAAGGACTATTGGCGAAGTCTTGACTTGCACCGGGCCGTTCTTGCAAGTTGCTCGCTTCACACTTTGCCGTCTCAAACGCAGGCAAGGCATGTGTTAGTCCAACGCTCCTGCTTCGACTCTTCCCTTCTCCTCCCCTCTCTGCTGGCTTTGCTGCGTGCCTTCCCTGGTCTGCCCCGGCTGGAGGGGTCACTCTCCGGCCAACCCCTGCTCTCTGCAGTTTACATGTGGGTCAATCTGGTCTTGTATGGGCCAATGATGAGCGTATCAGGCTTAACTAGAAACACTAGCGCAGGCACGCACCTCAAGACCCTTTCAATCCCTGCAAGAGCGGTCCAGATGGCCCGATCTGGGGGAAACCTCAACCCAGCCAATTCGTACCTCCTCAGTCCCTCAGTCGCCAGGATCTAGAAAACCTCAAGTGGTCTTCTATGGCTATTGTAAGTTTTTGTACAAAGTTCCAGTGCCTTGGGAAAGACTTTTTCGTCCAACACAATGACCGATTGGACAAGTTTATCGCCCGACTCGGCATCGCAACAATATCGTTCGAACCATCCGTCACGGCGCAGCCCCCAATTCAACCTCTTCCTCCAGTGTTCCTGCAAACTGCGGCATGTTCGGTCTCGTTTGTCGTTTTTTTTCTGCACCTGTCAGAGTTGCCGTTGGTGTGCATTCTTCCAAAAAAGCAAAGTCGAACCGACCTGCAACCGGAACAAGCCACTTGCACCTCGGTTGCTGGCTCCTTGATGCTCAACTCCGGGGAACTATTCCCAAAACGTACGCTACAGACACCCACCGCTTCCACTTTCAAGTTGCCATTGTCGAATTATCGCGCTCCGTGTCTAGATATTCTGCCAATGCCTACCTTCGTCCGGCTCGTCTTCAACAGCATTCAAGGGACCATCTCAACGCCAGCTTCATCAACGCGGGCGACCACCGCCTCCTATTACCTACTACCGCCACCCCATTCAGGGAGACGGGACGAATTGAAACGTCACGTTCCTTAAGCTGATGTCTGTCACAGAACAAAATGAGAGGAAAATACTCCGAACCTGGCATATGGCCTGACTGCGGCCCTTGAAGGATGGGCCTATCGGCGACTCTCCGTTGAAATGATTCTCGACTTGCGTAACCAGAATACCATTCCTGTGCTGCCGATTATCAGAATAACGACTCACGTTCCAACCCTGTGACCTAGGTGTCTTTTGAAAAGGACCCCGACACAAAAACGCTTGCCATTGATACGCCCGCGCAACCAGCGGAAGAATGGATATTCAATTACCTTTGCCCTGTGCTGTCGCCCTGCACCTTGGGACCCCAGGTTCCCGGCACGAGAACGCTGATCAGCATTACCTTAAAGGCAACTGAGCGGGGGTCTGCCTGCGGTGTGCAGCTTCAGAGTTCCTGTAATTATTCCGCCTGCAGGAACACCCTCTACGCGAACTGTCGACCGCGTGCTGAATTTTGCCCCGGCATCTCTGTACCGAAAACGCCATTCTGCGACCTGCTTGGTCTTGGCCTACCTGATGGCCATCGGACCGCTGCCACTGCATGCGCAGAACTGCAGACCAAGGGGTTGAACAAACACATCGGTCGCCTCCTGTCGCAAATCCCACGGCACACATCGAGATAACCCGAAGTCCCGGATCGACTCGTCCAACCAGTGGTGCAGCGACAAGAAAAGCACAGAGAACCACGCCAGGTTGGCACGCGGCGCGGCGTCTCCTTCCGAGTTGGTTCCCCCCGCCCGCAGATGCATTCTTTTCCTTTTACAGACTACAGCAGTGCAGACTGCAGGTCCAACGTCGAGTTCTAGACGCGTTTCAGCTGTCGCATCCACGCTGCGGACATGGAACAGGGCTCAGGGTCAGATCTCTTTATCCCTCACAATGGCCTCAATTGGCCCAGGTCAGTACGAAGTATGGATACAGATACCAGCAAGAGAATGCCCTATTGCATGCCCTGGAGTCATAGACCCTTTTCGATCCTCTGACAAGGAACGACGCCGCTTGCAAGAGAAGGGCAGTCATTGGCACGCCTATCTTTGGTGCATTCGGCTCAATCTTGTCGGTTTGTCAACACCTATGGGCCTCTTGCGAGCATGCGCTGAGGGTATCGGCAAAGCACAGTTGCCTCTTTGACTCCAGACGAGCGCTTCGGCATAGAATTCAGGCACGCTGAACACGGAAGTGTGCGACGGCAAGGCCGCATGAGAGAAACTTCAGGCACACGACGGCATTGTCCATACGCCTACCTCCCGCGCGGCTTGAGCTCAGGGTCTATGCCTCCTCCCATCTGCTACCGAGGCAGCCATTTCTAGATACGTTCTGCTTCACATCAGCAGAAGAGAAAAACTCAATGACTGCTTCCACTGCCCGTATCTCCGCAGAATTTGAATAGCCGTCCTCGACTCCTCATCCGCACGTGGAACTTTGGGACGAAACGAAACAATGCGCCGCCAGTCACGCAGGTAGGCCATTATTTCCCACGGCGAAGAAAGATTTTCGGCCTGCATTACGGGCGATACGTTCTCCAGTCTTGACCTCATTTTCGGTCGTCCCTATCTGACCGGCACGTCATCTCCGACAAAAGCCGCCAGAAGCGATTTGCGTTCTTCCGAGGGCAAACCATATAAGCGCCAGTGCGATGATGGAGTTTGACTTTGAATTCAACAACCCTTCAATTCTGAGGGAGCCTCTAATTGGCAGCTCGCTAGCTCCCGTGCCCAACTGTCAACGTCAAACCGTCCGGCCCCACGGCGCCGACTAGCCTCCGGTGTGGAGATGCCTTTACAAGGCTCGGGATCTTCATCTCGATATCACAGTGGGTAGCACATTATCTATTCGCAACGCAACACACAGATCCCAACAACATTTGCTCCCTTTGAACAATGGCCATTGGCTTGCAATAAACCGCAATGACAGGCTTTCCCATTCCTCGCCTCGCCAGCGAAGCCTGGCAAATTGGTTTTGTTTGCTGCTGTACAGGTTATTAAAGGGGCTTCAAATGTCACACTAACAGGTATGAGTGATGTACATCTCTTCCGGATTCCGAATTGGTGGCATCCACATGCCGGTCCCCGAATCTCATCTCCAGCCTCGGCGAGCATTCCAACGAAGTGTCGATCATGTCGAATCGTCAGGCTAACTAGCTTGCGTGCTTGACTATAATCTTCTAGAAAACTCAATCTCTGAGCTTGAGTCGCATTCTCGATCCCCTTGCCAGTGATACGCACTAAATGTTGTGCATGCCCAAACGGGTCGTGGATCTCCAATTGCGTTTAGCACAAACAGACCATCGTCAAGGCATCTAGAGACTGACTTTGTTCTTCTCCCTTCATTAATCTTTGCTCAAGAGGAACAGCAATTGGCATCATTTATCAAGGTTTCTGACAGCTGATACATGGCGACTTCTTGGCGCGTGCGAAACTCAAAAGTAATATTACACGGAAATTTTGTCGCTATGCAAGCTAGTCTCTCTGGCGTGGGTCTGTCAAGGTGATCATCCCCAATCGTATGATGAGAGATGATTCACTCGTAGTTGAGGACCGCTGATAGCTACGGATTAAGGTAATTGCGATCACCGTTAACGTTGGATGATTGTCCACAGACGGTGGTTAGCGATGACGATAGAAAGATATCGAAAGTTGGGATACGATTTGTATTGAACACTGCTGCTGAAGTGTCGCAGCGTGACGTCAGGAAGACGAAGACAAGGCTCTCGCTGATGTACCTACTGACTGAGAAAGAACGGAACATGACATCGTTGAGGCTCACTCACGGCCGAATCTTGGGATTTAATTATCCAGCTCTAATATTGCCCCTTGCACATAGCTAGCCTATCCCGCTACATATCCTCAATTCACAGACACCTGGCGCACTTGTCTGAAAGAGCGTTTGCAGCCTTGAATGGCAACTGTTTGTACCTTCACTCCATGATCCGGCCGTGGCAATGCTCATGATCTTGAAAGATACCTCGAATCTGGGCCCGTTGTGACGGGTGTTCTCTCATCAACTAGGTCCGGTGATTTACCTCACCTCAAGTCATATATAAGACGACGTCCTCGCCCGTTCTCGTCGCTTCCAACTGCTTCATGACGTGCATGTAAAGGCAATGTTTTGCCCACGACCTTGAGAACCTTGCTCTTTCCCAGCTGTGATACTTTCCCAAGATGACAGACGAACGCAAGCCCAGAAGGAGTCCGGGTGGATATTGGGTAATGGATATCTAGAAGGTTTCGTATCATTTGCCCAGTTACCACACAAGTTGTCGCCGGTCATCGTGAGATACTGACGTAGCTTTTTCAAAGGCTCGTCGCCAAATCTCAAGGCGTTTCCTCAGACGTAATGTTGCACGTCGAGAAAGGTGACAGGCTCGACTGGGACAAACAAGATGGTGAATAATACCACTTTGTTCCACGTCTGTCATCAGCCTTGACATTCAGACATCTTGATAGATATCTTTATGGAAATGTGTACATCCAATCGAGAGCAGAGCATCTTATGCCTCAAGGGGCTTTGCCAACCATGGCGGCTAAACATACAGTACTATATATCTTCTGAGAGAGGTTGTCTCCCAGGCTCGGGGTGAGCAAGTGCCAAATAGCACATGTAGACTTGCCGTGAGCGTGATATCATGGCTCTCATGACATGTGACTCGCAAATATATCAAATTTGAATTCTTCACCGGCCCTGTTGGGCTCAAAATTTGGCTGAGAGAACCCTGCATTGCCTTACGGGCAGGCCGTGCAGTCAACGAATTCGACGTTTGGAACCCGTGAGAGCAGATCTACACCTTGAGCAACCCGTAACTCTCTCGCTGTGATGGCTCTCCTCAGCTGCTTTTTTGCCTATTCACTTCTCTGGTGCCTTTCAATAATTTGGAACTGGCTAGCCTCAGGTTTGAGTTGGGGGCGAGGCGATGCTCACTTGGGTCCATTATATTCAAACTATTGCTAAAGTGTTGTTCTTCTGGATGGCATGTTGAGCTACTGTGTCCGATACATGGTCATTCTTGCCGTGGGCTAGGTAAAAGTGCTTGATGCAGATGTTGATATGACGAAATCGGAGAGAGGGTGAGATTGAGTTGAATGGGAGATACGGCAAGAATCTCAATTTGAGGGACTTCTACTTCTCTACCAGCTTCATGCCTTGATATAGATCCAGGGGCCGTGAAAATTTTATCGGGGAGTATGTAGACTTCTCTCGAGCCCATGTTACAGTGCTCTTACGTTTTGATATGGGCATCGTCGGGCTTCCTATGAGTTCGAGTATAATAGTACGGAAGTCATCACGGACCGGAAGGCTTGAAGCTTTCTGCCACCCGTGTTTGTGAAGACCTCAGAAAATCCGCGAGATTCTCAGGAGGGCCGCAATTCATCAAGATTTCATGCCGATGAGCGATACGCGAGCACGGCGCCTAGCCTTATGTATGCCCGTATCTAGCAACAAGTTACACGGCTCGAACCTCTCGAGATCAAAGTGGTAAGGCAGATTGAGCAGGCAAATCGTCACCACGTTCATGAGCGAAACCGAGATGAGGGCGACCCTTCTATTCCTCTTCTGCCTTACCTACCTACCTACGGATTGGACCAAAAGCGGAAGTTGACCGGCGGAGACGGCGGAAAACGACAAATTCGCACCGGAGCGGAGAGTCGGTAGAGTCCGGAGAGTGGAAAATGGAGATTGCGTGATGTGCAATTTCCGGCGATCCCGGGGCGGCCGGCCTGGAAACTTTTCGGAGGCCGATAGGCGGCGGAAGGCGCCGCACTCACTTCTCAGTTTACGAGATCGAGACCATTTGCATTCGGTATTCTACACTAATAACCAAGAGAGCCCACAATAGTCAAAATCTGCCACTGCTGAGTATCTGGGGAGGACTGGGGGTGAGGACTGGGGGCACATTCAACGGCCAGACCGAACCATTGAGACCAACATGAACCATTTTCGAGCCCGGAACCCACCCGTTCGGAACAGCACAGCCCGAGCGAGAACAGCTGTTTCTATTCTAGCAGCGTAGGGGTAAAATTGCACAAGGCGAACAGCAAGAGAGAGAAAGGGAGAAGAAGAAAAAAAGGGGGGCTAACTAGGTCTTTTGGGACCTGGGGGTGGGCTTTGGTGACTTTCTGTATCACGATGATACGGCGACGGGGTTTCAGACCCGGATGAGACCCCTTGCTCTGAGGCGCGCCGCAGGGCTTTGGCTGAGGAGTGACCTAGCGGTGCAACGATGGAAAATCAATAACACCGCTCAGCGAGTCCTTATCTTGGTACCTAACAAGACTAGAAAGCAGCACCTAGTCAGTCACGTCTTTCACCCAACTAGAAGGCCTGCCAATGTCTTCGGCCCGTCTACTCGGTCAAGGACCAAACTATTCAGTGTGGCAAGGGACTCGAGCACACGCCGTAGACGTCATGGAGGCAGCTACAAGTAATGAAGGTGCTGAGTGCTCACTCCTCTCTCGTGCTGCAACCTGTCATTGTGAAGAAGGCAGCACATGTTCTTGGTGCAGGGATAGGATAGCAACAGCGCGCTTAGCATTGATGCGTCAAGGTAGGCACAGGACGATAAGGTAGGCGAAAACTCAAAGAGACAGAAGAGCAGGAGCACATGATCCATCGGAGCTGGGGGGGGGAGAGTTCCTGTATCCTTCTGGATAGTCAGCACGGACGACGCTCATGCCATGCGACTCGATACGTGTATTGGAAGTGGGAGGTTGGCCCCCGTTGGTAGTTGCCCGTTGCCGCGTGAAAGTGGTCCGGCACGGAGGCAGCGGAAAGTGGAAGAGGGAAATAAAAGTGGAGATATTGGACAGGCGAGCAAGGCGAGTGGATGATGGCGAGTGGAAGGTGAGGACCAGGTGAGATGTGCCTGAGGAGGCAGACCGATCGACCTTTCGCGGGGCTTCTACGGCTGGATAGGAAGGAAAGAGAGAGGCACGGAGAATGGATTTGGGAGGGAAGGAGAGGGACGAATGACATAATCGGGCTGAGGGATGTGCAGCGCTACGGCATGACCCTTGTTTGCCTCAGGCATAAAAGACTGTAGGAAAGCTTGCAGGCACCGAGGAAAGTCCCCATTCGTCTCCGCAGGTTCCGAATAAGTCACTCACCACCCGGCCGCACACGCAATCGCCCGCGAATCCCCCGTCCATTGAGACAGCCCAGTCACCTGTCCTGCCCTGTGTCGTCCCCGGTCCGTCACCTTAGCGCGTCCCAAGCTGTCCCCGATTGCCCCTCTCTGAGGTGAGTCTCTCTCTCTCTCTCTCTCTCAGTCTCTCCCCGAGCAGTGGGCACCCACGCACCCAGCAGACTAACGCCACTTGCAGCACCTGATCTCCATCTTTTTACTGGGTAGAGGCCCGTACCACTGGGCTGCGTCAGCGCAACCTGCCCTGCGTACCGTGGTTACGAAGTGACCGACACACGCTACCACTCTGCCTGCTGCTGCTCAGGTCCCTTTTTACTCCACCTTAACCCATTGACACGGCATTCATGTCATTGCACCTCTCCTCCCACTCCAACTTCAAAATCTAAACCTCCCTTCTCCTTACCGTACCTATCGACCAACTTCGACTCTATTTTCTGTCGAAACAAAACACTCCCATCACCAAACAGACCCAATCGACACGTCCCCTTAGACATCAAAACAGCCGACAAATAGATTGAAAGACACAGACCTCGTCAATATGTTGTTGAAATCCCTCGCCGCCGCTGGCCTGGCGATTACGGCCACGCAAGCCTTCGTCATCGTCCCCGAGATCTCCGAAGCCGACAACGAAATCGTCAAAACCCTCCCCTTCGTGGAGGCTTCCTCAGATGTAGGCCTTGCGAGCCACCGCGTCAAGGTCGATTGCCCCGGCTGCCCCCTGACGATGCGTCAACACGATGGCCGCTACCACACAATGACGGACCTCGACAACCACCTCGAGCTCACCTTCTCCATCGAAACCGACACCACCGGCGTCGACCACCTCCTCGTCAACGACTTTGAGCTCTACCCTAAGCCTGCCTCGTGGTACAAGGCTCTCCGTGCTCCTCAGATTCCCGACTTCGCAGAGGCCGCTACCAAGCACCCTCAAAACGCAGACCCCAACACCCCTCAGCTGGGTTACAGCCTGGGCGTCCGCCCCATCGCCAAGGATAACGAGCAGGAGCTTGAGCTCGTCGAGGTTGATCTCCAAATCATCGAGGTCGGAAACAGCTTCGTCGCCGACGTCCCCAATGTTCAGGTCAAGCTCATCAAGTCCCCTACCGGAAGCCTCATGATCGGCAATGTCGAGCAAACCGAGACCTCCGTCCCGTCCCACAAGGAAGAGGAGGATCACGAGCCGCCTGCTGAGGACTGCACCACCTTCTACTGCAGATGGCGCGCCGCCATCTTGAGGAACATGCGTGGCATGAAGTGCGGAGGCCGCAAGCACGGAAGCATGCGCGGACAGCACCGTCACGGACACCACTCTCACAACGCCGGCCAGATGAGACACCACCACCACACCTGGGGTCAGCTGGCTAAGAACATCACTTCCCACATCCTGCTCCCGATCCTCATCGGCATTGTTGCTGGCGTCAGTGTTAGCATGTAAGTCTTCCATTTTCCCCCGTACCCCCCCCCCCCCCCCCCCCCGCCCCCCCCCCCCCCCCCCTCCCCCCCTGTTTTTTTTGGGGGGGCGGGTTTGCATTAAGTCTTCCCTTTTCCCCCCCCCCCCCCCCCCCCCCCCCCGGGTCGCGAGACCCCCTTTCCCGCGGATCCACTAATACGACATTTCAGCATTGGCATGATGGTTGGTACCTTCGTCGTCTGCCTCTGGCGTGTCTTCGTCCGCCGCCAGGCCCCCTTCGCTCGCCGTCACTGCCGTCGCCGTGCCCGCAGAAACACGCATCGCGAGGCCGGTGCCGTCGAGGAGAAGTCCGAACTCATGGCTGAGTCCGCCGACCTTCCTCCTTACAAGGACGAGGAGGAGGACGTTCCCAAGACCGAGACCGCTCAGGTCTAGGAGAGCGACATCATATTGGAACCGAACTTCAACTTGAAAATCAACTCACGTGCGAAACTGATGATACCACTTTTCCTTTTACTCCTTATCGTTGCTTTGCAGAAAAAATAACCAACACAAGAAATCACGTATCGAACCACCAAAAATTGGACAAGAGAGGAAACTACACATCTCATAAAGAAGCGGCGTTTTTGTTTTTACTTCGATGTGGTTC
The DNA here is from genome assembly GCA_030869315.1 of Colletotrichum cuscutae. Lineage (NCBI taxonomy): Eukaryota > Fungi > Ascomycota > Sordariomycetes > Glomerellales > Glomerellaceae > Colletotrichum > Colletotrichum cuscutae. Next base: position 293,563 of record MPDP01000292.1, read on the forward strand.
GAGGAACGGGACTGGCAAAAATTAGGAATCTTTTCCCAACACACATAGAGCGTCTTACAGGATGCTTTTGATGTGTTTCTTTCGGAGACGGATCGTGTGCCGGACGTCTACACATACACTCTCATTTTCCCACCAAGCGTTATTGTTATCAAAATGGACGCCATGGTAGCCGTAAAGCAAAGCATCGGGGACTCGAATTTGTATTCATAGGCTTTTCAAAAACCTACACTCCTTGAATTGATTCCTCTAAGCGAGCCATATTGGTATTCCCTCCTACCCGTGATGTCTGATCAAGCTTCTAAATGGAAGCCCGCGTGTAGACATACGGCTAAGTGACGTAATTCCCCTTTCTCCTTACACCAGTCCCACGCTACACCACATGCCTATATGAAGTCCAAGCTCTCTCTGTAGGAAACCTCTTCTCAGTCGTCGAGGAGCGGGAACATCTCATCCCGAGGTAACGCATGATGGAGGGAGTGAGTTGCCATGGGATGGAAAACTCTACCGGGAGGTGTCTGCAAGTGGGTGACAAGATCGATTTCCGCTCGACACATCCGACAAGCAGTTCCACCGTTATTATCACTAGCATTGATATCTATTAAACAGAGGATATTTCTCGACGTATATACCTCAGAAGGACCTTGATATAGAAAGGGATAGTAATTATGATATGAGTAGTGAAAGGGTTACTTGTCGAGATGAATAGCAGGAACTCGATTTCGTCACTCACTTGGTCTGTTTGTGTGTAGTCGGGACGTTTGACGTCCGCACGTATCTCCCGGTCGTCCCGGTGCTGGCCCTTACCACCACCACCACCACCTTCATTACCGGGTATCAAAGCTAATTCGGTAGTAGGGCTCTCCTTCCGGGTTACTGTGCAGTTACATAATCTCCGCCGGGCTGGGATGGCGCGTAGTTGAATTGGGGATGAAGGCAGTCGATGTCAGAAATTGCTACCACGGATGAATGCGTGTTGCGTCTGATAGACCCGATCGATACATGGCAATGTAACAATAAGACAGAAAAGAAGGGAGGGGGTGGCGTGGGGTGGGAAGAGTTCACCGCCGGTCGTCTTTTTCTTGTTGAAGCTTGAAGTAGCTCCACCACGCAGCACAGTTTCGACCTGACCCGTTGGACCTGGACGGACACTTGCTGTGGTGGTACGGTGACGAGCAAGGAGTTGGGCATGGGGCATACAAGGGCCTCTCATTGTGTATAGAGATTGTTTCTATATTCACCTGGATGGTGGTAATGAGGATGAGGTAGTTATCTCGGGTCCACACGATACTTTATCCCATCGCGCAGCTGGATGGCCTGGATAGCCTGAAACATTCGCCAGGAATGGGTGCTCTGAACTGCGTCGAGTCCCGTCGTATAGGAGAAGAAGAGGTATTACCTTCTCGCAGTGTACGGCCGACTATATTATTCTTGTGTCCGTCGCAGTCCCTAACTGCGGCGGGTCAGCGTCGTCCGACTTGTTCATAGACTAATACGAAGAACTAACTTTTAGTAGGATTTACGCTTACATACGAACACGTTTTCACGATCTTTTCAGCCTTGCAGCCAAGAGACGAACATTTCAGCATGACCAAAGTATGAGCTGTGCGTGAAAAGGTTAATTTGACTTCTTGGGTTATTCCGTCAGTCTATGTCTCTTGTCATCCAAATCTGTCTGTCCTGGACACACGTATATGAATCCGTGGTTCAGGCCACCGTCAATCTCATGGTCTGCCACATATGTCAGGGAACGGTGCTCAGAATATTATGCCTCTTAGGGGCGCGAGCAAAAGGTATACAGTAAGAAAGTGAGAAGAAAAGTAAAAACGCCCCCCCATCCTAAGCAATTAGTCCCAGTTGCAGTCGTGCTCTGCCCCTTCAAAAAGCCAGCAATGAGTCCTGGGGCCTGATGGAGTAGTAAATGGTCAGGTAGGCGCCCTTCTTCTCAGAGTAGGCGAATGAGATGTACGAGTGCGTTCCTGTGGTCTTTCTCAGGTCCGACCGCGGGCTAATCAAATAAGTCAGTATTCAATGAAAGAGAGAGAGGCACAGGAGTCGACTTACAAGCAACGAGCCATGTCATCTTGGTACTTCTCAGCGACAGCCCAGCCCCTGGAACGGAAGGCTTGGGCCAAATTTGCTGAGATGACGGCGTCGCTGTCGGCGTATTGCCAAAGCGGCACGTATGCCTTCACCTCGGGCCACTTCGCGCCAGGCTTGAGCTCGAAGCCGTAGCAGATGCCCTTGTGGAGAGTGTTCACCATCTTTGGCTCCTTGTTCCAATCATCGTCGTGAGGCTCTGCCTCGTTGTGAAGTAGATGCCAAATGCCTTTAAGAATCTCGAGGCCCTTCAGCGTCGCCTCGTCCTTGATCTGCCCGCCGAGAGTCACCACATTGCGGACGACGTTGAAGGCGTTTGACCGGGTGCGAGCATACACCTTGACGCGGGCTCCTTCGGCAGGGTCGATGCAATCCAGGGCGATCATCTCTACCGGAATGGCAAATGGGCAATTCTTGAAGTACTCCTCCGTGGCGTTGGCAGACTGGGAAAGGTCGGCGCCCCGGGGTGACAAGGTGCGGATCGCGTCAAACGTAATGTCTTCGGTCGAAGCCCCCGTTGCGATGTGTTTGAGGACCGGGAAGAAGTATGCCTTGAAAACAGCCTTGGCGCCATTCAGGTCAAAGGCAAGGAACGACGTTGGCGCACGAGTTCCCTTTGGAAGTCTGGAGAGAGCCGTCTCTGATTCCGCCTCGGTCAGGAATAGAGCGGACATGAACTGCTCAAACCACCGCGTGTCCACACCATGAGATACCATACGCAAAGCAGGAAGGATTGCAGGAATGATCTTCTGTGCAAATGGGTCTGATGCTGAGCCGCCATGTCGACCCAAGGGCTCGAATGAGAAGCGAATCGAAGAGGCGCCCGAGTCGGTGATGTTCCACGATGGCTCGAATGGAGAGCCGTCGGCGGTGAGCAGGGGTTTAGTCGGGGCCGTGGCCGGGTGAGGACCCATGCACGGGATGATGATCTCCGAGAGAAGCTGGAGGTGGGCGGCACGCTGAGCCGGCGTGTAAGAGCCGGCAGCCTTCATGAAAGCATCGAGAGTCTCGGCGCAACGAACATTCCAAAAGTCTTGGTCAGGCTTGTGAATATAGATGGAGCCTTGTGCCGGAAGGCATAGGTCCTTTTCCTGTTTGGCCATGGCCCGAGGGGACAGGACTTCGGACTGACTGAAGGTCATGGGTGACCTCAGGGCTCTGGGGGAGAGCTGCAGAGGGAAGGGTAACCTGTGAGTGGCCGCGTAAGCGGACGCTGCCATAGTGGGAGCCATTATTGCGGTGAGCTGATGCAAATATGGGTATTAGAGAAGTGTTTGCGAGATGAGCGTGTTCTTCGGTAACCCAAAACCAGAAAATGGGAAGACTGTCCAGGACATTATATCTCTGATGAGGTAGTTCCAACCCATCAGAGCACCACACTCAGCTGCGATTGCCTCAAGCGGCTCTCTCAAGGCTGATCCTGAAACCGTCTGTCATCGCGCAGGTGGCTGGGTCGTTACGGCCTGCCGGTGCTCTGCAGGGACAACGGTAATCCAAGACTTTGGTGAAGACAGGATGGGCCCACATGTGGACCCTGCCGAGGGCGTGGCAGTCCGGGGACGCATGGCTGCCAGTCGCAAGTTAACTCGGTCTTTGTAGTAAGGCCAGCCGTCTGGCAAGGTCGACGGGGAGGTTGTCCGCTGTCAAGAGCAAGTGAAGCAAAGGGCGTTCCTAGGCCGCCGGTCAGTTGCATTGAGGATACGGACACTCTCTCATGGTCCCCCCTCTGCCGGACTGCCATATTGGGCAACCACACGAGAGGAACCCACTAAGGATCCGGTGGTGTGGTCCGGAGGCGTCAATCGGGACGTGAACTTGTCCATGCCTATTTTGCGAGGAGAGAACGGGCCCGAGAGGGGCCCGCGTCTCTTGGACATATTTCGCATTCGTTCTTTAGTCGGATAAGGTGTCTTTTCTGGCGTCACTACCGAAAGAATAGTGGCTTAAGATGGCAGCATGTGTTTTGTGACGAAGTATTCCGCACGCGAATGGAAACCATGCTACACATCGTTCGCACTGACAAACAAGTCAGTCAAAATGCAAGCTGCGGGCTGCGGCTGCACATGGTCACTTACAGCTACATGCTAGCATTGCCTCTGCGAAAAGCACAGCTGCTGTCACAACCAGCAGAACCCAAGGCCAAGACCGCAGTGTCAGTGTGTCGGTGAGGCGCAGATAGGAGAGAAACACCGTTCAACGCCGTCCTACGCAGTAGCCGCTTGGTGAGGTCTTGGCAGGTACCAGACATCGAGATGGACTCTTGAGCTTTGGTCGCATCTTTCCTTGTTGAGAAAGTAGGCTAAGAAATCATACCGGACACCCGGAGGATGGAAAACAAAATGGAAGATGCTTTTCGAGACAAGGGGTGTGTGAGAAGCTTCGAAACCTGGGCTTCTCTCGAAGGGTGGAAGATGAGATGAAAGGTCCGCCCTCGGGCATCTACCTACAGAGAAGGACATGGCTAGAGAAAGTCTGGACCTTAGCTTCCGCAGAGGGGCGCACTAGCCGAGGTGATCGGTTTAACCTGCAAAAGAATGCAACCTGGAGACGGCTTTTGGGAGACTCATGCGGGAAGAACTCAATGCGGAAGATACAGCTGTTGTTGGGGATGACCGGCGGTCTCGAATTCGGGAAAGCAAGCGAAATGTTGCATCCAATGCCCATCAAGCAACCGGATTGCCATCTTGGAAATTGCGTAAATTGTATTGATGGGTTACCGAGATTCGTTTCGACCGCCCGGGTCTTCGTGGAATTACAATTTTACCTCTCCTTTGCGAGAATTATTTGCGTATGGAAGATGGATCCTTCGGCTTATTTCGACTACAAAAGCCCAATCTAGGACGCCCTGCCATCTTATTCTTTCCGCGTGGCTTCATGATAAGTAGGAGCTGATATCTGAAAGAAGCTGCTAGGCCGGTTCGTTGGCTTCTGCATGGAAACCAGTGGTCATGAGAGAAGGAGAAGCGCAGGCGCACCTGCACTGCCACGGCCCGAGGCCGCGCGGGAGACAAGAGAGCATAAGAGCCACATCTGCTCGAAGCTAGCAAGTTTAAAATCGCTTCTGAACCTCTCGGTCTATCAATCATCTGATTCTGGGCCCAGGGTGTCTTCGCATGTTTCCTGTCCTTACCCAGTGAAGTTGTAGCATGGAGGGATACCCCATTGAGGTAATAAAACAGACTGTGCGAAGGAAATGTGACGTGCCGTTCATGATAGCGAGGTTAACTTTGTAGAGTCGCCTGGACGTAAGAAGAATTTCAAATCCAGCGCTCGGCTGAGTAAAGTTCCCTGAATCTGCCTGCCGGGAAAGAGTCGAGCAGTTTGTGGCCGAGGTCTTCTGCATACCAGCAGAGGACCAGCTTACGCTCTGAGGATATTGTCTGCGGGCTCGGCAGTGACATCACGTCGTATCGCCGTCTTCTGTGCTTGGATAGGAAGAACGCTCAGAATACGAAGATAGAAGGCTTCTATGCTATGACTTGTCTGTGGCTGTACCGTCTCATGCTTGCTGTGACCCTTCTTCTATGGAAGCAGATAAGCGGGCTGTGGGCTGAGGAAGAACTCGAATGGGCAGAGTGCTGCGGCTTGAAGATTTCATGATGCACCGAAGTACAGACCAACCGTCCGAGCTTGCGTCAAACATGATGTTCTGGTGGAGTGGGGGTTGCTGCGAGGGATACTGGCATCCTGCTGACTTACTTAGGTAATTGAAAGTCAATGCCGACGCCGGGTGACCGTTCAACTCTCCTTCAAAAGAACCCTCCTTTCCGACCATCAACATTTTGAGGAACCCCCCGGGCCGCATGTTATATATCTAGGCGTGCCGAAATAATTCATGTTAGCCTGTGGCCACACAGTTGCAGCGTCTATCCCAGATGCTGGCCAGTTGTAAGTAGGCATTTGGTTTCCATGTCTCATTACATTGGTGCCATGGCATGTAGCCCAATTTTTCATTTTTCATTACGTTTCGAGCAGTTTGTTGTACTCAGCCCAAGTAACCCATCTCAGAGCTACGTTGAGTTCCAAGTCTTCATATCGACCTGGTCCCATCCGGTCCTTCCAACAACAGAACAACTATGTGAAGCGAGGGGCTCAAGTTTGCCATCTTTTGAAGGCGGCACGTATTCCCAGGTCTGAATAATGGCAACGTTCCAGCTGAGAAATCCAAGAATTGAAGCTTAGCGAGAGGTTGTCTTACTGTTGAAGTCTCAGCAACGGGCTCGAATTCCTGGGTGATTGATGAGCCGCCCTGGGCCCAACCACACGTCAGTCAGAATGTATCTGATTTGGATCCATGGAATTTTGGCTGGTAGACCGAGACAGCCACGCCGCCTCATTGCCATCTCAGTGCTATGCCATGCATACCTACCTGCCCCTTCTCCCTTATACCAGGCTAAGGACTAATTATGATCGTTACCTAGTGAATAAGTCCTGTAATACCAGGATGGAACTAATGATTCACTCGGATAATTCAAGGCAACACTCGTATCTATTGCAGACATTTTTCATGGTCTCTTCTATTCCTTTTGCTTTAACATGTAGATCCCAAGTTTCCATCGCTTGGTGTACTGTAAGAACATCCCTCATCTTTTCAAGTGCTCTAGACAATCCTGTCGATACATGATGCCTTCTTTTTGGTTTACAGTCTTCTTTGCCATCAGCTATGCCTTCAACTGTGTGCTCGGTCAAGGGACTGCATACAATGTTCCGCCTATGGCGTATCAGGGATGCGGTATGCTATACAACCCCTTATTGATAACAGAAGTACGAAACGGGACCGACAATGGGCCGCAGGTTTGCCAAGATCTATGCATAGCCAGTAGCAGGGACTTCGCTCTCCTTCGCGATACATATTGCTACTGCTCCTTACCCGCGGCCGATATTAGATTCGTTAGCACCGTTGGCGTTGTTGACAGCAACTGCAACTACATCTGCGGCGAGACTCCGCCCACGGGTTCTCCTCCTGCAAACTGTGGTGGAAACACGGGTAACCAGCTCTTATACTCTGTATATGGCACGAGAGCGGTGCCCGTGGGCTTGTTTGCTGGCACAACAACTTCTACCACTTCTACCTCGTCTTCGTCGTCTTCTTCGTCGACTTCGTTTTCCAACGTCACTACCTCATCCACTTCATTGACTTCATCGTCATCAACATCATCCTCAACAGACTCTACCTCTTCCTCGTCTAGTTCATCAGCATCTACCACCACAACCTCGCCTTCATCCTCATCTACCTCTATCACATCAAGCTCATCCGACACTTCCACGTCTAGTACCACGTCTACCTCATCTTCTACCTTTTCGTCAACATCCGACACTTCTTCAACACAGACCTCATCCTCATCCTCGACTGATGCCACCTCCGTAATTTCTACCTCGCCTACGTCTGTCTCGACAATATCTTCGGCAATATCTTCGACATCTCTCTCCTCTACTTCTTCCACGTCAACATCGGCTCCATCGCTGACTTCATCTTCCACAACATCCACCTCCTCGTCCTCATCAACTGGAACTACTTCAATATCCTCCTCCAGTACTACTTCTTTGAGCACCTCGCCTACAAGTTCACTTAGCAGCACTTCATCTTCCAGCACTGCTACGGCAAGTTTGTCTACAAGTATTTCGGCCACAACGCCTTTAACCTCAAACACCATCTCAGGAACATCTAGCACCAGTGGCTCTTCTACTAGTCTTGCAACAACTAGCCCTGTCTCGAGCAGCGCATCAGGAGGCCTGTCAAATTCAACTTCTACCTCTTCAACTCTCTCATCATCTCTGAGCATCACCTCCTCTTTGACAAGTCAGTCCTCGACAGCCAGTGCTTCGACGAGTAGCCAAGTCACCAGTCCCATCAGCACCCCAAGTGCAACTGGAACGATTTCTCTATCTGGCCCAACTGGGTCTCAGACACAATCAGGCGTCACTAGCACCTCGTCTTCCTCAATATCGTCATCAACCGCAAGCCCATCTACAACAAGCTCTCCTGTTCTCCTTGGGCCCCCTTTTCTTCTCACTGTCTTGACGCAGTCTACCTCTTCGAGTAACGTATGAAATTTGGCTTGGCTCTCCATCAGAAATTAGAGGGAAATAATTGATGACATTTTTTGTGGTGAACTTTGACGGAAGCGACTATCCTAAGCCACGTACACCCTTTGTCTAGTGGCTGTCAAACAGAGACAGAAGGGCTACCGATGTTCCTGGACTGTAAATATTCAACATACGTTCGTGATGGCCGGCGCATCGTTCATATTGAGTTTTAATAGCGGGGTGTCGCCAGTTATGAGAGAAACATTCATGGAATCCCTGAGAATAGCAATAGAATTAGACTTAGAAATGAAAACAATCAAAGACTGACGCCCTCGACATAATTAAGAGAACAAACTGAAGGCAAGACACCCCTCTTTTCAAAACACGATCTTGCACACTAGCTCACCCCGACTCCACCACCGACAGACGACGAGGCAATAACACGTCCCAACAATCTACGAGATTCTGCCATCACGGAATACCATTGTCATCTGTGTTTGTTTCCTCTGAATTGGCAACGTCTTCATCACACATACTTCAATAGCAAGGTGTGGACATCCAGGTCTCGAAGTCTGATGGCTGACTAAATCCCGCATGTGGGCCGTCTTCCACCGTTTGCCCTTGCTAGCCCAAGCGAATCCGCACATCGTAGGTACATATTGAGCCATTCCTGCACAAAACGACATCAAGCATCTGTAGTGTAGTGGTTATCATCCTTGCCTTCCACTCAATTGACTGAATAGCAAGGGACCCGATTTCGATTATCGGCGGATGCATACAAAACCACGATTACCTTTTGCCTGGAGTGGCTTCCTTTTGCCTCTTGACTAGGGTCTATAGAGACAAGCAGACAAGCAGACAACCAAGCTAATCACGTCGATCTTTTGTCCTTCCATGGAGTCCAAAATTCCGTGGAGATTTAGTGGAGAGCTTTCCAGAGTTGGTTTTTATCTTCTCTTGCTCAAGTTTCAGGACTTTTGCTATGAACTATCATGTCCCCCATATGGTGTTCACAGTCCTGAGCACTCTGGTAGACTGACAACTTCATTCATGTTCCTGCCCTTTGTCCTTCACAAAACGCACCTTGGCCATTGAAGTCATGAATATTCATAGAAGTACCCCCATTCACATCCCAGCGCAGCTCTGCTCGCTGTATTGGCGTCATGCTGCTTGGTACTGTGGCCAAGATGGACTCAGGCAAAGCCGGAGATGTGTCTTACGACTTGAACTCCAAGATGACATCAATCTCCTTCATTACCCAAAAGAGCAGCTTTGAACTAACGTCATGTCTTACTCTCTTGGGTCTGCGGCCAATTGCAGCGGCCAGGTAGGCAGGAAATCGAGTGGCATCGCGAGTCAAGTTAGGATTGCCTCTATCTCTGGAGCAGCTTGACAAATGGACTCTTAACAAACAAACAATCATTGATCTGCACCATTCACCTGCTTCCGTATAGTTTGCGGCGAGTCTGCCTCGGTACACCGCCCTGGGTCTGATCTCCGTGTCGATAACCTCATTTCTCTCTCGGCATCTTTCGAAACTGGGAAGAGTCAAGGTCCTTCGCCACCCAAGTGATCAGATTGATCCCCGACCTGTACCACCCTTATCAGCAGCACGCGAGAGAGTACTGGAGGTGCGTGTAGTAACATCGCCCGCGGACGCGAGGATGACCAACGTCTTCTCCCAACGCATGTTCTCCAGGACCCGGGACAATCACGTTCCGGACTTATCTTCGAAAACTTCAGTGACGAATAATATCAGCGTCAGAGCCTTGCGAAAGTCAAAAGAACCGCCAACACGTCTGAGTAGAGATCGACGGGAGCCAAGCTCGTGTTCCCTGAACTCACGGCGCAAAGATCCGAGAGATAACATGCCTCAAGTTGCCCTGACCACACCCAAGGAGTGCAAAAGTCCTGCTTACCTCACTTGTGTCTCAAAGCGCGTCGATCACTCTGGTCGAGTAAGTAGGACTCGTCTCCATAACGGCGCTAGAGAAGTCGCCGTTGTCTATATCTAGCCTCAATAGGGGAGGCGAGTGATACCACGGCCATAGCCGAGGTGAGCTGACTTCTCTACCACATGAACTACATAATTAAGTCGTCCCAAATCGTAAATTTCACTTATTTGAACACATAGTCACAAAGCCCTCAAGGTCTACTCCTCTCTAGTACTTAGAGCTCCTTACAAAAGCGACCGTGTACGACGGATCAACGTAACGGTGGCCGGCCAAGTCCACAATATGCCCCATGAGGTCGATTTCAACACGGCTCTACTGAGTTAAACCCTAGGCAGGAACAAACCGCCAACGTAGCGGTACTGGCCTTTGCGATATACCCAACTCAACTTAAAGTACTTTATACGAGCGCACCCTACCCCAGTACTGACCCTAGGTCAGAGAAATACACAACCGTCAGTCGAATACTTCCTTCTCCCCAGCCAGGCAGACATTGAAGTATCAGTGAGCATTTTGTAGACTCCAAATAGAGGCCTCAGAGGAAAACCTGTACCTGGATTCTTTGACAGGAGATATAGCAGTCCACACCCTCGAGCGGGCTTCGGGTTCGTATGACTTCCCGGTCAAATCATCTCCTCCTTGGCTTTGTGGGAAGAGCATAACTCACGGAAGTATATCCCAGCTCAGTGGACCACGACGAAGATTATAGCGCGCCCAGTACTCGCCTCGGCAATGTGGGATGCCGAGATGAGGAATCAGGAGCCCGTCTGCGGTCTGCATGACTAGTCATGCAATACTGATATGAACGGTCCAAGACCAGAGTTCTTTGGTCTTTGAAGTTTTCTTGAAGGAGGCAGCTGATTGTGCCATACCCGTCCTTTCGATCAGAAGAGCCTAGCATGAGATTCACTTGGTGCTCGGCGAGTGAGAGATGAAGGAGAGGAGAATAACAGTAGGAAGAGGAGGTAACAACGCTTGTTGTCCATCGAATCCTCGTCTCGGCATTGCTAATCAGATCAAGTGCATCCGTCTTGACGAGACTGTCAATCCTTACAACGGCACACAGTTCAGAGTCTATGCAAGGTCAAGCTCCACGCTGCAACAGAAAACACGAAAACTACGCAGCCCAGCAAAGTCTCCCGGACCTCCCGTAGACCTCCTTGCTGGAAAGGGAATGTGGAGAACGCTCTCTTCGCCGAAATGTCGTCAAACTTCGGAAGCGCGTCTAGCAGCGGATTTGTACCCCCCCACCCCGTCCGGAAGGTCGGACACGGGTTCGCGTTCCCACCCCCACAATCCCGGAGCAGCATCCCGGAGCGGGTTGGACGGGCTGGGCCAGGAGTGGTAAGCTGCGCCAAGCCGTCAGCCGTTGTGTGTTTCCCTTGCCCACATTCCCTCTCCTGTCAGCCGGGATTCTCAGCTGTAGCTGTGCGCCCCCTTGGCGGCAACGCAATTAGATATTGGAAAGTCTTTCTCGTTTTTATCCAATGAAAGCAAGCCCTGAGCGATTATCGAGGAAGGACGTGCTTGCAGCTCTCGGGAAAGCCAAGGGCAACCTAGTCCCGCGACATTAGGGCCGATGCCACGGATCAAGGTAGAGTGACTGCGATCGCAGAACCTTCGCTCTACCCTCTCCTCTTCCATACCGCCCTTACGCCCGCTGCTCTTCACGAGGAGGGCGGAGCGGACAGCGGAAGCGGCAGAGTGTGGTCTTTTAGCCTATCTGTGAGTTCAGCTGGGTAAATCATCACGCAATAGATGTTACTTGAGGGAAAGCGGCTGTTGCGGCTATGGCCGGCTTGCCCGTTGCAGCACTTACACCCGATGGCACATGCGAGGCTTGAGCTGAACCCTTGAATCCCACGATAAGCCCTACGGTAGGGCTGTTGCTGGCTATGCGGGCGCCATGTCGGCGGCAAATAGGCCTTGGGTATTCTCAGAGCCAATCAGTGATGTGCTGTAGTCTTCTCAATCCCACGGCGGCGAAGGAATGTCGTTGGACGGAAGCTGGGACTGAGCTGGAGGTTCCAACGGGGTGTGATTCTGTGGCTGACTGTGCCTGACGCGGCCATCCTGAGGCATGTTCTCGCAACTTGTAGCATATGCGCTTTTAAGAGCAACTATCCTGCAATGAAACATGTGGCCATGTGTATTTTGTAAGACTTGATGGCTGTCTTTGAAATTCACAGCGGCAGCAACATCCGTAGCGGCTTCCGGTGCCTTTGAGAAGCATTACTGGCCCAACAGAGATTTTTCTTCTTACGGACTGCAAGGTTTGGTATGCCCGCCAACGGTACTGCAGACGAGAAACATCCCCAAAGATGCCTTGGGATCGTAAGATCGGCAACAACCACAGACAATTAGCCGTAAGCCTTTGTCAGCGATCTCTATTTTTATGTGAGAAACGTATAAGCTTAACGCAAAGCAGGATTTTTTCCGAATGGACGACTTCGATACGCTCGGGAAAAGGCGCGATCCTTTTGCCACTGAGCTCATCATGGCTTCTCTTCGTCTTTGTTTCGAGCTGTCGATCATGGTGGAAGGGTTGGGAGAAGGACACCCGATGACCTCCATCGTCTTTCCTTTTGTCCCCCGCATAGCCGCTCGCCTTCTGAGCCGCATAGTTTGATCTTTGATCGGTTGTCCGTCGGGAGGCATACGACGTTGATGATGCTACCATGGCTGACTGAGAACAGTGCTCAGATGCGAAGCAACAGGGTGAGCCTGCGAGCTTGGCTGATCGTTCGATTAGGATAGAAAGTTCTGGCAGGTTCATCCCTCGAGACGGCATCCAACCTGCCGTCCAGTGTACCGTGCCCACCCCGCGTGCAACGAGCCGAGACCCGGTCAATCAGAGAATCGATGGATGGCTTCTTGCCACAAATACTGTGCAGTCGGAGATACAGCCCGGTCTGCAGCGATGATTAGAGTTTAAAGGTCGTCGTTTCAATGGGTTGTCCAACACCGTCGAGTCAGTGTCAGATTTTCTGGTTGCCAACAGAGTTTTGCTGAACAGCCGCCTTCGGCACTCCCGCGGCCAAATCAATCGACATTGCCCATGTCTGGGCTGTGGACATCGCATGAATATACATTGGCATTGTGCGGGTGTGCAGTGACTTCAGCCTTACGCGAGCCGCTTGGATTATTGGCGACAACACGGATATTTTCTGCCCCGCCGCCATGCTGGATTTTCATTCCAGATGTGCAAGTAGAGATCCTTAGAACGGTCTGTGATGCCAGGATAACCACCATGGTGAGGGACTTCGACCATACGGATCTAAGCCAGCCAGTAGTTGCATTGCTCAAGGAGTCGTTCGAGACAGGGGGGCCAGATTGGGACGCGTACATGACAAGGTAAGCTTTGCTGGGTTGAGTCCTGGATCCAGCGTCTGAGCTATGCGCAACAGACCCTCGGACGAGACGAATGAGACAAGACGTTCTGCTCTCGGAGAAGATCTGTAACCAGGGAATTGGCACATTTGGAGGTTCAGGAGTTTGATGACTTGGCCAGGACATTTGTGCTCCCCCCATGTCGCTAGAAGGGATATTGCTATCACAATATCTTTGTTCGTGCGTGTGCGCGTGCTGTGAATGTGCCAATCAAGATAAAATTAGTGTGAGAGCGACAAGTCAGCCATGGTTTCGAGGAGTGACCATCGCCCTTCGTACAAATCGAGGTCGCACTGCCCTCGCCCACCAAGGCTGCAGACACTCAACAGTGCCTCTTCTAAGCATCTGCTTGGAACGCCCAAACTGAGTTTACAAGAAGCCCCGATGAAGTAAGTATATCGCTGATTAGTTGCTGGCCTCGCAGGGTGCCCAGCGAACCCAGGATGTGCCAGGAGCAGATATGGTAGTGGAAGGGATCACCGGACTGGGCTTGAATCCTCAGCCGCCATAGAGTCTTGCAGATCATTTCCAGCATTGGGGTTTGGTAAATGCCCATGGTGAAGTTTGAATAGCAGGAGCGGTGAATCGTCCCATGTTTCCGATGGGCGTTGCTCATTTCTTCGGCTGATCTGGCCGTAGAGCCACAGCTTGCCTTCCAGAAAGAGATGACACAGCGGCCTTGAGTCGGGAGGTTTGACGGCATAGTTGACCACTCCCGGAGTTCAGAGTCCAGACTTGGGTTCACGAAAACGAGGCCAAGACGCAGACGAGGCGAGACTGAGAGTGGAGGGGTCACAGTAGGTGCGTGTTGCCGTAGAACGGAGGGAGGGTGACCGGTGGACGGCTAAGACGGCTGGGTACGGGTACCTGTAAAGGGCACACTTCCATGCAGCGGGAAGCTCGAGACGCGGTTGATGCCCCCAGGGATGTTGGAGGTTTGCCTACGCTGGCACGCTGCGGAGTGGAGTTATTGCCCGCCGGGTATCCGTCTCGGTGCCCTACTCTGTCCGTACGGACCTATCTAAGTTTCTGTGAGGATTAATTAGGTCGCCGAAAGTAAGGGTGCACTGTGTAGTGATTGCGGACGGCCAAGACACAATCAGCCTGGGACGTTTGAGCTGGATTGCAGGAAAGGTCTGTGTAGAGGCTGGACTAGTTTGTAGGGGGTAACGGACGGTGAACCCGTCGCAAGAAGAGATGACGACGATGATGATGATGCTCGCGAGTCTGTAAGGTGCGGTAGGTTTGGTCAGGTTGCATTTGCTCGCGCAGGCGGTGCAGCCATAGGGCCACTGGATTTGACTTTCTCGGTGGTGAGTATTGAGGATACCCTTGCCGGAGGTCATGCAGAAACGGGAACCGAAGGCCGTGGACCTGAAGCCCGCGTGGTCCCCCGTGGCACCCCCCCAGACGGAGTGTTTGTCTGGAAGATGGATGCGATGCGATGCGGTGCAGTGCTGAGCTGCAAGGCTGGTGGTGCTGGCGCCGGTTGCCAGTGCGCCAACGTCTCGAGAAGGGGGTACGTGAGCAACAGATAGATGAAGGAGCTTGCTGTAGACGGAGACTGGGGACGGGGGAAACAATCAAGATGTTGCGAAGAGAAGAAAGCACAGCAATGAAAGAGTGCCGTACATTGTAAGCATACGCGCATATGGATAGATGGGTCGGTGTAGCATCATTGATGGGTGTGCTTTGTTGAATGAGGAAGGGAGCTGAGGCTGTCTCGGAGAGAGCATCCGTCCCCACGCACTTGGGCAGGAGAGGAAAGGTCCCATCTACTTCAGGGCTCGGTACGGAGACAGCCAAGCCGGACTGTACCTTAACTCGCCCTGTCTTGGAATCTGGAACTTGTTGGCCCTGCCAGCTGCTGCCTACGTAGTATCTCAGACCTGCCTACCTGCCCGTCAGGGCCCCAGGAGGAAGAGAAGGAGGAGCGCCTCAGATAGTTCAGAGCACTCGTCAGTACCTTACCTCAGGTGCCTTACTCCGTAGGGAATGAAGTAATACCATGATCACTAAAGGGTACGCTTCCCACCTCATATGCCTGCTGCTCCATGTATCTAGCTTGGTGTAGGTACCGGTATCTCGCCTGAAGTTTGAACAACCTAAACCCAAGGGAGGAACAAGGAGATGCTCAAATGCTCTGTGTTGATGAGGCAAGCACGGGACGTATTTGCTCCCGGCCTCTACTCTTTTTCCCTTGCGGTGTGCCGGAAGGTAACTTGTGGATTGTGGATCACGGAGCTTTAGACTTTAGACTTTGACGCCTCCATCATTCACATCCCCGGCGTCTCGTTGGCACCCTGGCATCACGGAGTCACGGACCAGCTACGCATACACTAAGCTCATACGGATCCCAATTTCTACGAATACTTTTCCTTTCACAGGCCTCTCGTTGATTACACTCGCATCGATCCCATGGATCGGTCTGGAGCCAAGCACTAATCTCTGCCCAACAAACCATCCCGCCTGGCCCGGGTCTCATTCCATCTACCTGATCCCATCGTCGCCATCCAATCCAGAGTGTCATCTATGCAAACCTACGGGGGAGTCTATTGCATAGGTAAACGGACAATGACTGGCCCATACGGAGTACTGCGCTAGTGTGTTGACACTCGACAGGAAAACGTCCCCTAGACTCTATTACACAGTAGACTTGGACTTGGACCGACTGATCAGGCCAGTTCCACCAACAAGTGCCAACTCTGTCCAAGGATCGGCCATCTGTCAATACTCTGCTTCAACCAACAAACTTGGATTCGGGCTTTGTTTGCTTCATCGACAGCAACCTTACCCCCGCTGTCACTCCAAGTTAGCTTATGGTCGAATACCCTGACATACCCCGAGCAGTCTCGCCCCCTCCTTCCCCTCGCATCTTTGAAAGCATCTGGTCCAGCCTGGTCAGTGCCCTTGAGATTTCTCTCCTTGGTCCAAGGGGCGAGACTGGGAGGGAGGGCTGGGGCCAGACCCTTCGTCTCTCAACTCGGACGAGTCATGAACGACGTCCAGGAGTCCCCCAAGCTTTCTGGGGACTGCCCGGACCACGTGCAGCCACCAAAAGCCAGAGGTAACTACCTGCGAATGGTAATCCTGTACGAATGGGCAAATAGACGCAGACGTGTTGCTCAGTATTATCGGCTTGTCCAGCCTATGGGATGGTCCCCTCCCTCGTACACCAATTTTTCGATTCGTTTTGACCTCGCGAGATAGGTAGGCACCTTATGCTGGCTGCTCTGAAGACTGGGACCAACCTCCCTTAGGTTTGGTTATATTACACCTCGACTCATCCCGACCTGGGTTTCCCAACTTCATGACATCAGAAGAGAAGCCCGAGGATTCAAACGCAGAAAGATTGCACTGGCTGCATTACCGCGTATCTATCCATCTGTTCATACATACACAGTACTTCGTACACATGCCCCGGCGGACTTTGAGCCAGCACCAGCACTCCGGCCACACAAGGTCTATCCAGACTCGGGTGCGATACCTTGATAGCTAAGAGGGACCAGTTCACTTGGCAAAGACGCGCGAACGCAAACTGCTATTGTTTTCGTCCGGACATCGTTGCTCGTCCTATCTATCTCGAGTCCCTGAGGTCACCGCACTTGTTGATCGTCACCACATATGCCTCGGGTGCCAACAACTCTTTAAAAAGAGGCATCCCTAGACACCCGACATCTATCGTCCCGTGCCTATTTGTATACCCACCAGTCACTACTCCGTACAGACGCCAGAACCACAACCACCATCTTTTGCACCACACACCGGCACACACACACAAAAGATCCAAAACCAACTCCCATCCACTGCACGCTAGCGGCACTGAGACAAGCCCTCGAAACTTGCGCCACCAGTTTGTCGTACCAGACCCTGTCCCGTTCCTGTCTCTGGTCTTGTCTGGCCCTGCAACCCGCACTGCAGCTTGCAGCATTCCCTGACGTCCCACACGTCCACCAACGCCTCTTGGGACTCTCGCTGCTCCAAGGCACGGCACGGTCTGCGGCCTGGAGCCCAAAAGTGCGTGGGGAGCAACAGCATCCCATCTTCGCCAACCCCGGTCCCCTCGGCTCCTCCTGCGTTGTCCATCATCAAAGAGTCTTGCTCTAACCTGCTGAGCATTAGCGTCTGGAACCAACTCCAGTCCCCACGCCTTTCGCCCTGGCCTATCCTGGCCTGTGCTCTCTTGCACCTTACTCGACGTCTTCTGGACCTCTGGAAGAACATACGAACCATAAGAGACTCTTCCTCCTCGTTGTACACCACCACTCACACTCTCTCATCCGAGTCTTGGCGAGCAATACAACCATAGGACGAGAACACTTTAGCAACTAGGCTTTGCTTACGCCTTCGATCCTCTTCCGCCCGCCTTCTCTCACTCTCTCATCCTCATCCCCCATCCTCAGTCTCATTCTATCTCATTCTCTTTCCATCTCTCGTCTCTCTCTCTCTCTCTCTCTCTCTCTCTCTCTCTCTTTTGCAAACAACAATTTCAGATTGCTCCGCAGTACCCTCCTGGTGCCCCGAGCCACCAGTGCCACCACCACCCCCGTCCACCAACTCGTCCCATCCTCTAAACAGTGCCATCTCGCCTTGTTGCCCCCGGGGCGCTAGCCTGGTGTGGACGCTACTGGCGCTTTTCTCCCGGCACCTCAACCTGCCTATCCTTACAGCTTACGGCTACACAGCACTTCTCTCAAGTTCCCAGAGACCTCAACCCTCTCCAATCTGCGCCGCCCCCCTCCTCCTGCTCCTCACCCCCCTCCCCCCCTCTACGCCTGAACTGGGACCTGGACCTGGACCCTCATCAGGACACGCCTATCCGCTTCCCACTTCTCTTTCTACCGTTTTCCGTTTTCTTTCCCATAACTACCTTCACAACATAGTTGTCCAACACACGTCGAAAGTAGGATCGCGACCATGGACTTCTCTCACCAGTATTTCGCGCAAGCGCAGCCGTACCAGTTCATGGGCATCCCGCCCCTAACGCCATCCCATTCAAACTCGGCAGGTTCAGACGACTTCAACACAACATCTCCACCGGTAAGTCGAATCCAAACGGGAATTCCTTTCCCGACTCGAGCCCCCAATACCCACAGGTCACTGGTGGATTGCTGCTTAGCGTACTGCGACATGCACTTACACAATCATGACCGATCAGGATGTCTACGCCGAATATCCCAACGACCAGCAGCACTTCAACAACTTTGATAACTATGCTGCTGCCCAGCAGTTCAATTCTCAGCATACATCATTCCCTGGCCCTCCTGGCCCACCGACACCACCGAACCATGGCCTGCCCGTACAGCAGCCCGTACAACAGCAACGGACACAACACAATGGAATGAGCGCTCCCCCGGTACAGCAGATCAAGGCTCAGCCCGATGCTCTCGTTCACAAGCAGGAGCCCCTCGACGATCATTCTCGTCGGGGACAGTCAAATTCGGACGATGAAGAAAACATGACGCCCGCGCAATCGAGGAGGAAAGCACAAAACCGCGCCGCGTACGTTATTCTTCTGCTCTCCATGTCCATCGTCTTAGGCGGCATGGCATTTCTCATTGTTCTGTATCACTAACAGGAACCTCACAGGCAACGCGCATTCCGGGAACGAAAGGAGAGACACGTCAAGGACCTGGAGGCCAAGCTTGCGAACCTAGAGGCGGAGGCTCAACAAAAGTCGACTGAAAACGAACGACTCAAGCGTGAGATGCAAAAGATCAGCACCGAAAATGAGATTCTACGTGCAACCTCGTCAATGAACGGCCACCATAGCTCTGCGTCACCAGAACCCCGGACAACAGGTCCCATGCACTACAACCCGAAGGACTTCTACACAGACCTGCTAGCGCCGCACAATAACAAGACGCCGAGTCATCGAGTCGCTATTTCATCCGACGGCGAACGCTTGCTGGCAGCGGGCGCTACATGGGATTTCATCATCAGCCACCCGCTGTTCAAGAGAGGTCTGGTGGACGTCGGCGACGTAAGCGAAAGACTCAAGAATCAAGCACGATGCGACGGCCAAGGCCCTGTATTTTCGGAGCGCTGCATCATCGAAGCTATCGAAGGTAGCGTTGCGAGCGGGAATGACGAACTGCTCTAGAGTGAAGAGACTAGGCAGCCCGCAGAGAAACCCAACAGCGGGACCCGAGGGGTGCGCTTTGTAAGCGACGTGCAGCACTACCTACAAGGTGCAGGGCAACGGACACCACACCGCGGCCCGCCCATGCATCGGGGCTAAGGTTCGGCGTTTGGTTCCATTTGGTTACACGGAGTCGAACTAACGGAGGGGGGAACGAAACGCTTGCTAAAACGACGTACGATATCAGGGCTCGACCTTTTCTTTTTTTTTTTTTTTTTTTTTTTTTTTTTTTTTGCATCATGGCCTCCCAATCTTTGTGACATTACTTGACGGGCAGTACCGACAGCATGAAGTATATGACGTGGCAAACTATTTCTACTAGATGACATGGCGTCTTTTTTACACGGGGAATCACAAAGACCGCTGCACGGCGACGACCACGACATAGGCAACAAAGATGCCGTCGCCGGCAGGGCTTTATGGGCTTTGGAGCATGTTGGACATCATCGGATAACGCCAGAGGAAGCGCGCACGATCTCATCTTGGGCAGCACATGTTGCCTCGTCGGTATGCTCGGAAATTTTTCGTGTTTTTTTTTTTCTTTTTCTTTTTGGGGCAAATTGCATGCTATTCGGGGTTACTCTGGTCTCCTTTGCCCAAGACAAGGCGATTTCCAAGCGGAGGAAGAAGGGCGATTGAACTGCTTGGCTGAGATGGTCAAGGAGGATCCGGCTTTGGATCCTTCTTCTTGTCGGGATGATGTGATGGGATTCCTTTGGATGCGAGTATACTTCATCGAGATATCGTTGAGGAAGAAACATGGCATTATCTTGATATGTCTGGTGCTCTCGTGCCGTTTGACTTGCACATAGAAGGAGACACTATAGTGATGACAGTGATGAAGACCATCACTTCTCAGCGCATGCTCAGGGTCTCGTCAGCGTCTCGGAGCGAGCCGCGAGAAGGCGGCAACAGGCGGGGTTCCGCCGGCGCCTGGCTGCGCCGTACTGGCCTGACTGAAATGCCGCCAATAGGATCTGACTACTCTGTATTACCCAGGCGAGGGTGATCACCTCTTCCATCCGATGCATTCTCGATCGATGATTCCATTGATACCGTTTCGCTCGCCCGAACCCCAACCTGTCGCATTTCCCGGGGTTCCATCCTTTGTCGGGTCCTTTTTTCTTCCCTTTGACGACCCAACTATTGGTACACGTATCTTGGCTATTTTACTTTTACATGGGTGGGTTCGTTGTTTTACCTGACTCGTAAAGTCGCCGAAGATCCGAGGGGGGTCGGGAAAATGCAACGAACCTACCTACCTTTGACGAGTTCAGAGAAGGTAAGGTAAGCCGAGGCTCGAAGCTTCACCTGGACTTGCTTTGTCTCGACTCTGAGATGCCACAACGCCTGACCTTGTAGTCCTATCAACAAGGGCAGGTACAATTAGTTGGGGGGGGGACTGGCGTGTGCGGGACGTTGGCATGGGTGCGCTCCGCGTGTGTGTGGCGGGCGATGGCGGTGGGCGAGGGGGGGGGGTGGGGGAGGTGAGGGGGAGGGGGGGGTGAGGGGGGGGGGGGGGGGGGGGGGGGGGGGGACAATCTTTCTTCTTTCCGTCGGTGCATGTGTATTTTCAACATGAGGATGGATGGATT
Source organism: Colletotrichum cuscutae (assembly GCA_030869315.1). Taxonomy (NCBI): domain Eukaryota; kingdom Fungi; phylum Ascomycota; class Sordariomycetes; order Glomerellales; family Glomerellaceae; genus Colletotrichum; species Colletotrichum cuscutae. The sequence goes on from MPDP01000292.1 coordinate 314,766, forward strand.
GGTATCCTCTTCATCTAAGCTTGCTTACAAAGACGCCACGAAATACGGTTATAGAGAAGACAGTGGTCGCCACCCAAAACCACGACAACAATGACAACAAGAGTCTCCGTAGCGGGAACTGGTAGCCGAACGTTGAAGAAACGGGGAGCCAAAAAGAGACTTGAAATCCACACACCCCTCAACTCCTGGAAAAAAAGATGCCAGATGGGTAGGTGATGAAGAAACTAAAGAGGTGGAAAGAAAAAAAAAAAAAGATAAATAACCGCGCAAAAGAAACAATGATGACGCTGCGCCCAAAAAAGAGGAAGCAAAACAGAAACGAACAAGATTATTCGCAAAACCACACAAACTTCCGTCACATCGTTACTTTTCCCTTGCCTGCCTGCCAGCCTGAACCAACCCCGTCCATCCATCCATCCCAAGAACCAGTCCGATCCCCGGCAAAGAGGGAAAGAGAAACCGATAGACGGGGCCCTCTTCCGCCTATTATCATCACCTGTCATATTCGCATATCGTTCCCCTCCTTACCCGTCCATCCCCGCCCGATTCGTCAAAGTATCATTATAGTTGTCGTTTGGACGTTCCGAATCAAGCTTATGGTGCCGATGCTCGAAAGGAAAAAAAAAAAAAAAAAAAAGGAGAAGAGAGGCGAGGATAAAAACTTTGCGCAACACCGACCATGAAGGTTTACGTGTCTTGTCCTACTCTTCTGTAAAAAGGTCGAGAAAATATCCGAGCGTGACCTGGAAGGGACTGCAGCCTTTGCTGGTCCCGTTCGGAATCTTTAATCTTTCAATCTTAGCCTCCAACTCTCCCGTCGGCTGCGAATTCGCAACCGGCTATCGGGTGGAGGGCTTGATTCCGTCCCGTCAGCTGGTCAGCTGGGTATCACACCGTGCGATATGTCTTGCCGAGGCTAGCAACAAGACTGTAATCTCGGTGAACCGGCTTCTACTGCGACTTCTTGCCGGCTACCTGGGCGCTGCCGTTGCTCTCCTTGCCCTCGACCCACGGGTGCTTGATGGTCAGGCACCAGATGTCGAGGTAGTCGCAAATGGTGACAATAACATCCACCACGAAGCTGCCGTAAACGCCGACAGCCATGCCGAGCATGGAGAACATAAAGGCGACCTGGTAAACGCCGTCGCCGAGGGCGCTGGGCCAGCCGAAGCCAAAGTTGCGCTGCAGGACGGGACCAAGCGCGTCACCGACGCCAAAGGCGAGCGGCAGGCCGAGGACGTTGGAGTAGGGGAAGTCGAGCTTGACGAGGTGGGCCGTGATCATCTGGCCGACAGAGTAGGCGTTTACGATGCCGGCGAACATGACGAACGGCACGAGATGGGCGTGCAGGATGGCCGGGTTGAGGAGCAGGTACGAGATGATGAGCACCCACATGCCGAAGAAGGGTAGGAGACCCAGCAGCGCGCCGCGGGAGCGGTCGCCGCGGGCCTGGATGACGTTCCGCGCCGACTCGATGGTGTTGAGGACGAGGACGAAGGAGCCCTGGACCATGTACCACTGCGTAAAGGACAGCTCGTAGAGGGCGGCGGGGACGCCCAGCTTCTCGGAGACGCCAAAGGTGCGGAGCATGGACTGCTGCCAGAAGGAGGCGCCGCCCATGTAGCCGGTCAGGGCGTAGACGCCAACGAGGATGAGGACGCCCTCGACGGGGCCGTTGACGATGCCGAGGGTCAGGGTCTTTGTGTGGTACTCGTCCCAGGTCTGGACGTAGAAAGTGAGGAGGGCTGTGAAAGGATCATATTAGGCTTTCGTTGTTGGCTCCACGGGACACAGCCTAGACAGAATACGTACAAGAGAAGAGAACGGCGACCGTCATCCAGCCTTGGCCCATGTTTTGCGACGCGGCGAATACGAGAACTTCGAGGGATGTGTTGAGCGCATCGACGCCGTGGTCAAAGAGCTCGCCGAGCGGTCCGGACTGGTGTGTTCGTCGACTATTTCGCCAAAATTTCCACATTAGCTTCCATTCATCTCCTCGAGAAAACCCAGACATGGGAAGATAACAATGAAGGAGAAGAGGGACTCACGCCTGCGATCCGTCCACGGCATCAAAAGTCTGGTATAGGAACAGGCCAACCGCCCACGAGTAGTACACCCAGCTAGGGCAGTCCTGGTCGAGCGTCGGGTTATACCAGAGCAGCGTCAGGACGTTTGCAATGACAAAGGTGAATCCCGTCAGCGTGATGAGGTTCGGCGCCATGCTCATGGGGAACATCTTGATCACGACATTGGTGTAAAAGGGCTTCAGGATGTATTTTGACGTCAGCGAGTGGTCGACGGCAGAGTACTTGTACTCCTTGAGCGCCGGGAGGCGTTCCTGGCGAACGTAGACCATCTTGGGCGAGCGTTGCTTTCGGGAACTATCTCGAGAGTTTTGATCGACGGAGCTGGTGCTTTTCGGCCCCTACGTGTGGTGTAGATAGTTGGGGGAGAAGCTGTGCAAAGTGCCGCGGGGGGTTATTTGCAGTCGTGCGTTTCCTTTTGTTGTCAGAAAGCTCTTTTATTTATTTTTTCCCTCGTCCTGTTGTCTGGCGGATCGGACTCCACGCGGGTCCCGGGGAAAACAATCTAGAGCGCCGTAGGACCACTAAATGGGTCCGAAAAGGTATCCGTACGTCGGTCCAGTTCCCAAGCGGTGACGATGGCTTCAAACCGGGGTTGGTCGAGGGCTCGGTTTCGGCGGGGTGGTGAACAAGGTTTGTGCGGAAGGGGGGGAAAGCTTCAAAAGAGCATGTGGAGACTAGTGAAGTTGTACACAGTAAAGACCTCAGTTCGCCAAGGTGAATGTCAGAGTTGTCCCGAGACGAGCGACGAGATTTGTTCAATAAGACCTGGCGAAGTTGCGTTGAGCAGAGCAGGTTGAGAAGCCCGAGAACTTGACATGTGGTAACAGCGGAAAGGTCGCGTGGCCGTCGTGTCGCGCCGAAAGGGCCAAGCTATTTTTTTTTCTTCACTAAGGTACCCTTCCTTGGACAGCTCAGCTTGAGCGCACACGCAGAGAACTCCGTCACCGAACGTCATTTCTGTCCTGGCCCTCGAGCTCTAGCACATCCCAAGATTCCCGCCCAGTCCTCATTGGGATTAGCCTTGCTGGCCCGTGCCACACGCGTCAAGCGCCCCCCCCCCCCCCAAGCGTCAGTCGTCAAGCTCAATTTCAGCACCAACACCAGCTCCGCTTGACGTCGATCAACTGACATGCGCCGCGAGGCTTGACCTATTCTCATTTGACAAGCGTCTGAATGCTGACAAGGGTTGGGCGTCGAGCTAATAGTCAAATCTACCTTACCCATCTACAATTACCGGTACCCAAGGTGCCAAGGTAGCATCGTAGGCTTGCGCCGTGTATGATGATTGTGTGGGTGGCCCTCATACACATTCACTTTCCACTTCACACCTGAATCTACTAGTACTTCGTGATGCTTTTTCATGTCTTCATTCTAGTATACGCAAGCCGCCAGTCCTTTTACGCGCACGCTGATGCGCTCCAACTCCTGCTCGACACCCCCAAAGCTACTATGGTGGCGGCTGCTCGGTCGAGTAACTTGGGCTATAATCAAAGTTCTCGTATCTTTGTGCTGCCGTACGTACGTCTGTGCTTGGAATATCCGACCATGTATCGATCCCACAAAACTCCGAACAACTGTCTTCCTTAAGCAACCGATGCAACAACAAGCGACGCTACGCCCTCCTCCTCGCTGCGAACCGTGATCTTGGTCGTCACACCAGACTTGGACGAGTATGCCATCCGGATGTTAGCCACCACCCTGCCGCCGCCAACAGTCTTTCCGAGCAACTTGAGCGTATGTGTCGTTTGGTTGACGGGCACATCTGTACCCTCCAGGGGTTGCAACGACAACACCTTTGCCAATTCTTCCGTTGCCTCTGTATGTCATGGTTAGCTCTACTCATGACGGATCCACCCAGTAAGTACTCACCTGCTATGCTCTTCATACTGCTGAGCTGCAAAGTCTCCTCGGCCTCCTCGCCGGCCGCACCCACCTGCTCCCAGATGTGATTGAAGTTGCTGGCGAATGTCGGAATGACATAGTCGCTGCCTGACAGGTCGAACTCGGCCACCTCGTACTCGTCGTCGTAGCCAGTGTCCTCTGGCTCGTTTGTTGTGGGATCAATCTCCTTGCTCGTGAACTTGAGCACGTTGGAGATGCTGCTAACGGGCATGGAGCCCTCGCCGTTGACCTTCTTGAAGGCCACGTACAGCTTACCCGGTTCATTTGTGGGAAGCTTGTCAGCCTGGATGATGAAAACCTCCTCAAGCTCCTCCTCTTCGGAAGGCGTCGCCACGATGGACACGTTTTCAAGAACGGTCGCATCCAGCGTGTTCTTAACTTCGTACTGGAACACAATGTGCTCCTTGAAAATGTGCTTGACGACGGTAACGACGTACTCCATCTCTGACTCGGTAAGCTCGACAACAGGCGACGACTTGAGCACGCTGCCAAACTCCTTCATCTCGGGGATCTGCATCAGCTCCTGGGCGTAACGCTGAGAAGCCGCAGTTGCAGATGCAGCAGCCTCCGCGCCACCTGCAGCGGCCTTTGTAGGGCCAACCTTGGGAGGCTTGAGAGACGGGGCAGTTGCCGTGAGCTTCTTCGTCCGGTCCTCCGCGTCTGCCTGCTCGCGAGTAACGACAGGGATCTGAGAGATGTCGAAGGGGCTGTCGAATGCGGACTTGTCCTCTGATGTGACATACATGACGAGCTGGTGCTCAAAGTACGGCAGAGAGAACATGCTGTCTGTAGAGGGGTCAATAAGGAAATCTACACAATCACCCGCATCAAACGTACCATTCTTGACAAACTTCTCAGAGATCTCATCCTCCTGGTGCATGAGTCTGAGGTTGAGCGCTGCACGATCTCTGACTTCATCGTCCACATCATCCAAACATCTGGTAAGGAGAACCTCAACACTGCGCTTGACTTCGGGATCCTTCTGGCCGACACCGAACTTGGCAAGAGCAGTGACAGCGGCCGCACGCACAATGGCGTTCTCCAGAACCACTCTGTTGTAAATGTAGCGGATGTACTTTGTAGGCTGAGAGGTCTTGGGTCCTTCGAGACCAAGAAGGTGAAGGATTCTAACCGCCAGCTTGGTGAACTCACAGTCCTCGATGAACTCGCAAAGGTGGGCAAGCGCATCCTCCTTGGATTCCGGCACAAACTTGATCAAATCGAACATGCTCTCGACAACGGCGCGCTTGAACTCGTACCCACCCTCGTCACGGAGAATGCCACTCAAGAAAGCAAGCATACCGGCCTGCTTGCTGGGGAACTTCAAGCAGAGCGTGCGGATGGCCTCAACGATGGTAATCTTGAACTCGTCCGTGATCTCAGACATGAAACCAGAAATCTGCTTCATCAAGCGATCAACGCTAGCCTCGTTACCGGTCTTGAGCAATGTGGTAATGGCAAAGGTGGCGATGGATCGGTTGCTGTTGGAGATCAGGAGCTCGATGTCGGGGTTGCAGACGTTGACGGCGTTGGGCTTGAAGGAGGCGAAGTTGTGGAGGATTCGGAGAGCGGCGAACTTTGTGACGGCGCGGGGGGAGGTGAGGAAAAGCTGGAGAACGTGGACGGCCTGGGAGACCTCGGCGTCGGTGACATCTCGCATATCGCAGATAGCCTTGGCGGCCTCGAAGTTGACCATCTCGCTCTTGTGGCGCAACCAGCCATCCAGTAGCTGCATCATGGGCTTTCTGAGCGACGGGTCCTCCTCGGCCAGCTGGGCAGCCAGACGGACGAGCATGACGATCGCCGCAGAGCTCTTGACAGCACCAGCGGCACCGAACTGCTGCACCATCTTGACGAGCGCCATGCGGTCGTGCATGCGCATCGAGTATAGCAGACCAATGGCGTGGTACTGGGGCATAGTGGAGTTGTTGGCGGGCAATTGGCCGCTCGACGAGGAGAAGCCCAGGGAGAAGCCGCTGGAGGACTTGGTGGAGGCCGCAGCTTCCTGCGTCTCGCTCTGCCAGCGGCGGACGACATCCTTGGCGATCGGGAGAAGGTGGTAGGAGGAAATGAGAGCCGCGGAAGATACAGAGGGGTTCTTGTCGACGATTGCCGTCTTCATCACACGCTCAATGGACTGAACTGTGGTCGCCTGGAAGCTAGTTAGCAGACTGCCCTCTCCCTTCCATGTAGCTCACAGCTTTGGCGTACATCGATAATGCGGCACAGGGCCCTGATGGCGTTGGGTCGGAAGATGGCATCGGTGCTGCCTCCTGTATCCTTCATGATGGTGCTGGTGACCATGATAATATCCTCGGCCGAGTGAGCCAGCTCCTTGATGACAAGGTGGACCATCTGTCGCAAGCTGGCATCTTTATTCTGGAACAGCTTCGAGATACCGAAGAAAAGGGTCGTCGCTTCGTTCGTGGGGAACTTCTCGCCCGTGTAGAGCAGAAGCGCAATCTTGGTAAGGAGAATTCGACATCTTCGCGGCTGGATTGGGGAGCTGTTGAATAGTCGTGCTGTTCACTCCCGTTTAGCCAGCTTGCTCGCCCAATGCTCGAAGGGGTTCCAGAGGGATGCAGAAGATCGAGTGCAATTCCGTCAAAAACTCACCTTCTTGGAAAACCTGGGTCCTGTCCACCTTCACCAGGCCCAAATCCGCATCTTCGTCTTTCTTGCCGTAGCTCATGTTGGGCAGCGGTTTTTGGCGGACTGCTTGAGGTCGGCGTCGGTGACTTCGAATGGGACAGTTGGCTGCTCCTGACGCCTGGTGGATAGCGTTGCGAACATGGGCGTGGGGTCCATGCACGTGACATGGAGCCACACTTCACTTTCACGTCGTGTCTATCTTATCTGGCTTCAAGGGTGGTACCCAGCTCATTGGAACACCTCTCCCTGCCTACCTTACCTTACTATGTAGGTAAGGTATACAGTCGAACTATACATGATTCGTTGCCAAAGCCAAGTCATGATCTTCAGACTTTTCTTAATGCAATGTTGCAAAGCATTCAATGTCATCACCTTGGCATGTGGGAGCAATCTGATGATACCTAAACTTTTTGATTGCCTATCTGAGAGTAATAAAGTGGAAAAGACTGATGACCGCCTTTGCTGTCCTGTGTAATCGCCAGAATTCAATAAAACGCCCCCTGAACAGCTTGCTTCGTTCCCCCTAAGCTATCTTTTGGGGGTACTGCTGCTCTGTCAAATGTCGTCCCAATCCCAAGGTCTTTCCCCAGGTAATCCACACAAAGGGGCCCAAACCAGGTCCCCATCCAAGCGACGGTGCTAACGAAGCAGAAGATGATTGACGAAAACCTCCACGAGATCTACTTATCACCGTCTATACACTGATCGGAGACCCTGAGCAGACGTGTCGACCATGCGTGGGTCTGGGTCTTCCCACTGATGGAATTGAGGGTGATCGTGAGCTCCCTCCTGGTGGTTCACCAAAGCAGAATAGGCCATGGTGAGAAAGGGTTCTGTCGCCTCCGAGACCGACATGTTGTTCAGCTGAGCGACCTTGATGGGCGGGTACTCAGTCTTCTCAGCCTTGGCCTTGGGTCGTCGGTCACCGATGACACCGACCTGGCGCTTGAAGTCACGGAATTCCTTTTCCTGGATAACAGCCATCATTGATTTTCCAAGCGCGCCTGTGCCCGCATGAAATAGCTGGCTGATTCTCTCGTTGCGTTTCTGGAGCGCATCATCCGTAATGGCCCACGTACCCTCCGTCCAGGGAGGCCGAGCGGTCTTGGGATAGTCGGCTTGCCAGTCATCACTAGAGACTATAGGCATGGCGGATGCAGCCTGAGCACGGCTTGTGGCTTCGTTCATGTTCTGTCCAAGCTTGATAAACTCTAGAACCTTCTCCATCTGTTGATCAGACACTTTTCGCGCCTTGTCGACGACGTCCTGGAAGCAGTCGTCTGTGTCGGGCGTAGAGCCGCAGAGAAGGGATTCGAGTGGGCTTTTAAGATGAATGGGTGTCTCTGCGCCCCGGGACCTCATGGTTTCGAGTGTCATGTGCTTTTGCGGACCCAAAGTCGTTTGACCCGACAAGAGTCCGTCGAGCGGCATCTCTTTCGGGCCATTGTTGAGGGCCTTGATCGTGGTTTCGAACGTTGATGTCCGATACTGTCGGTGACCCGGGGGGCCTGCAGTCAGGGGACGAGGAGCGCCTGGGCCAGTTGCAAGAGTAGACTTGTATGCTGCCTGTGGGGGATCTCTCTGGATAGTGGCTGCTGGGAAAAGACCAGGGGGCGGGCCTGTGCAGTTGATGCGCCCGGAGTTGTCAGGGCCATGGCTTGATGTATCGGCTTTCATCTTGAGAATGTCGTTCGGATCCGTCTTGGCAGAATGGAATAGAGCAGGAGAATGTGAGCCGTCATTTCCCACATCGAAACCCTCAAAAGTCTGGGCTCCGTAAGACGGAGTGGCTGTGCGGCTGATGTTGCCAGCAGATGGAGCCGGCGTTGCACCCGTCCGAGAACGAAGAAGGGCCCTCTGAGCTCTCTTCTGGTTCGGATTGGGGTATGATGCCAAGTTGTGGAGAGACTTGACAGTCAGGCCTCGAAGAGGATTCTCGCCAGAGCTCTCATCGTCTTCATTGTCAGTCGAGTTGGCATCGACATGCTTCTTCACGACAGATGTGGGCATGGCAGCAGCAGCTGGTGAGGCTTGATCCCTATCCATGCTGTAAGATGGCATGAGAGAGGAAGACGAAATGCTTGGGGCGTCCAATTCATTCGGAGACTCAAGGCTGTAGTCGGTGAGAGGGCTGACGGCGCGGTCGTAGTTCTGCTGAAGAGGCGAGTACTTGGGAATCTGAGGTGGGCGAGGACTGGTGGGTGTAGTGACGAGATTCTGGGACTTGAGAGGCAAGCCGGCAAGAACTGACTTGGGAAAGAGAGACAGCTCAGAAGCAGCGGCTCCCTGGGCAGGCCACTTGAGAGTGCGGCCGCGACGAACGGGAGGCTGGAGCTGCTGGGCGGTACTGGGGTTGTAGATGGTACCGGCAGTCGTGTAGGTTTGTCTAGGAACATCCTGCTGGAAGGTGCTGACAGATTGCTGGATATAGGTAGTAGTGCCCGCCGCCGCCGACGAGGAAGAAGATAGATGATCCATGTTGAGATTCAGAGGCATCGCCAATACTTGGAAGCATCCAACAAAATTCGGAAACCCTGATATGGATAAGCGTTGGCCAAAGACGAATTTCTTTTATGTTGATCCAGTTCGGAGAGTATTTCTCAGACGGTGAGCATCCAAAGGAGTGCTGTGCTGCTGCTGTTGTTGTTGCCGTGGCGGATGAAGGAACGACTGATGATGAGACTAAGGAAGGAATCAAGAAAAGAATGGTGCCAACTGCTTTGGATGTAAAAGCTTCAGGTCATCTCGTCTGGAAGTAGAGATGGGAGGTGAAGCTGTCACGAAGCGGCTGTTGACGAAAATTGCAAGTTGAGGGTTGATGGATGGGTTGAAAAATAGATGGAGGGAGGACGAAAGGAAGAGGAGTTGATGAAGTCAAGGGGAGGGGCCGAGTGCCGACGCTTTGCAAGGCAGGGTATCAATGTGCGTAGAGGGGACGGAAGGTGAGGTCGCGGTCTGAAGATTGGATGGAAGGCGCGCTGGCGCGCTCGTAGGTGGTTTGGCAGACAGGGAAGGAATGAGGTGTGAGGTGGGTGGAAGGTGCAGGCAGCCTTGCAGGTGAGTTGAAGGTGAAGTAGGAAGGCAGGAGCCTCGTCGAGGCAGCCCAACCCAAGGCGGCCTTTCTTCCTTCCACCTTAAGAAGAAAAAAATGCGCAGAGGACCAGATAAGACAAATATGGTAGAGGGGACTGGGAAGCAAGGCAGGAGTCGAGTAAGAATCTTCAGATCAGTGCCTGCATCTCAGCCTTGCTCTCGTCGGTCTCTTGCAGCAGAGCAACGCAAAAATTTCAACGCTCAATAAGACAATACCAGCAAGGTTACAACGCAGCCCGGTGGAAAAGTCAAGGTTCTAAACGCCAACACTCTGCGCAGTCGATGCGGAATATCTCGAAGATGAAAGCATACCACTGCCTAGTAAGAAGCCTGTATGCGAGCCCGTAGTATATCTGCCATCCTCTGTAACAGTTCTGTGGAAACCCCTTTACCGAAGCCACTCAGTCTGATTTTGAAGTTGGTAGAGCCATTCGGAACGACAAGATTCTCCTCGAGGGCAGGAAGAACGACCGGCGGAGAGTCAAACACCCACAAGTGATATCGACACAGTTCCCCTTCGGTAGCCGTCGTTCTGTTGGATGGGTGTTCGGGACTGTCGCATGGGATTGTGGCAAAGCAGACAATGTAATGATTATGCTTCTCGAGGTTCATTCTGTCGACGAGGTGCTTGGGAGAACGCACAATACCAGTGGCATACATGCTGTCGTCGGATCTCGGAATACGGGATAAAGACGGATCAAAGATCAGAGTGAATGGGAATGTTCCGACGAAAGAGCGGTTGGGACGAAAAGTGATCTGATTCAAGGTCAGCTTTGATTCATCTACAATACAAGGTAAGCGAGCTCCTCGTCTTATATCTAATGAACCTTTGCAGTAGGCTGGCCTAAGGTGATGTCCTCCCCCCCCCCCCCCCCCCCCCCCCCCCCCCCCCCCCCCCCCCCCCCCCCCACCCCCCCCCCACCCCAAACCAACCACACCCCACACCCCCCCACACCACCGACAACCCACAATACCACCCCCCCACACCCCACCCCCCCCCCCTTCTAACCTGATGACTCGCAGCCTGTGACCATTCACCAGGAAAAACAAACTCACGCTCCTGATGTTCTCACCGGAAAACTCAGCATATCAAAATCCACCTTCTCCATCCACCATTGCCAACGGCCAAAACCGCTGGCGCCCTACAATAGTTCAACGCTCGAACAAAACACACAAAAGGTCCGCATATGCAACAGCCACATATCCACAACGATCAAAGGTTCTTAGGCGCAGATATGTCGGGTTACACGATCCCCGAGCGCCCCCTTTTCCCTCCACCACACCTTTCCTTCGTTCCCCGGCCCAATGAACAAGCAGGATTATCTCTCACCATTCCCTTTATGAGCAGAACGGAGAAAGAGCCTCTCCTCTCTCTCGAGTATGAACGACCATCAACCAATCATCTCGAAAAGTACGCCACAGGACACCCACGCCAGGCCAGCGAAATGTCAAAAGACCAGAGACCTCGAAACGTTGAATCAGAAGGGCCTCCAAAGTCAAAGTTCGCCGCATTTGGCTATTGCTCCCCTTAGCTGCCGTGCTCGACCGGCCAATCCCACGGGAGGGCTTCCATGTCCGGCTAAGGAGTCGAGAAATAAGGTTGGTGGTGGCTTGTTCCCTCTTCCCCAGAGGGTCTCGTGTCACTGATTTAGGGCTTCAACTTCACCCCCTTGACAGGTGATAGGCTACCTCAGGCCGTACCTTGACATCCGGGGCAACCCATCTTCAAGCTTGGACTTGCCCACATCTCGCATCCTGCGTCACGAGACTAAGCCCAAGCAAGCAGAATCGAAGCCATCCAGCAAAGTGTCCGAAGGGTAGATAGCAAGGAGGCGTTCGTCCGGCCCCCGCCTCCCCGCCTCCCCGCGCCCCCCCTTTCTGTCGTACCGTACCGTTTAACCAAAGAGGTAAGAAGGACTCAGAACAATGTCGGGCCGTAGACAGCCATCCAAGCTGGAAGGCTGTTTCAGCCTAGAACATCTTCGATCTCGGAGGCGCTTCTTACGTCTTAACCTCCCATACCCCCAGCCTAAACTCTATCGCAGCCGCCTTCGTCCGTAAGATGGCCTGATGTTGCAGATCTCGAGGGGACACCTAGTAGCCCTATCCGCTGTTAGCCCGCATGACAAAGTCCATTGTTGGTCCGGGCTAGACACTAAACTGAGTCGGCCCGTACGTTCGTCGCTCGTTGCCTTGATCAGCAAAGAACTGCCAAGACTTTGCCAGGTGAGTAACGTAGCTGAATGTCAGCTCGTCCAAGACGTTCCGGATGACTAGACCGGTTGTGCGCTCAGGTCCGAGAGCCTCCAACTACCATGGCGCATCTTCGTAACTGCAATTCGTGTTAGTGACAGGATGAGTAGCCGCAAAACGTTGACTAGAGCACATGCAAGCATAGGTCACTGTATATGGCATAGCGCAAACGAAGTAGTGTAATCTCTCGTATTCTCTCTGCCACCACCCTTCACTGTGTACTAAGGTCTCGCACGCATTCTCAGCGAACGACGTATGTCAGGCACCAACCGCGGCGAGACCCAGCTTCCCTCGATTCCTAGCTTCCTCATCACATGCAAGATAGCTGAAGGGCGGGCTCAAAGAGCCAAGCCGACGATCCTGAAACCATTTGTTTTTAATCATATCCACACACGCCACCATGAAACCGCTCATCAAAAAAAAAAAAAGGTCGTAATCAACCGCGACCAGATAGCCTACACATGCTTCAACAGTATTCTATCATATCCCGCATGCTTTGTTCCAGGATCGTTGAGCTTGAGAAATCAGACATGATCCAAAGAGTTGGCTGCCCTAGTAGGCAACGGTGTCAGGGAGCCTTGGGATGCAACTCTGAATCGTCTAAAAGAGAAGAAAGACAAAGGTAGCCCGTGTGTTTGTAGTAAACGACGCAGGAAAAGGTTTGGTGAATGCTGGAGTCGAAACTAATTTTCATCCACGCTGCTTCGATGCAATGAAGCATTTGAAACAAGAGAATGCCCGTTTTGAAGAAATCCACGAGTCCGGTGTATGTACTGGGCGGACGAGAACTGAATGTTGCTAGGGGTATCGGCTGAAGGACATGACTGTAAACATCATGAGCCTGTGCTGAGACTCGGAAATTGCGACTCGTGTTGTTCAAGGAAGGTTGAGAAATGAAATGCCAGGCATCCCACTTTTGGTGTATATACTTGGCGAGTTGACTCGACTGACGAGAAAGAACCAATTACGGTCGAGTGAAAAAGGGAAGGGTTTGGAATTATAGGCCTTGCGGATACGCACTGCCGGGTATCATGCCGGTGCCTCCTGCTCGGGATGGGGGGCCGAGGCGACTGCCTGGAAGCTCAAAGTCGGGGTTGTTGTTCAAGAGCATGTCTTGCCTTCGCTGTTGGACGGGTCGTCGGGGTGGCATCGGCTGACCATACCCTGGCATTGGCGGCGCAGGATTCCACCTCGGGTTTACCCCTCTCTGGGATATTGAGGTGAAGTTGGACAGATCAGACTCGGCGCCAGGACTACGTGCACCGGCATCCGCATGAGCGTCATCATACATATTGGGCGCGGGTAGAGGTACCTGAAGGCCAGGCGGGGGACCTGCTCTTTGAGCCGGTGCCGGTGCTGGCGCGTCCGCGAAGCGCGGATCGACATCTTCGTAATAATCGCTGGCTGCTGGCGCAGGCGAGCTTCGGTTGAGCATCTCAGCAGAGCGTTGCTGTTGCAGCGGAGACGCCGTGCGTGATGAGGCCTGGTTCTGGTTCCAAGCCTGACGAGGTGGGACATAGGCACTAAAGATTCAAAATCAGCAAAGCTCTCTTCTGTTTCAAAGATTCAAGGGACTTACTCGTCTTGGCTGTACCTGCTTGCCTCGCTCATGTACGTGTCGTGCCTCTGAGGGTGAGACCTGTTTCCGCCGTTTTGCTGCTGCTGGAGCCCGACCATGCCGGCAATGTCAGCATCACTGTCACGGAACTGACCGAAACCCGCAGGTGGATGCGCAGGGCTTCCTGTAGCGGCGTCCATCTCAACCGCTTGGCCAACCATTGGCTGTCCGTCGTGGCCAGGGAGAGGCGGAGGTGATTCAGCTCTCGGCAAGCTCTGACGCTGAGGGTTGTAGGCTTCATAGCCCTGCTCTTGTTGAGGGATAGATGGGAGAGAAGGGTTTGCGAGGTTGTTCGAACTGGTGTACCCCGGGGCCATATCCATAGAACGACGTCCGTAGGGGCCGCCAGGAGGAGGACCACCGTAGCCGTTGGCTGGGCTTGGACGACGGTCGTACGGTCCAGGACCTCCGGGACCACCAGGTCCGGGTTGATAACCTGGCGGAGGTGGTCGGCCTCCTCTCATACTGTTTGGTCCAAAGCCGCCGCGAGGGGGTGGCGGGCCATACCCGCCTCGACCACCAGGCGGAGGGCCACCATAACCTCCTCGTCCGGGAGGACCTCCATAGCCACCTCTTCCTGGCGGCGGAGGGCCGTAGCCACCATATCCGCCTCTGCCACCGTAGCCACCACCGCGCCCTCTGAATCCTCCAGGAGGCATACCGCCCCTACCTCTCATGCGCTCCTGCGAGGGACCTCTTCTTGGGCCAAATCCATCTTGAGGCGGCAGCGGGTTTCCATAAGGATCTCTCTGAATCGGCGGGACAGAACCAGATCGTGAAGGAGGAGCATCGCTAGCAGTCATGACGCCTTGAGAGCCATTGACCGGACTTCTTGCTGTGAGAGGGATACGTTCATCGCTGACCTGGTCATTGTTCTTCTGAGATTCGAATGAGGCAAAGGTCGGCATCTTATCAATGCCGTTTCCTCCGCTGACAACGGGAACAGTAGGCTGAGAGGCGACCGACGCAGCAGTCTTTACCTGAGCCTCGCGGTTGTAGTAATTCTCTCCGCTCATCTCAGCGTTCTCGGCGATTCTCTTCTTCCTGGCCTTTCTGCTGACCAACATGCGGCGCATAGCACACGAGACCAAACCGCTCATTCCGACAAGAATGGTAGCGGCAAGGACGATGTATGAGCCCCATGCCATGTGGGGGACGAAGAGGAGAACATCAACGAGGAAAGCCAATAGACAGATGAGGAAGTCGATGAAAGAGAAGATGAAGAGGGCGAGAAGGTATCTCGCAGAATGAGAGGGCGAGTGAAGGTGAGCGACGGCAGCCATGATGAACATGATGAGAGTCGCGAGGGCAGCGACAGGATGTACGATCAAGATGGCTGACAGAGTGTTTCGGGCAGAGTCTGGGAGGTCAAAGGCCCCCTTACTATCCGCGGCTCCAAAAACTCGTGCTGTAGAGAGTGTCAGCCACAGTCCCCCGTTTCGGTAGTCAGCAGTGTACCACGTTGAATTACTTACTCGTGTCATAACCAATCTCAGGGCCTTGGCAAGTGCCGTCTGCCTTACAGACGCCAAAGACTCCAAAGTTGGCTCCCTTGAAACTACCCAGCGGAATAGCCTTAATAATCGGGGTCGATAGGGTAGACAGCAGAAGCAAGGCGAAGGCCGCAAAGAGCAGCACCGACATGGGGGTTGCCGGCCGCAACATGATGGCGGTTTGTCGTCGAAGAAACCTGCTTCCAAAGAGTGGTACGGTGAGCCGGCGTCGTCAAGACGCGGCGAAATGAGGGGTGGGTTGCGCTTGAGGGATTCGGGTGTCGTCGTCAAGAAGTTGTTCGGGGTCGGCTAGTGTAAGAAGAAGTCGTTGCGCGGCATCGTCTACTGGTTGGACAAAATCGTAGTCGAAAATAGTGACATGAATGAGAGTAACGAAGTGTCGATGAGAGCCGTATGGCAATAGATTCTTTTCTCTTTCTTCCCTGCTAATCCTCTTGCTCGACTGTCCCCAAAGTTTGCTCAGTCGGTATCCTAACGGGTGCTGCTGGTATTGCCGCTGAAACAATGTCGCAAGGAGACGGAATTTCGGTCGACGAGTTTAAATCAAATCGATTCGGACGAGGTCGGAGAGAGTCGTGGAAGTTTTGTCGTGTCCTAAATGCAGGGCTGCATCCAGGGGAATTGGATTGAGGTTGTGCGAAGTGAATAGGATCGAGTTCCTCCTGTTCGACCTGGAGAAGGGAAGAGGGAGAAAGAGACAAAGGTACGCACGATCTGGGGAGGGAGACGATGTGGGCGGGTGAGTGGGAGAGTGGGCGACTTGTGTGGAGGGAGCGAATATGGAAAAGTGGGGTCTTGACCGTTGGGTGCAGCAGGAGTGGGCAATTTTGGGCCACACGGCAGGGGAGCCAAGGGGATTTGGGAACAGGGGGGTGCAGTCAAGTGTCGCAGAGGGGGGTGTGGTGAGAGAAAGGAGATGGGAGGCAGGAAAGACGTTTACCACCACCACTACCATAAGTGCGACTGGTTCTGGAAGAGTGAGGTTCCCAAGATAGATAGCTCAGGTTTTGGTGCAGGATTCCAATGTAGTAGCGGGAGGCGTTGGGCAGGTTGCGTAGCTGGATGTGGCTGGGGCAGTGGCCAAGCTGCAGTCGACATGCCTATTTATCCAATTACCTTGATTGAGAACTGCAACCAGCCAGCTTCATTTGCATGGCCTGCTTTGCGAGGCTGATGATTGATCATGAGTTCTTGTTTTGGAGGCAACACATCCTGTGGTGCTTGTATCGATTGTGCCTTGAGGGCGAAATGCGTCCGTCGCCCATGATGGTACCTACTCGTGCCCGCCCCCACTTTAATTGGAACTCGGGACTCGTCACCTACTAAAGTAGGTACTTTTTACTTAAACGGCCTCCTTAGCTAAACGGGTAGATAATCGTTAATTATATACTATTTTATTTAAGCCTCGACTACCCTATTTTTAATAGCCGCCTATTATCTAGACCGTTAATTACGTATAGAAATTAAAACTAACTAGTATTCCTTATATTTTTTTAGCTTTTTTTCTTACTTTAAAAGCCCCTTTTTTAATAACTAAGTAGATTTTTATATTTACTATTTTAAAAAGAGCTACTACTTTAATAACTTTAAATACTTACCTCTATTTAATTATATATTAACCGTCTTATATTATAATAATTCTTTTAGTTTATAACTAACTATTCTTATTTTATTTACGGGCTCTACTTATTTATTAAGCTAGCTAGGTTAGGCCGAGGTCTTTTTTTATTTAAAAAAGCTTAGAGCCTTATATAAGTACTCTATAAATAAACCGCTCAAGATTTTACTTAAATAAGGAAGTTTTACTAATTAAGTACTAAATCTTTTTATTAAAAATATTTATATTTTCTTATAGACGCTAAGTAACGTAGTAAAGCTTTTAAATAGTTATAAGTATAATAAATAGTAAGGAACCTAGCCTCTAAAAAAGTAGTATAATTAATTAAAAATCGTAGCTACGATTACGGATCTTTTTAAGTATAATTTATAGATTATATAAGTAAATACCTATCTTTTTAAATACTAAAGGTATTATAAAATATTTAAATACCTCCTTATAAATAGACTATATAAAGCCGAGGAATTCTAATTTAGTAATATTAGTATAGCTTTTTTAAACTACGAGGTCGAGTACCTTAGCGAAGTAATACTTAAGGGGTTAGAAAACTATAATATTAAGAGGTTAGAGAATATATATACTATATAATAAAAATTTAAAAAGAATAATATCGTATTTATTATAATACTTAATAAACTTAATAGTATAATAAGATCTATACTTATCTATAAGTAGTAATCTCTTAGCTCCCCTAGTTCGACCCTTTATATATATATTAAAGTACTTAATTTAATCTAAAGTTATTATATTATTTATATAATTAGTAAATAAAACTTCTATAATAATATTAAATTCGAGCTTTTTAATACTATACTACCTAGCTATATAAATAAAGCCGCTAAGGATTAAGAAGGCTAATACGTAATCTTTAATAATAAAAATAGCCTCTATAATAGTAGTAGATTTTTTATTAATTAGAAAGGCGAAGTAATAGGCCCTTTTTCTTTTTATAATAATTATACCAGATTTCTTAATCCCTATTTAGAATTTAGTCTTATCTATATTTTATATATTAAAAAGCTAGATCTTATACTTATTAATAACCTCTTTTAGCTTAAGAAAGTAAGAGTTAATAGTATTTTTATTTTTAAATTTACGTTACTTAGCGTTTAATACTTTTTTTTTTAACTAGAGAGTAATTATACTTCTTAAGGAATTAACTAGCTTATTAAGAGTTAATAATTAGAAAAAGAGCTAGGTCCTTAGTATTATTAATATTTATAAGGTCTTATAACTTAGTAAGTAAGTAATTAGTAATATTAATAATAAGCTCGCGCTTTACGAATAGGTTAATTTAGTTTAAATAGTTAATATAATTATAAATTACCTTTTCTTAGTCCTAAGTAAGTTTATAACTATAGTTAGTACGCTTTTTTAATAAATATTTACTAAAAATCTTTTAACTAAGCTTATAATATAGAATAGAGTACTACTAAGCCGCTATTATAATTAATAATTCTAGGTCTTTATGAATAGTTATAATAGCTATTTATATACGCTCCTTTTTAATAGTATTAAATTTGGGTATTATAGTAAAAAGTAGTAGAAGTGGTGATGTATAGAGATAAATTGTAATAATTGTGCCCGTATGGCTAACGTGGCCGTTTGGGTGAAAAGTACCTACTTTAGTGGGTGACGAGTCCCGAGTTCCAATTAAAGTGGGGGCGGGCACGAGTATTTCTTTTCTATCTTCACCCCTAGGGTGGAGGATGGGCTTATTGTGCCTTGCCTGGAGGGATGGATAAGATACGTACTATTTAGAAGTCCAGCGTGCAAGTAAAAGTGCACAGCCCACCTAGGTAGCAAACGGCTTGCAGGCACCAAGCAGCGCAGATTGGCAGAGAGTCGAGAGGCAGGCACGCCGCAAGCCGCACGACAGGGTCGGGTCGAGGGCGACGAGATTGGAGTGCGCGAGAAACGGAGACGGGTCTGCATCTCCATGCAGTCAGACACTGGGCTCACATCGTCTGCCACGAGAGCCTGGAACCCAGATGTCCCCATGTGGGCTCTCTGCAGCGGGTGTTGTGCCCGCTAACTCGTTGGTTCAAATCAATATCCCCCCCGCCGCCGAAATGCAGCGCAGGTTGGCCCCAATATCGATGGGGGGCAGGCACGAACAGGCACGCCGCACTCCAAGAATCTAGATGACAGGTACCTGAGCAATGTACCGTCCTTAGCGCAAGACCGGAGGTATTCTTTGTTCCTCAACGCGTGTCCAACTGTCCCCCGGCAGCCACACCATTCCATCTCTCTCTTCCCAAGACATGCTGCACCGACTGCATGGCTTTCCCAAAAGGTCAATCTTCTCCGAGCTCGACAGGACAATGCCCTTGTTCTCGCGGAAGTCTGGTCCGGCCTCCATTTTGACCAGAGACATTGAGTGCCATTAGGCTTCGTCACAGAATACCGTTCTGCTGTCTTCTGAGGTAGCTCCGGCCAACAGGAGCCTCTTACGAATGATGTGAGTACGCTTCGTCTACGAATAAGGGACCTGACCACACATTCATTTACGCAGCTGGCAAGCCATCCATGGAAACACAAGTCCACCTTAATAACATGCGGTATACAACGGAGACGGGACGAATACTTGCAAAAGAGCCAATAAATCCTTTGTCACCAAGCCAGCCACAAATGACTGCGGCTAAGCTTCCCTTCCATTAGTGTGACCCCAGGAAGCCGGGACCGAGTCCGCTACCACCAGCTCACAGATAGTAGCACCACAGGACCCGACTCGAATCTCTGACCAACGAGAAAAAAGTTGAGCGACGACCATGCCATTTCTAATTTCCCAAATTACGACCGATATCACCCCGACAAAGACGGAGAGTGGGACAAAAAAAACTCAATTCATCCCCGTCTAGTCAGGTCCCGGTCGATTCTAGGTCGGCCTATCTGCAATCGACTGCACGCAATCGCGTGCTTACCCGGCAGGCCCTACTCATTATTCCGGTATTCAAATCCGCGTGAGCTTTTCATGGGAAACCATTGATTGAAATATGGCAAGCCACAGTACAATTACGTTACGGAGTACGAAGTACTAAGTGCTACTTTTCTGGACCCTGGATACCTGGAAGCTCAGGACTTCTCTCTACGGATACCTAGTCTGACAGTGTCACGAACAACCTTACCCCGATCAAGCAGGTCGAGATCGAGCGCTCGCGAGTCTATGGCCCCCTGGAATTCAACAAAGCTTGGCAGGATGAGGAGTGGAATGGCGATGGATGCACCGTGCCGGCAAGCCCTCATCCTTCTCCGCCGTTCAAAGATCCTAGTTGGAACAACTCCACCAATCATATGTTTTGATGATCCGAATTAGCCATCTAGTGTTGTGCTTCCAAAGTCCCAATCACTCTGTGAGCGCTGCATCTCTCATGATCGTACGGAACCTCAAGGTCTTCATAATCGCGGGATTCGTGAGCTGACTTCCTGTGTAGCTTTTGACCTGACTCCTGCAAACTTGCAAGCAGCTTCAGACTCCTCCGTGGTCAAATGGACGACGCAAAGGCATAGCATCGTGAATTAAGGCCCCCTTGTCGGGATGGGGCACCAGAAACTCTCTCGGTATCCTGGGCCCAGGGGTCCACGCAACGCCGTTGTCGGTCGCATCCCTACACTGCAATTACAAGCATCCACTCTGCCTTCGATAAGTTCCAAGCAACTATTGTAGCGACTTGAGGACCGTGGATCGCCCGCGTAGCAGATACATGCGACCACCGCTGTGCTCCACGTCAATCGGCGGTAAGCGTCTATTTTCCCATATTTCTCGTTGGTACGCAACGTTTCTCTGACATTGTAAGCCTTCCACGGATATATACTTCACCTATTGAACCGTCGGATTCGCGAGGCATGAGGACAAAGAGAAACAAAAAGTTGTGGCACCCAGATTGCGTTGACCAACTTGGTTCCAGTAACAGGTACCTGTCGACATCAACGTCAAGAGATTCAGGCGTATCGGAAATGCGAGAAGCAGCCCCGGTGCCTAAGACCACAACGACGACGGCCATGCTCTGGATCGAAAGTCGAAACATAACCGCTCTGCTGACCAAGACAGCTAGCCCACCGCCGCAACGACGCGTTATCGGGCGCTAGCATCGCTACCCTGGGCTATTTCAGGCTGTCCAAGCTTTGGCCGTGCCTCCTCAATGGGAAGAAGCTCGTCAGAGACGGGAGGAATATTAGGTCGCCTCGAAGACGACCTTCGCCGAGAGCCTCTTCCATTTGTTCCATGGCGTCGTTGGCCGAAGTGCTTCGCGCGTGATGTCTACCGTGATGCCAGCGTTGTGGCTGTGGTATTGACTTCTTCAGATGAAGAGAATCTTGAGGCAACTGGCTGACAATAGGCGACTCTGTGACACGGGCGCTTCGCCGTCTCAGATTCTGACGCAGACACCAAGGTTGTTCGCCCTGCAACTCCTGCGGTCTTCCATGCCAAAACCCCCACAGTCCATTCTGCCGCCAGCTTTCAGTCAACCCGGAACGCCCCATGCCGCCCGCCGTATAGCCCGCCTGTTATGAGCGAGAAGCGAAGCCATCTTGATGAACTCTCAGTCTTGAGCGAGTCAAAATATGAACTGCTCGTCGATCGACGGCTTGTTCTGGGCCCCTTTGATCATTCCGGAGCTTACCCCCTGGCTAGGCCCAATTGTTCGACACGTAGTCACGTCGGCGCCATGGCCTTCCGTCTTCAACCTTCAGGCCCCAGGACGTGCCAGAGCGACTCACCTCGAATACCTAGGTCGGATACATCAGCTACCACTGACACGCGACGGTCCGGGTCTGACTATGTCTATTCAGAGACGCCACTCTGAAAGTCGGGGTTTTGTGGCCAAGCTTTTGCCGATTGTTACGTAGAGTCTTTAGACGATGCTTCATCCATCGTCTTCCTACCCTAAGATACCCGGTCAAACCTTGCCAGGTTTAGCCATTGGTAGCCATGGTCTACTCAATCATCTGTATAGCTCTTCGCCAGGGCCCTCAGCTCATGTTGGGGTATTCGGAGAATAGATTGCCCACGGTAAACAGACTGAGCTCTGCGTCCAATGTCGAGACATGTCTCGGTATGTAGCCTGTAGGCACAGTTAGAGGCTCCTGCACGACAGCCGAGGCGTCGCACCACGGTGGGTGAGGCCAGACGGACCATCAAAACCAAGCCCAAATTATCGACCCTCATTGTTTCCTGACTCAAATATATTTCCGTAGGCAATTTACAACTTTTATATTGCCCAGAACGGCAAAAGACTGGAACTTCTCCGCTGACAATGGAATGGCGCCCATCCCATCAAAACGTTCTATGATTGCCTCTGGTCTTACTGAACCCACGCGCACCTTGTAGATCTGATGGGCGTGCAGGGACACTTGGTTCATGCACTCATTCTTGCCAGACCCTCTAAGCTCAAACCAAGACGTCACGTCTGTCGACCACTTGCGTCATGGTCAACCCGAACGACGCTGCGTCTTCTATTCGCACGACGGATCGGATCACAATGCCCCTAGGCAGTGGTGTGCAACCTCAGTTTCTGCCACAACAAGCAAGCACCCTCCTCTCACCAGCAATGAGAAATTCAGACGAAGGAATGGTTGACATGCCTTACATCGAGGGACCGACACCCGCTGAGCCGCTGGTTGCGGGAACGGCCGCCGCCTAACTGCATGAGGAGCCGACCAACCTTTTTTCTTCTGTGTGCTTCCCGCCTTCCCCCTTCGTCACGACCTTTGGCATGTGGTGTCTGCCAAAGGGTTCAAGTGGCTGAAGCTGCCGTCATTCAAGCTTTGCCCATGAAATCGGCCCACAACCTCGCTTTTGTTTCACTTAATCTCAGGCACCGGACGCCGTCGATCCCCAATGCTTCAGAACGCGACACTTTGGATGGAGCCACGGCCTACCCTGTCAGTCAGCCGGCGGGAAAGGGGCGCTCTGGCTGTATGGCGTACCACGTCGTCAACATTGAAATAGGCGTTGGCCAGTTATAGAGCTTTTGACTAGGAGGTGAAGGCATCGAGGGGCAGAAAGTGGTAGATGCGCAATGCTGCCTGAGGTCTCATTGGCTTTTGGGCTCGGGTCGGCGACTTTCGTGATCTAGACCACACGCTTTGGAAGAGGCTTATTTAGGCAATTGCTTTGAACGTGTCAATTAGACAAACGGTGAGATGCTTCTTCATCTTCTAGGTTTGGTGTCAATACCTTCACGTTGAAAAGTGCATTCCGGCTCTACAGAAAGGTCCGGCAGGTCTCGGATTTAAGACTTGAGAATAAGGTTAGTAGTTAGGAACGGGACTATCTCACAGTATTGAATGTTCCCGCTGGACTCTGGAGCGACTCGGCAAACTCATTCTATATTACTCCGGTGTACTCCCTGGTGACCCAAGGCTGACCCGCAAGGAAATACGCGAGCTTGCGCTGTTGCTGCTGCTGCTGCTGCGGAATAGACTAAACTCAACGCGCTCGACTGTTGAGTAATTACGCCGGGTCAGGGTTCGTGAGACCTCTTGGGTTCGTCAAAAGGGGCAAAAGGCCTCGTGCTGCTATTTGCATCTTGACTAGAAAATACAGGCAGATCAGCCAAACCTCGGGATTAAACATGAGGTCTATTCATCGGTTTTTGAATGCATGCTCCTAGTCCTAACTTGCTTGAGACCACTTACATGGAAACCACACCAGTTCACAACTCATCATTGAATATCCGTACTGACCGGTGCCTATCGCCAGGTCCGAGGTGGGCACCTGCAATCGGTGCCGAAAGCGATCGGGCGGGGCCGGGGATAAGCGGATGCAACGGACGCATCGGTGCTTGATTCGCCGACGGAGATTTCCTTTTGCTGTATGGATGGCGTACCTCGGTGGCCTGGCCCTCGTTATCGTCATTGATCTGACCTACCTACCTGACCCTGTGGCGCCAACGACAGATCCGGCGACCGCGCCGAACCCGATTGACCTCTGACGGGACTTTTGCAACTTTTTACCCTCAACCTCAACCTTTTCTTTCTCTCCATTTGGTTGTCATTTCCCCCCCCTTAGACTTGAGGACACAAGGTAATGGGAGCCTCTGACTTCCGCCTTCATTCCCTCCTCATACGTCCTCGTCATTACCAATTATGTTACGCCAGAGCATAGCTGGTCTCTCCGCCGCGAGATCACCAGCGCAGAGATGTCTCTTCTCGACCTCCGCGGGCGCCGCGGGGCGTCATCACCTACTGCATAGATCGAGATCGATACCGACAACGGCCACAGCGACAAGGACAGCGGCGAATACGACGACATCACGACTCCTCTCCCACACCAGAACGGCGCGCATCCACACGAGCAGCGCCCGCCGCGCCCTCATCCCCCCTTCGCCAGAATCCCTCGGCGCACCAAAGAAGGCGCGCACATACAAGCGCAGCTCCAAATGGCTGCGCCGCCTCGTCATCTTCTCCGCCGTCGGCGGCACGCTCTACCTCGCCGACCGACAAACCTACGCCTCGGGCTTCGCCCGCTCCCTCCGCACCTTTGGGACGGGCCTCCTCGTCGCCCTCGACTACAAGCTAAACTTCCGCCCCGAGCCGCTTACCGGCGGCACCGTGCAGGACCTGCACGTCCGCAACGCCGAGCGCCTGTTCGACCTGCTGCGGCACAACGGCGGGCTCTACCTCAAGATCGGCCAGGCCATCGCCATGCAGAGCGCCGTGCTGCCACCCGAGTTCCAGAAGATGTTTGCGCGCATGTTTGACGACGCGCCGCAGGACGACTGGAGCGACGTCGAGGCCGTGATCCGCGAGGACTTTGGCGGGCGGAGCGTCGAGGACGTGTTTGGCGTCAGCTTCCGCGGGGAGGAAGGGAAGGGCGTCATGGAGAGGCGGGCGAGGGCGAGCGCCAGCGTCGCGCAGGTGCACTGGGCGCGGCTGCCCGACGGCCGCGAGGTGGCCGTCAAGATCCAGAAGCGGGAGATTGCCAAGCAGATCACGTGGGACCTGTGGGCGTTCAAGACGGTCGCGTGGATCTACAGCAGGTGGTTCGACCTGCCGCTGTACAGCCTCGTGCCCTTCATCACGGAGCGGCTGGAGCTCGAGACGGACTTTTTGAACGAGGCCAAGAACTCGGAGACGATGAGGGACCTGATCAACTCGGAGAAGGGCCTCCGCGGCAGGGTGTACGTTCCCAAGGTCTATCCGGAGCTCTCGACGCGGCGCGTCATGGTGACGGAGTGGATCGAGGGTACGCGGCTGTGGGACAAGCAAGGGATCAATGGGCGATGGATGGGCGGGTACGGCAAGGGGTCGCCGGGCGTCCACGGCGCGCAGCTCCAGCCGCCCGACATGGCCACCGTCCGCCGCGAGCTCCGCGGCCGGCCGTCCGCCGAGCAGTTCAAGCCGGAGCGGAGCGAGTGGAAGGGCCGTCGCGGGCGCGGCGGCCTGGGCTTGTCGAGCAAGGAGGTCATGACGACCATGATCGACCTCTTCTCCGCGCAGATCTTCAAATGGGGCGTCGTCCACTGCGACCCCCACCCGGGCAACATCTTCATCCGGCGCCTGCCCAACGGGCGCGCGGAGCTGGTGCTCATCGACCACGGCTTGTACGTCTACATGTCGCCCGAGTTCCGGCACCAGTACGGCGTCTTCTGGAAGGCGCTCATGACGTTCGACAACAAGACGATTGAAAAGGTGACGACGGAGTGGGGCATCAAGGCGGCGGACCTCTTCGCGAGCGCGACGCTGATGAGGCCGTACGAGGGCGGCGACGAGCGGACGCGCAACGGCATCATGAAGGAGCTCGAGGGCAAGACGCCGGCGGAGCGGCACTACGAGATGCAGCAGCGGATGAAGCAGGGGATCCGCGACATGCTGGCCGACGAGGAGAAGTGGCCCAAGGAGCTGATTTTTATCGGGCGCAACATGCGCATCGTGCAGGGGAACAACCAGTACCTCGGCAGCCCCGTCAACCGCGTCAAGATGATGGGGGAGTGGGCGAGCCGCAGCCTGTTTGAGGATCCGAACCTGCCGTGGGCCAAGAGGGCGGGCAACGCGTGGCGGCATTTGCTGTTCAAGGGCGTGTTGGCGCTGACGGATGTCGCGTTTTACTTTTTCAAGGTGAAGCAGCTGCTTGGGTTCGGGGGCGGCATGGAGGACGAGATGGAGAAGAGGATGAAGGATATCGCGCAGGATTTCGGGGTTGAGCTGCAGCATGAGGTGTTTGAGGGTTAGACGGTGAAGATATGTGAGTAGCGCGGGGGAGAAGAGGAAAGCTTTAGAGTTGAAGAAGTAGAGAAGGTTCATTAGATTCGGGTTCTCGGTGTTTAGGGGCTCGGTGAGAATCTTATAGAGACCTTTGATATAGGAAAGATACCACTCATCTGTTTCATGCTCAGTCCCTCGACCGTCACTGTCACGCGTGTATATGAACGTACTCGCGGCAGTGTCCTACTTTCTAGCTCGAGTCTTCCGGTAGAACCGTGCAGAGTAGAAGGTGAGAGATGTTCCAACTAGCGAGAAACCAATCTGCCGTGCCGTTGTAATGGGCCATGCCTACGGTGTTTGAATTTTCCTTACCCAGGGGAACAAACTTCTTCTCGAGGTACCAGGGCGTTGAGGGGCAGCCACGACACAATGTTAGGAGTCTGTCATTTACGCTGCTAGCTTCTTCGTTCATCACTTGCCCGAATGCACGGAAGAGGATCTGGCTCATCCTTGCGGGACAAGCTCTGCTAATTAATAGCCCACACAACGCTGAGAAAGTGCCCATCAATACGGCAGGTGAGACCTACGTACCCTCTCACAATGATAGGTTTTCTTTTTTTGGGGACTTTCCCTTCGCCAACGCCAGTGGATGGGTATATTGTGGATGAAGGCCGTCTCGTATTGGGAACAGAACGAAAGAGTAATGGCTTCAAGATGTCCTGCAGCGTCTTGGCTTTAGAATACATGACATCATGAAAGCACAGGAGCAGATAATTGTGCAAGTGAATATTCGAAAGGTGCTTCAAGCTGCCTTTGGTAACACTTTCTTCATTGATGAGACTAGCAGAAGACTATGCTCTTTCAATCCCTTTTGAGGCTCGTGTCATTTCCAAAGCGGTCTCGAAATAAAGAGTGTCACCACTAATGTCCTAATCCAATGTTTCCTCTCCAGGCAAATCGCTTCTGTGGCGGACATGGTATCTTCATAACCTTAGGGTATAGTCTAGCACCTTACGAAAGTCGGCATAACAGTCCGCCTCCCAGGCAGGCTCTATCCAAGGTGATTTCTTATTGGAGTGACTACTTTCTCTCGCTTTTGTGGGCCACCGATACTTTATCCTGATCTAAATACTAGACGAGCGGCCCAGAGAAGAATGGAAGGGTGTTCTTTCCCCCTTTCTACTCGTTGTATTCGGAGCACATGGTGTATCTGAGTTCTCAGTAATGATAAAGGCCAAATAGTGGATTTCAGCAACTACAACCACAAGCACAATCACAAGCGCAGCAGATGAGCTCCGGAACAATGCGGTACAGAAAAGCTTGGTCAAGTCAGGAGCTGGCGAAGATATAGTGTTCGTTAGAGAAGAGGAAAGGCGAGAGATGTCTACGTCACTCATATCATGTAAAGATTTACTGTTGATTGGGACGTCGAAGGTCCAGAGGAATCGACTACGAAGATGGAGATCGCACCTACCTGGCGAGGTGTTCATCAATGTCTGTAAGGACAGCTTCCAACGACTAGCATTTGCAGAATTCGCTCCGGCGAGAAGACATAAAGACTTGGCGTCCCGGTTCGTCAACACGCTGTAAAGAGCCTACGGGGGTACGTGACTGCAATTCCCGCGGTACGACACCAGGTGTGTGTACTGCCTGCCCTTGCCGACTCGAAGCAGCTGCTCTGATCCGTGCCACGATATAAGTAAGAAGACTTTAGAGCATTTGATTCATACTTCAACCAAGTTCAGAACTTGTTGCCTTTTGGCATCGATTAGAAAGATCTTCAAAACTTCGTCGGCGGCAAAGGCGAGGGTCTGATACGGGCAAGCGGCGACGATGAAGTTGCGTGAGTCCTTGGATAGCCGAGATCGTGGGCTTATTACGTCGATAAGGAACTGGTACTAGGCCCCGTCCCCGGTCCCGGGTATGTTATACGTCACGCTGGCTTGCTAGACTCCTGAAGAGAGAGCTGCGGTATGCTTGATGAAGACAGACCCCGACGACTATGGCTGGACGAAGACAGACACAAATCACGATGTTCGTTCAGTCTATCTAGGCCTCGAGGAGGGCCTCACCCAGTGCCTTGTCACACACCAAGACAAGGGGCTACATTCCTTGGTGTTCCTATGAACAGAGTGGCCGAATGAGAATTCTTTTTAAGGTCCAAAAAGCCAGGGTTATACAGAGCGCAGAAGAGTTCCAGACTTATCCGTCACACTGCTAGAGGTAAACTTCCGCCTCCTCGCAACCCAAGACGATGGCGCCCCATCAACTCACGGATTCCAGGAGCAACTCCAGAAGTAGGGAGTGTATATGCGCAGGTGGTGAAAACATGCAAGATACTTGCACTGCAAGGCAAAACGAACATCAGTCCTCTCCTCACCTGGCCTGAAGTAAGCACAACTACGGACGTGGCAGTTCCAATCTCAACGTCGCCAGGCCCCCTTGCAGACTTCGTCGGGACACAAACCCGTCTGAACAACCACACTGACTAAGGCCAACAGACAATGTTCGGAAGCATTTACAACCTCACCCTTGCTGGACTGCGTAAGAGGAGAGTACATGTAATGTTTGACAAGTGCAGCAACCTAACCGAGTACCGTCGGCTCACTCGGTTGCGGTGTAAGGCTGATGAAAATAATGAACACCCACTTGCCCAGGTAACCTTGTTTCTTACCACCCTGGCTCGGTAGATGCCCATTTGTGGGATCTGTATCAGACAGTGCTGGTTTACAGTTCGTCACGAAGGCAGTCGCTGGTAAATCTGCTGACGCGCGCGAGAGAGACTGTTGTACCAGTCCAGGAATGAGCACAAAGCCCCTCGTGAGTATGGAATCGTTGAGCTTCATGTCTACGGCGCTCCACGGGTTGACTTCAAGGGTCTGAAAGCCTAAAGCCAGCAACGACGCAGGATTCACAACCTCAGAAGATATGAACTTAACCAGTGCCATGGGCCCGGAGGCTCGACTCGGTATAATGTATTGCATGGGAGCGGGAGAGGCATGAGCCAGCGGGCCGACGGGGGGCGCCACCCGAGCGAGCAGGGCGTCAGGGCGCTGGACACCTGGGGTACGGAAGCTGTTTCCGCGATATTGCGGTTCACGGGGATCTTCCCAGACCTGGTTGAATGAGATGCCAGGGCTGGGTAGGCTCACACGAAACCACCGGTTCTTTGTGAAGCCGCCCGATAAAATGAGGGGGGATATTGATGTTCGCGGTGGTTTAATGTATTGAATTGCATGAAGTCGAGTTAAGCTTAGGGCTATGAGAGGAGATCAGCAGACATTAGTGTGCCTTTTATGTAGTAGTCTTGTCTCGGTGCCTGACACTTGAAAAGGCAACCGCCTTGTCTCACACCTCAACATTCAAGTCGAAGTCATGGTGGTATGGATGGAAAGAAGTCTAGACTGAATGGTATTTGTGCTCCCTACCAGGCCAGCAGCGGTAAGGCCATGCGGAAATGAGAATGAGAGAAAAAAAATCTAGCAACACAAGTTGGACCCCTGGAATGCGGTTGTGCTTTGTTCCACAAGCTAAAAGCACTGTAAAATTGGAGCGCCGATCGATCTCGGACAATTTGAGAGGAATTTTTGGGATGAGATGGCATAAAGGAGCGCGTGGTTAATGTGAAACATGGGCCATTGCGGCGTCGGAAGCCCCACAGTTCATGGGGACGGGAGCCGAGAGGAAAGAGGGGCCGTGGATGGGGAGCGAGATTGGCTGGTTATGGGGGGCTCGAGTGAGAGGTGACAAGACGGTTGAGGGTTTATTAGAGTTTTGAGGACAACCGTGAATGAGCCTAGAGCATTTTGACAGTTAAGTTGCGTGATGGTTTGCTGCTGGTGCTTGGTGTTAGTGGGTGTGTAGGGCAGGATGACGGACGGCAGGCCAGCGGCAGTTGCATGTTGCAATACCAGATCGCCGTCCACATCTGGACTTGTCAGTGAGGTAGCATGTCGACGATCTTCCGGTGAGCATTCGGGAGAGAGCGAGTCGGGTCGACCAGCGCACAAGGCGGGCAGCGAGAGCATAGACAATTCCATCCGTGCCACGAGCCCGTGTGTGTGAGCAAGCATAAGTAAACGTGAATTGCCAAGACGCCTCTGTTCCCCTTCGAATATTCGATGACCAGTCAAAAGTTAGGGAAAGTTACGCTTTATCTAAGCTCTAGGTAAAGAAGAAAAAGCGAAACCTTCGCGAAGACCACGCGTGACAGACGCGCGGGAAGCATGATGAACGGGAACCAACAAGCAAATACCGAGTTGGCTGGAGGTGATTGGCCAGGGGATGAAGTTGACGAGATGCGGGTGGGCAGGGAACTTTTGGGAGTTGCGAGTTGCGAAATGCAATCACTCAATGCAATCTTCAGGGGTTGCCTGGGCCTGAGGCACATTTCTTGGATTGTTCTTGCTGGGAAGGCAGGTTTGTGATCTTTTGTCGCGGTTGCTTCAGGGAGGGTCCCTTTCGGCGAGAGTCTGGGACGGGCTTCCTCTCGCCTTCCGTAACATCTGAAAGCGCTCGAAACTCAGTCATGGGAAGGCGCTTATCCGTGTAAGCGAGTACGGTCTCCTACCACTTACCTTGAAGTACGGATACTCCAAGGAATGTACCGAGCATTTCGTCCCGTTATCTAGACTTACGCGGCTAAACAAAATGGTGAGATGACTTGTAGTGGTGTCTGAGACGGCAAGAAAGTTGATGACGAAAAAGCAAGCTCTTCTTCAGGCGGAGAAGATGTTCCCATGCGCCGACCTCAACGGTGCGTAACGTCATTCTCAGTATCCCGGACTCTCAGCCTTGTTTGTGTGTTAATTGAAAAGGGGAAAGAAAAAGGGGCAGAAGACGATGCGGTAATTCTTGTACCGGGGACTAGTGGTGGTTTAGTGGGACACGGTACAATGCATGAAGACGGTGCAGAGACTGCGTTAATGAGATTAATACTGCTATTGGTCGATGCCCAGCAGCTCACCGCCATGCAATTCGGGAAACATGCATTGGAAGACTACGAGATTCCGCATCTGCTATCATGCGAGCTTGAAGAACCCAATCATTTCGGATCTGGCACGTTTGATGCCGACATTCTGAACTTCGTACAGAAGTCACTGGCTCAGACTAAGGTAGGTAATGTAGACGGGCCCAGAGATAAGAAGCCAACTGGTTGGAGAGTTCAAACGGTGTTTCTGTCAACGGGGGAGGGGGATCCATTTCCTCGTGGTGGGCGCGCGGGCGGGCGAGACCTTTTTGGGTGCTTGGAGCCTTGGGCAGCCCTTGGTGGCCCCAATGGCGTTATTAGCTCTCGTTCGTGGCTCTGGGGGCCCTGGGCTGGGTTAGCGAACTGTTGGAGCCTGGCTGCGTTACACGCCATGCGGAGGTTGGAGGTGTTTTCTCGTGGAGCATGATGAGCATCGAAAGAGGAGACGACTAGACTCCTGGACGAGGGGTGAGGATTCTGAAGGAGTACATAGAGTGTGAAGGGACAAGGGGACCACTTCAGGAGAGGAGCATTGGGGCCACTGGGCTACCTATGGTGCTCCGTAAGGTAAGGTAGTTAGCCCATGGGAGCAAACCACAACACTCCCAGTCTCTCAGACGAGACAAGCGACGGGTACATCGACCTCAACCCAGTTTAGCGTGGCCCCGTCGGTACCTGCGTCGGGGGAATTACTTGCTGCAGGGTGCGGAGCGCGGATTGGATTGAATTGCCTTCTTACCCAATCTGACCAATGAACGCCGTGAATTGCTGTTGCTTCAGTGCGCCTTCCTGACTGCGTATCGGTGCCGCCCCTCCCAGCTCTCAAATTGGATGGGACATTGCATCCATGGGCCCTGGGGGCAGGAAAGAGAGCGACCATGCCTTCCTGTGTCGTCAAGCGTCAAGAACACAGGCAGGTGCTGACCTGACCAAGGAATCCCCCATTCTGATGCGCTTCTCTCACGCGCTCCCCCGTGCTCTACCAAGGCAAGGACTAAGGAAGGCACGGCGCCCCTCGATTATCGGTACCTGCCTTTCTTACCACTCATTGGATCTGTAGGTAGTAGACCTGCGTCCGCTGCTGAATTCCCCCTTCCCAAGTTCCATGTCTTCATCTCTTCACACCATTCAGTAATCATCACCACCTTGCTTGCGGCCATCCAGCCTGGCAACAATAGGAACAATCTCCTGTCGGCGCAACTACAGAGTAGCAAATCTCGAATTGCATTACACTGCGCACTGCACTGACCTCATCCCGATCCCCCGCCCATCTTACCTTCACCTCCACTGGCATAATTACACATTACGGATACGCTACACTCTTCCAATTGTGGTCGCGAATCCAATCCACGACTGCCCAGCTTCAGCTCCAGACTCGAGCTCTCAATCGTTTGCACTTGCTTGACCGTAATTATCTGCACACTTGCACTTTTACTTGCGCTTCTTCTGCCCGCAACGCACCTGTGCCAATACCTGTTTCTTTCCCAGTACACGACCCGCATCTGGCCCTTTCTCTGCTCGTCTGTCCCGCCTGGGTCCTTTCTCACCCTCACTTAATTACTCCCCTCCCCTCGTCGACATTTCGGCCAAAATCCTACCGTCGCCCGTCCAGTCCTTCCTGTCCTCGTCCTTGTCCTCAGACTTGCGCGGGTCACGGACACAAGACCCTCCACTCTCTACTTACTCCAGTACCTGACCTCCCCACGCGGCCACGCCTCTTCGTCCGATCTCACTTTACCACCGCCCGACTGGAAACTCTTCCTTCCGTTCGACCATCCGTCCGACGTTTGGCTTGCGGTCCTCCCATTCAATTTCTCCCCCGTCTGTAGGAAAGCATCTTGCGCCTGCTTTTCTTTTCGACTGCGTCTGCGTCTGCGCCTACTACGCCTACGCCAACGCCTACGCCTCTTCACTGCTGAGGCTGCCGTTCCACGAGAATAGCAACGACGCATCTACACTAGCTCCAGCCATCGGCTCGGCACTCCATTCGTAAGTGCATATAACGGCGACTATCCTGCGTCCACTTCATCACTGCCCTCTTCCTGCCCCTATTTGCTGCAAGACCGCCCCTCCTTTTTGCACTGCACCACATGCAGACGGCAGATCTCCTGCCTCATCGTCTGCCGTTGTATCGCAGCCAACCAGACGACGAGGACCGCTGGCTGGGGACACCCACGTCTCTAGAACTCGACTTGGGGAGCCGCCTTTCGCATTGGTTCCTGTCCTGTTCCCGTTTGGTCTGACGCGACTTTGGCTTCTTCTCTCCGTCTCCAAACCCCTTCCTGACTGCCATCTCCCTGTCACATCGTGCAGGCGCTGCCCAGCACAATACCAGCTCCTCTCCGTTTCGCTGCGCTGCACCCGCTGCAAGACCCTCTGCGGTTGGCTCGAGAGGGGCCTTTGAGCGGCTGGCAATTGCGCCCGACCCAGGTTGTCGTTGCTTGGTAGCTAACCTCATTTTACCAGACACTCTTTTCCGTCATCGTCCCATCCTCCCATCATCCCCCCCTTTCCACTCTTTCCGGGAGGGTACCGATTCCCATTCTCTTACCACTTACAACGAGCACGCAAACAAGAGTTAGCCTAGGCAAGATCACAGGCCTGTCCGGAAAAATCGACTGCCAACTAGCTCCTCAACCCTCCAACTCCGACATCTGAGCCACCGTGCTATTCGACATCCTCTCGATAAGCGGTCCACACCTCCGCTACTTCCACGCAACCTATTTACGTCCTCCATAAACCGAACAAGCGCAACGGGCAGCTAGCATTGTGGCCGCATATGCTGCTTGTCCACTCCGTTTGCGGCTTCCGACTCTGAAACCTTTATTTTATGCTGAGGACCCCAGATAATGAGCCAGCCCCGTCGCTCTAGCTTCGGTATGCTTCTCAGACGTTCCAAGTCCGGCGACCTGGGGAAGGGTGGTAAGAAAGCCCAAGCCCTTCGCGAACAGCAGGAACGCGAACTCGAACGTCAACGTCAGGCTGCAATCTCCAGAACTCCTCCCAAGCTCCCCGAGTTCTACAAGGCCAATGACCAGCTCTCCAACTCCATCCCCTCTGACCTGCGTGCTGAGGAGGCCTCAATCATGTCGGATCACACCATAGGTACCGCCTACTCGACCAGGCCCTCCATGGAACCCAGTCGCAGTATCGTGGGATCTGTGCCGCCTATGCCTCCCATTCCCGCGAATGCCTACGACCCCTATGCTCGCACCGAGAGCATGACGCACCGCGGACGCTACAGCTATGCTAGCAGCGCAATCAGCACTGTCAACAGCCCTAGAAGGGTTCGGAGAAGAAAGGATCCCACTCCCTTCAAGTGAGTCAACTCCCGAGACATTGTCATACCTGCCCTTTCTCTACAGCACACTAACTCTCTTTGTGTAGCGTTCTCGTCATTGGCACCCGAGGCGCTGGAAAGACGTCTTTCCTCGAATTCCTAAAGACTGCTCTGGCACTCCCGCCGAAGAAGCGATCCCGCAAGACCGAGGTTGAGGAGGAACCCGCTCCCAGATCTCCTCCTTCTGGCAACTTCATCCCTCACTATCTCGAGACGGAGATTGACGGCGAGCGAATTGGTCTCACACTTTGGGATTCGGAAGGCTTGGAGAAGAATGTTGTTGATCTCCAGCTGAGGGAGATGTCGGCCTTCCTTGAGAGCAAGTTTGAAGAGACCTTCACCGAGGAAATGAAGGTGATTCGATCGCCTGGTGTACAGGATACCCACATCCATGCCGTCTTCATGGTTCTCGACCCAGCTCGTCTCGACCGCAACCTGGCGTCAGTAAAGGGCGGTGTGTCGAATGGACACAATGGCAAATACGCTCCTCCGGCTCGCATTTCGGGAGGTCTTGACGAGGATCTGGATCTGCAGGTGCTTCGTACCCTCCAGGGCAAGACTACCGTCATCCCCGTCATTTCCAAGTCGGACACGATCACGACTAAGCACATGAATGTCCTCAAGAAGACCGTTTGGGAAACCGTCAAGAAGTCGGGACTGGACCCGCTTGAGGCACTTGGCCTCGACGAGGATGATGACTCGACCAGGATCGAAGAGGAAGAAGAGGCTGTGACTGACGAAGAACACGCCGATTCTCACGACGAGGACGACTTCCCTATCCAAGGACGGGAAGGTGTACCCTCCTCCCCCGGCTCCAAACGGCTTTCTGGATCCTCCATCCGTCAACATAAGGCCAAGCAGGAGGCTAAGGAAGAGGAGGTGCCATTCCTCCCGCTTTCGGTCATCAGCCCTGACCTGTACGAACCCGAGGTTCTAGGACGTCAATTCCCATGGGGTTTCGCGGACCCATACAACGAGGAGCACTGTGACTTCACCAGACTCAAGGACGCCGTCTTCAGCGAGTGGAGAGCCGAACTTCGTGAGGCCAGCAGAGAGCAGTGGTACGAGGGCTGGCGAACTTCGCGACTTAAGAATAGCCCGAATGCTCGCCGCCGATAGACCACTTGAGATTTGGTCCATGGGCATTGCAACTTGGACCGTCGATACCCTTACCTTTCTGAACCAAACAGCCCTTTCCGATGGCTGGCTTTACACCTGATTTCCGCACTTGTCGATGAGATTTGAGAGCACCGCGCAGCATACCCCCTTTTCCTCTGTCACATACCAATTCTTACGAACTTCTATGGTTGGAGGGCGCCCAAAATATGGCGAAATGACAGCATTATCAGCCCAACTTCGCATGACGAAACTCCTTGATATCCCTGTTGCTTTCTTACCTCGACGATAGCTCAGGCAAGATGACGACGCATACCAGCATTTCCGACTCGAGCAACCGGATGACACTAGCATCGCCAAGACGCCTGTCACGCACGAGAAGGATGCAAGACTTAGTTTATTGTACTTTTGGCACCGAAAATACGTTTCGCGGCTTCTTCACTGGCAGCGACCACCCTTCGCTTTACCAGAACTTTCTTTCCTTGTTCTTCTAACTTCGCTTCTTTAACGACATTCAAGATTCTGGGGACGAAAGAGTAGACTGAGTTTAGCGGCGGTTGTAATCAGTCACATTTGGTTGGAGAGCAGGTGGATAGAGAATGCCTGCGATTCGATTCAAGCGGGCAGGAGAGATACAGGTTGGAACCAACCATTATGGTGATTCTCCGGGAGAGGCCAGCCGATAGCTGTAGGGCAGTCTTGATAGGGTCCGATGTTCTATTCACGAATTTTGATTTGTCTTCTTCATGACAAGATTGCTTGACTCGCTGCATCGTAGATATTACTTACTTTCCTAAGAGGTAACAGCGAGTTTTACATCTACCTGACCCTATTTCTCTCACGTCCGCCTATGAATACTTCAGAAATAAAGTAAAACTTGGGACAGGACTAGAGACGAATGTACTGACACCTTGAAAACTGCACACATGAGATTTTGAGGGATGCAACAGATGGTTAACTGGCGTCCTAGTGAGCTCACCCACGTCTGATGAAAAAGTGAGGTTTGCGTTCGAATATCCCATGTCCATCCCATGAACGCCTTCAGGCTTGCATATTACATGCTGCCAACAATATCAATAGCCAAGAATGTCCCCAATTCTCACCAATAACGATGATCTCGCATAACCTCACAACTGGATCCCCCTTTTCCCCTCATCCCATAAGGATACCTTGACGATGTTGAGACTTCAAGCACTCCGGATGTGATATATATAGGTAAAGTGAGGGAGAGAAAGGGGGGGGGGGGGGGGGGTCTGCGCAAGTAGCTGCTGCACCAGGCCAGGCCAGCCAGCCAGCCAGGGTTTTTTTCTTCTTCTTCTTCGTCTACTACAACTCATCGTCTTCGTCGTCACTCTCCAGCGGCACGTACTCGGTATGCGTGGGCTCGCCCGCCGCGTCGACGTCGCCCTCCCTCCGGTCCGGGTTCTTTCCGCGGCTGATGAGGGCCAGGCGTTCCTTTTTACCGAGGGCGATACCGTCGAAGCCCGGGTAGAGATTCAAGTCGGCTCTGGTTGGTGTTTTCACGATTAGCTCCCGGGCATTCATTGAGAAGCGTGGATCCGTCAAGGGACGAGAGAGAGAGAGAGAGGGGGGGGGGGGGGGGGGGGGGGTGGGGGTGGGGGGTGGGGGTTGGGGGTGGGGGTGGCTTGTGTGTGGGGTCTAGGTGGGGGAGGGGGAGGGGGGGAGGGGGAGGAGGGGGGGGGGGGGGGGGGGGGGGGGGGGGGGGGGGGGGGGGGGGGGGGGGGGGGATAGCGAAACGACATACTTTAACAAATCAACTTTGAGATTCCGCGCCTTGTCGCGGATAGCTTGCTGGTCTCGCGGGTGATCAAAGACGCAGTCCTCCCTCTCCTCGAAGCTGTCGCCGCCGTAGCCGCCTCCAAGATTGCTGGCAGCGGCGATCTGGCGTTTCGCGATGAGCGCCCAGAGGCAGTTGTGGTGTTCTATGAGGCGGATGAGGCGGTGGGTGTCCTTGTCGGACCAGGGGACGCGCTGCTGCGGGCCGGCGCGGGACGCTGGGCGGCGGTTCATCTCGTTGATTTCGCGGAAGGAGGCGACGGTGGCGGCTGTGCTCGAGACGCTGCTTCGGGAGGCGGAGGTGGAGGCGGGAGCAGAGGAGGCTGGGGCGCTGGTTGGGAGGGAGGAGCGGGGGCGTCGTTGGAGGGCGGTGGTTGTTGCTGTTGTTGATGATGATGAGGCGGAGGAAGAGGGCTGGCGTGGGGGTGGTGGTGGTGCGGTTGAGGGGAGGGTTTTGCGTTTCGAGGGGGGAGGGGGCATGTCGCGGCGGTCGCGGGCGAGTTGGGCTCTTCGTTGGGGGTTCGGGTCGCGGTTGTCTTCTTTGAAGGGGTCGTCGGACTCTTGGGATTGTTGGGAGTGGGAGAGGGAGGTTTCACGGGGGCGTTTTCTGCCGCTGTTGTTGACGGCTATGAAGTCGGAGGAGCGCGGGGCGGCGGTGCTGGGGCCGGCTTTGGCGGAGGAGGAAGAAGGTTGCGTACTGCGGATGATTGCGTTGCTGGGGAGGCCTGCGATGATGGCTGAGAGGTCGCTCGGCGCCGGGGAGGGGTTACGGCGACGATGGTCCTCTGCCTCTTGTTCGTAATAGTCGTCGCCAATGCCGCCGTTGATGATGGGTTCGGCGGTGGCTCCGCGCTGAGAGCTGCGTTGGGATCCGCGCTGGGAGTCTGCTAGTGATGGAGACGGACGTGTGCGCGAGGGGTGCTCGCGGGAGAGCTTTGCTAGGAGTTGCACGTTTGACCGGGACAAGATGTCTTCGCGCCTGTAGCCGAGTCAGTATATGGATTACGTATAGACAGTGTCTAGAGGAGGGCCGTACACGTCGTTGCGGACTATATCCTGTGGCGCGCTCGAGGGGAGGGAGTCCGTCGGAGAAGATTCCCTCGGCCCTTGCGGCGGGTCCTTCAAGATAACACTGAGTTCGTCGATCATCTTGCTGCACCAGGAGGAAATCTTGCTGATGAAGTCGACCGGCTCGTCGTCGGCTTCGTTCTGTGACTGGTCAGGCGACCCCTCGAGCGGGAACATCTCGTCGAGGACCTGAATGGCATCATCCACGTTCTTGTCCACGATGGCGTCGTAAATTTGTTTTGCCCTCTCGGCGAAACGCTCCGCCATGCGGCCGTTGATGCCCCTGAACGGTCCATATTGGAGGGCCTCTTCCGCATCGATAGAGGACTCGAAAGGCACGCAGAAAAGCTCCGCTGCGATGTCAGCAGGATTCAGCTGGTCGTCCTGCAAGGCCTTCAGGCTCGTAATCAGCCGCTGCGTGCGAATGTCGAGTGCAAGCTCGATGTCGTCCTCGGTAACGTGGTCGGCGTAGTCGCCGTATGGGCACAGCGGTGCGGGAAAGTCCTCGTCGAGGCGCTCGAAGATCTTCCAGACCCTATCAAAGTTGTCCTCCTTGCGAAGCTCGGCGTCGGATATGACGTTGAGTAGCGACGTGGCGTTGGCGCCGATGATGACGGCCCGCGCCTTCATCTGCTGCCTTTCGCTAATGTCCTCGATGCTGGTGAGGAGGTCGATGAAGAGCGCGTCGGTCTCCACGAAAAACTCGCGGATGCGGAACCAGTTGCCCCGGAAGACGGGCAGCAGCCGATGCCAGGATTTGCTACCTGGTTTTGGGTTCCGGAGCAGTCTCGCTAGGGCTTCGGATTCGTGCCATAATGAGTCGAGCGCGTTCTCCTTTAGTTCTGCTTCGACGAGATCCTGGGATGCGTCATCTTCGATTTCGGATTTCTCCGACTCGTCGTCACTGCCGTCATCCTCTATTCCCGGTAGCTGTGAGCGTCCTGTTGTGTTCCTACGTCAGCAATTCATCGAGCGAAAGTGCAAGACGGATCGCACCTTGTGAAGCTCTCGGTGCTGATGAGCCCGGTGCTTCTGTGGGAGGGTTAGTGAAACGCGTCTTTGCAAGGGAGAGAGCGCAGTGTTGACAAACTTGAGAATAACGTGTATGCAGCAGTCATGTAGGCCGGGGTAGCATATCTCTGTGTGCCGGAGATGCTCTGCGATCCCATTTCTAGGGTGGTTGTTAACCTTGCACTTCAGATAGTCCATTATGAACACAGATGAGCAGGACTCACCACTGTCGTTATCTTGGGGGCTGATGTCTCGCACAATCTCCTTCGCATTGAAGCGCGCAACTGGTTCGTTTCTGTACAGATCTTCCTCCCTTTCTTCCCGTTCTTCCGCCATCTCTCGCAATGTGGTGCTCGTCGGGGCGACCTTATCTCTTCCCCTACCTCGCGTCGTTGGCCGAGATGCAGCAGATGCAGAAACGGTGGTGGTTTCGGTACTTTCGACGCGCTCCGTCATGTTTGCGCCGCCTGCTCGACGTCGTGTCAACCGCACAGAACGAGGGTCCTGGACATCATTTCCCGGAGACTCCGGAGCGCCACGGCCCGTTCTTGTGCGGGCCATGCTGTATGACTCGTTATGTTGTTCCTGGAATGACTGGGATTGCTGCAAAGACGCGTATTTTGTTGGGGTTGGATAGGGATGTTGAGTTTCTTACTAACCGGATTCTCTAACCCTAACCCCGACGATGATCGGATTGGTGTATGTTGATCGAGGCGTGGGGCTTGACGCGTTCACACTGTACTCTGGCTGCCTTAGGTGTCCATGCGCGAGCAACCGCGTCGCCTCTTTATTAGAAACAACAAGGTTTAAGCACCCCCTCTCCAACATATATATCTGTTTATTGGTTCAATTGTGGAAAGAAGAGCTGCGCCATGATACCTTATTATTTGGTAGACTCTCAGATAGATTTAGATTTTTTTTGAAAGAAGATTCTGAAGGGCTTCTATTGCCTCACGTCATCATTCTAGGCATGATTTCAGGTAGGTACATGATGAAAGAACGGCAGGTTCATCACGAAGCGCAGGCTTTCACCGTCACCCGCCGGTCTCACTGGAGAAACTTCGAGCCTATCGTTTGCATTTGACGAAACGTTGTTGGCGTTGTCCGCTTCTTCGTTTGTGGCGAAAAACAAGTTGGCTTCAGCTGCGCATGCCTATTCGGGCACTAGAAGCTGTGCACCTCATGCTGCCTGTGCCGACTTCTTGGCTCAGATGCCAGGTGGGCCTGTCTCACGTTGATATACTTTGATGAAGTCCATGATGTAGAACTCTTCTCCAGTGTATTGCTATAGAATCTTGTGTGATATTCATACGACTGCGAGGGTACTGATGTTGGAGCTTTGGACCCTTTGGTTGTGGTTAAAAGCTCGTGTGGCGACGAACGGCCGTATAAGTGGGTTCTGCCTCTCGACTACAGGCAAACACAGAAACACCCTGAATGAGAGCACTCTTTGCGCTTCTCTCAATTGAATCTCATTACTTCCGAAGATCTACCGGGATTCAATGGGCACTAGACGAAGAAGCACTCTCTACATATGGATGCACTATGGATTGTTCGAACAGACTCGATTGAGGACCCTCACTTGAGGCTACGGTTATTGCAGAGGCCCAACCCGTTCGGAGAGAGTCTTATGTTCAGACCCTATCATTGCTGCTTCTTTTCCAAGTTCTTGAGAGGGACATCCTTTCCGAAGAGGCCTAAAAGGTAAGCCGTCCTGGTCAGACAGAGAAGGGCCTGGGATTGTTAGCACATCACATGGCTAGAAATAGAAGGCTGGTCGCACCGTGACACCCACGTTGCCCCAGGCCATGGAATTCCAGCTCGCCACGTCGAGGAAGCGATCGAGGCCCATAACGTGATAGCATACGTAAATGTGACCAAGGTCGGCTATCCAAAGAGCAACGAGGTAGCCGCGCACAACCTTTAGCTCGTTGGTGAGGTTGAGCACGGCTAGCCCGACCATGGCCATGAGCAGGTAAATATTTCCGAGCTGGAGGGCCACGAGACGGGCATTATCAGATTCCGCAGTTGGCACGGCGGCCGAGATGGCGCCCTGTACGATCTGCTCGGATATGAACCAATCCGGATTAATAACGGCCCCTAGGAAACCGCCGACGCTTTTGAGAAAACGCGCATCAGCTCAGTGGCGGGTGAGAATTGAATTGCCAGGGTGGCGAGAGAGTGTGAGAACGAACGTACAGTGAGATGGGCTCGAAGACGGTGAAGACCAGTCTAGGGAAGGTTGGAAGAGCCGCAGCCGCCGCCATGGTGAAAGTAGTGGCCGTTGGTACCGGTCAGCTAGTGAGAAGTGGGATGGAGGGGGATCGAAAGCGGTGCAACAACAAAGGTGGTCACCGAACCCTTGTTGATGTTCTATGGAAGGGACAGGTGTTTTCCCCAAGACGGAGGGGCGGTTGACAGGCAGGCAGGGCAGGCAGAATTTTGAGGCCAGAATGGGGGCCGAAGAGGGCGAATAAAGGTAGGGAGGGGCAACAGGCAACGCAATTGATCAGACCGAGAAGCTGTGAGACGTTCTTTCAGCTCGGTGGAGGGTTTGTGGTGTGGTGGTCACTGTAATGTGTCATGCAAGAATTCGGAGAGGCGGAGGCGGAGGCAGAGACCACGGACGGCGGTAAATCGGAGCGAGACACATGTCTTGGGTACATGAGGTAAGGAACACTGGACGGATGCCGTACGGAGTAATAGGTAGTGAGCAACCCAGACCATGGAAGCCGTAACACAGGTGCTCAGGAAGATGCCTCTACTTGTAAGGTTGCCAGCTTCGCACCGAGCTGGGTTGAAGCTACGCAGGCAATGGAAGCAGGTTACGCAGGTTGGCAGGACCCAATTCAGGCTCAGGGAAAGGGAGATCCATCATCCTGTGAACCTAAGGTGGGACGAGAGGTGTGCACGGTGAGCCATCTAGTCAGTGCCTTGCCCGACTTGCCAATGTCTGTCAAACTCAAGGTTAATCAGTCCATTGCCTGCTGGCAGATTTCTCTTGCTAAAGTTGGGCAGCCATCAACTCTTTTGTCCTTCCACAGTACCTTGATAGGGTAAATACATAGATGTATGGACCTGCTGTCTGCCTGGTATTGAGGCATCAAGGTATCTTCTATTACCTACAAGTCACCTTTGTGACATATGCGTGGTCATGACATGTGT
This sequence comes from Colletotrichum cuscutae, assembly GCA_030869315.1. Taxonomy (NCBI): domain Eukaryota; kingdom Fungi; phylum Ascomycota; class Sordariomycetes; order Glomerellales; family Glomerellaceae; genus Colletotrichum; species Colletotrichum cuscutae. The sequence goes on from MPDP01000292.1 coordinate 357,119, forward strand.
ATTGAAGAGAGAGGCAAAGAGACCGAGACTGACAGAGAAAGCTGCGTGCCGGCGCGGAGAAGAAGAAACGGGCTTTCGCTGGGCAGCAGCCAATGATAACCACAAAGTATTAAAGTTACTTGGCACACCCGCCGCCGCTGCAGGTTGGTATCAGCAGATACCGCAAACCCAACCGCGCTAGTCTCATTTGCCGCTTCTACGGTGGAGAATCTTCACGTGGAACTTCCATCGTTGGGCAAATCTTCTAGGAGGAGCCCTGCAGCCATGGTGCCTGTGGTGAGCCCGTCTGCCTGTCAAGCCGGGCCCTGAAATGCTGTAAGCCAATCCTTAGCTGCTTCACGCTTTACTTTACTGATAGATACCCTTACCTACCCACGCTACCTTACCTCCCGCCTTCCATTCCTAATGCTCCCCTCCGCCTTTCGGTCACCTCAGTCACTGCCCGTCTTTGCTACCTGAGCAAACTCGTTGAAGACTCGAGTCCAAGTCTTGTCTTCGTCTGCTCCTCCTCCTCCTCCTCCTCCTCCTCCTCCTCCTCCTCATCATCCTGCCCGCACGCCGCCGACCTTACACCCATCCATCCCGCGTCCATTGTCTCTCCTTCTTTCCTTCGCCTCTCCCCTTCACTCCTCTTCTCTTCGCCTGTGTTGTTTCCTACCTCAAATTTTAAACCAAATGCCCACTCCGACTTTCCTAGCCCACGATGGCCTACATCGAGCCACGCCTCATCCACCTGCTGAACGATTCTACCACGCCACAGCTCGCTCACGCTGATCTGCCGCCCCTTCGTCTAGCCTTCTCTCGTCCCTCCGAGAGGCCCTTCCCACTCGAGCCTGAGACCACCCATCGCGAGGAAAACACCAAAGGGCCCTCGCTCGCCACCACCCACGGAGCCCCACCACAGAATCCCGGCACCCTCGACGACAGCTTCTCCGCACGAGATTCACGAAAGGATGACGAACCACCAATCGATCGGGGAGCAGTCAACAGCACCGCGCACTTACAATTGAGACTGCTCTTGGGCGACGACCGAGATAACGTAGACTCCTCCTTTTCTCTGAGCAAGATCCTCGATGAGGTGCCCGAAAACAAAGATGATTCCGCAAATAAGAAGAGGCACCGCAACGTTGCCACCAAGGATGACTTTGTGCAGCTACCACAGCCGGTCAAGAAACAAAAGCCAATTCAACCCCAAGTCATGCCGACTATGCCGCCTATCATCAATGGCTTACACGAACCTCCCCCCGATGCTGCGCTGTTCCCGCCCATTGCCTCCAACGACTTCAACGAGCCCGAAAGCAACCAGCTCAAGCCGCTTCGAGATTTCGCGCCTGTGCCCGAGGAGAAGGATATGGAAATGGAGGTTGAGAAGCCCGCTGAGGCTGACTCGACAACATCCAAGAACTCGAAATCTAGTGGTGGCAAAACAAGGAAGAAGGCGATGAAGCCGAGGCGCAAGTGGTCCGAAGCTGAGACAAACCACCTACTGCTGGGTGTCAATCGGCACGGCGTTGGAAAGTGGACCGATATCCTTGCAGACCCCGACTTCAACTTCAATGACCGAACTGCGGGCGACTTGAAGGACCGGTTTCGCACCTGCTGCCCGAACGAGTTGCGCAGGACCAACAGCGAACCGAAGATTACAACTGCTGCTGCTGCGCCGCCAACGACTCCAACCGAACCAAAGGCCAAAGCTAAAACGGGCCTGCTGTCGGAAAATATACTCATAGCCCAAGATGAGGCTGCAGCCAGCGAATCGTCCCAAATGACACAGGCTGATTTGGACGCCTTTCCTAAGATGAAGAGGAGTAGGGCGCACCGCAAGAAGCTGGAGGATTTAGCGGAGCTAGGAATACACGGTCCATTCAAGAAGTCTCACAGAAGAGAAAGACGACCTTTTACCGACCAAGACGACAAGCAAATACTCGAAGGGCTGGACAAATATGGACCAGCCTGGACCAAGATCCAGAGAGACCCACGCTTTAGTCTGTCTGGAAGACAACCGACCGACCTAAGAGACAGGGTTCGGAACAAGTACCCCAGCGTTTATGCCAAGATTGAGAAGGGACTCTTCCAGCCCCAGGACGGGCGAGGGGGCGATACCCTCGAACCAACGGTTAGCATGAGCATCTCGAATACTCTGCAGCCCAACAGGCCACCTCCAATGGAGGCAGCATTGAATAGAACCAACTCAAAGGAAGACCTCCCTAGGTGGCCTTTGTCTGTCGTTGACAATGGAGAGGTGCCTGCCAGTCAGCAGGCCTTCGACTTTGGCGAAACAACTACGGCGACATTCATGGGAAGTGCGGGAGAGATGGACATCTCTCGCCTACTGCTGGACGACTCACAAGTCGCCAGCTCGACCGCGATATACGCACCCGATCAGACGTCTGAATCTACGTCACCACAACGTTCCGCTGGGTGTTGGAATCTCAATAGCCCTTCGGCAGCTTGATCTTCATCCTGCTGCGTCTTTTCAGTGGCCTAGTGCACTTGCTAGGTTTCGACCTCTTGCCTTGTGTGCAGGAATTTGTGTCGAACATTAGAATCAAAAGTGCTACGTATTGTTTGCTTACGTGGCGTACATGGAGAATTGGGGTGCTTCGCTACCCGAACGGTCGTTTCTGGACATAGATCTATACCAATTGGGGTTCCGTAATCACATTTTGGAGATACGGCGCATAAACAGGTATCTTTGGCCAAGGATGGACAAAAAGGGGGTTTGGAGTGAATTAGATGGACTACGGTCGTTTCTGTGCAAGAACGAGTTAGTGTTCCGGACAGGCTATCTGGATAGAGTGTCGAGATCCGGGCACTGTGAGCTAGAAAGCACCAATCGCTAGATGATTGTATTGAATATAGTGCACACGACCGGTGCACACTATGAACCTGGAATCCTTCACGCCCCGATATGCCAATGATGGAACTTGAATAGTCTCGGACAAGAGGTGCCCATTAGGTATTGTGCTTTTGGTGGGGCCGCTGTCATCGGCCTTACCAGCAAAGCCCGTGTTGCCATGCGCCGGCCGTGGACGGATCCACCAACCGCCGAATTAACGGAGCACGAGAGCCAAGTGGATCAGGCACACGGACCATCTCGCTTAATCGAGTTGACCACTGAATGTCGCCGGATTATCGAAGCCCCGCTCCTGCTTTTGACCGCCCAGAGACACAAGTGTAGGGTTCGAAAAACCTACGCCTCACAGAAAATTTCCAGCCCGATCCCTCTGTACTCCACGTCCCGAATTGAATCTGAGTATCTCGACTTCGACCTTCACACCCACCGACCAGATACCCCCATAGGCTAATCGGCAGTCAGACAAAATGGGCAAGGGACTGTAAGTACTTGATACCCAATCCTCATTTTCAATCTCGATATTGTCATCGACGCGATTCGGGATTCTGTTTGTCGCTCGAGCGATTTTGACTTGCCCGCCGCGACGAACTGAAGGAAAATTTCGAAGACAATATTCCAGATCATGATCGAGCCCATTCTCGACACGAACAAATATTCTGACAATGCCCTCACAGCAAGAAGCACCAGAAGCGCCTTAGCGCGCCTTCGCACTGGCTCCTGGACAAGCTGTCCGGAACCTACGCTCCCCGCCCCTCGGCCGGTCCTCACAAGCTTCGCGACTGCTTGCCGCTGATCGTCTTCCTCCGCAACCGCCTCAAGTACGCCCTCAACTTCCGCGAGACCCGCTCCATCCTCATGCAGCGCCTCATCAAGGTCGACGGCAAGGTCCGCACCGACATGACCTACCCCGCCGGCTTCATGGACGTCATCACCATCGACAAGACTGGCGAGAACTTCCGTCTCATCTACGACACCAAGGGCCGCTTCACCGTCCACCGCATCCAGGCCGAGGAGGCCGAGTACAAGCTCGGCAAGGTCAAGCGCGTTCAGCTTGGCCGCGGTGGAATCCCATTCTTGGTCACGCACGATGCGAGAACGTGAGTTTGCACACTCTGCACTGGTTCTGTCAGACATCATTCAGCCGTTGGATCAAGCTTTGGTCGATTCGTCATCACCCAAAATGCTCTCTTGTTCAATTCCTGGAATAAGACTTCCCAATCATATGAAATCCCCTTCCCTTTTGAAGTGGGAGGGAGGCGGAATTGCAACGTCAAAAAGAAGAATATTGGCCGATTACGAAGAAAAGAGATTGGAGCTATACACATCCGACGGCTGTAATGTATCACCCCGTCCGAACCCTCTTTGCTGACTCTTTATCTCTATAGCATCCGCTACCCTGACCCCCTCGTCAAGGTCAACGACACTGTCAAGATCAACCTTGCCACCGGCAAGATTGAGGACTTCATCAAGTTCGACACCGGCTCCATTGCCATGGTCACCGGCGGTCGCAACATGGGTCGTGTCGGTGTCATAACCCACCGTGAGCGCCACGACGGAGGTTTCAACATCGTCCACATCAAGGACGCCATTGACAACACCTTCGCCACCCGTGAGTCCAACGTCTTCGTCATCGGCTCCGAGAAGCCCTGGATCTCCCTGCCCAAGGGCAAGGGTGTCAAGCTCTCCATCGCCGAGGAGCGTGACCGCCGCCGCGCCAACGCCCTCGCCGGCAACTAAGCGTCTTGTCTTCCTCTTCTACGAAATGATGAAGGTTGCGCATGAGTCTGCTGCGTGTGCTGCAGCCAGGCTGCTCCGAAAGGTGACACCTCGGCTGCATTGCTACACACTTTCGTGAATGTCTCTTCTCGGGGACGGAAACGGTTATTTGGGTCGGGCAAATGGGATTGAGCATGATCAAAAAAATTACGGAGTCTAGGGCTGATTTTAGAGTTGTCGGCTTCGACTAACCCTGCAGATAGCTGCGGCCAATACCAAGCCATTGAAGGTCACTCTTCCGCCCAATCTTGAGTTCCCATATGCCTCGCTCCGTGATGTTGTCTTGTGAAAACATCGTATCCTACCTCCACCTGGGAGACTGCGACGTAATCACGTACCATTGCACTCTTGACGGATTGTTGTCCGCTGCGTAACGTCTCTTGGTGTCTATTGATTCAGAACTGGCCACATAGAAGTGAAAACCGCACAGCACAGGCTTCCCAAGTCTTGACAATTAACGTAACTCGATAAACATTGTGGCTAGCGTGCAGACCCATAGGTTTTACAAAGTGATTCGATGTATTCACTTTCGCAACGTCCTCACGGGAATCCATTAGAGGCTTTCCCCCCATGCAGCTTGCCCTCGGAGATAACATCTGCCAGACAAACAATCATGGACCCCTCCATAAAGCCTTCCACTAGCAGCACGTCCTTACCTCGACGCATCAGCCATAAACCACTCACCACCCCAATATATACCTGCCCGCTAGGTAATTCTCATCTTACCATGCACCGACCTTTCCCCATGCTCAACTCCCAAGGAAGAGGGAAGCGCGGATTATACTTTGCCAAAGCACACAGCCATCGAGAGGAAGCGACAAAGTAGAGCGAAGGACAGAAAAGGGCCGCAGTCACATCGCCAAGTTTCCCGAGGGGCCCAAAACCAGTCGACCACTAAGCCCACACGGAAAACCACGACCGCACAGTAGGTAACCGGTCTCGTGCCCTCTGCTGCATGCTTGTATGACGCAGGCTCACCCCGGCAGTCCACGTTTGGTCTACAGCCACGAGATCGTTTGGACATAGGTACTGTGCAGCATTCTTACATACACACACACACACACACACACACACACACACACACACACACACACACACTCATTCTCCAAGGTGTGTGCGTATGTCTACCTCGAACCTGCTGTGGATGATTGCGGGGGAGGAGAAGGAGCGGGAACCAATTCCCAGGCAGCAGGATGCGAGTAGGGTAGCTACCTTAGGTAATTTTGTCTACCCCAGTGCAAGTTCTCACCGTGACACACCTCAAATCGATTGGTCATTGCATTACGAAAGGGGGCAGTAACTCTTCGGTTTTGCTGTCGAAGGGGTACTGCATATCTCTCCCCGAGGAGGAAGAAGGGGGGGGGGGGGGGGGGGGGGGGGGGGGGGGGTGGTCGTTCCTTTTTTGTGTTTTTTGTCTCCCCCTTTTTTGGGGCGTTGTCTTCCTGGGCGGGGGGGGGGGGGGGGGGGGGGGGGGGGGGGGGGGGGGGGGGGGGGGGGGGGAGGCGAGATTCTCGTCCTCTTTGAGAATGTTTCGATACCCCGACTTTTTGGGGCCTGATCCTGCTTCCGGGGTAAAGGGGCTGTCTGAGAACTTAGGTACAACGACGGTGAGCAGAATGGCTCTATGGCGGTTTCGTCATAACTCACAATCGTGGTTCGCAAGCCCGAGAGGCGAAGCATTTCCAACGAGGCGGCTTGTGCCTGAGCCAAAGAAGTCACTACAGCTGATCCCAAATCAACCTGCTGACACGGTTTGCCAGTTTGTATTAGAAGAGAGGGGTACGACACAGCCTCCGTCTCTCATGATTGTTTACTGCTCAACGTCTGAGCTGACGAACAATGTAGATATTTCATGTTTTTGAGTTCTTCGTGACCTGAACTGAAGGGCAGCTGAAGCATCCGCAGTATCTCCCGGCTACCAGCTTCTCGTTGTCTAAATTGTTTTACGTTTGTGGAGGTGGAACATCCCCCCCCGCCATCGTGGTCACTCAACCCCGCCGTAACGCACGCACTGCCAGAACCCACCAGCAGAGTCTAGCCTCGGAGCCGACGTGCTACCAGCCTACCACGCTGGGCGGTGAACGAAACATCAGACTAACCTGCCAAGTCCCTCAAGACTCTTGGGGCAATCTTGAAAAGACATCAATACTCCGGCTTGAAGTCCAGTGGAACACGTTGAAGGTTCAGAACGAAGCATAAGCGTTATTGGCTGAAAGCTACCTTGGTTCGGTTCGTTCAATGGGAGGGACCCTGGACACGCCCAGCTAGGCTTTGGCAAGAAAGGAACACCACCAGGTAGGCGGCGAACGACATGCCTTCCGGCGACTTTGCCGCCTTATGTGAGACACAGGCAACCAGTCAGGAGTGTGCGGGGGAATACGATGCAGCTCCCCCGGGCACGGGGCGTTGTTTCTTTGCTTTGTTCTAGAATCCGCATGTTTGTACGCTACGGAGACTCCACGATATGTGGACCGTCAAGCAAGCGTTCTCGTGGTTGGCGGCAGCTTCGATCAGGGTTCGGGATTTCCATGGCGCGTTGAGATTGATCAAATCCATCAGAGCAGGCAGACATTGTTAGGCGAAAGTCCAAGGCTATCATACCATCGCTAGCTGACATTGATAATAGCGCGGATTACGACTGTGAGATGGTCTCCGTGATGCTGGTTGACTCTCGGTAGAGGAATTATGAGAAGGAAAAGCCCTGCGAGAGGCTCTCCTGGCCTGGGCATTCCGACTTCCGACCCTGGCCTGAGTACCTGGAAGTCCATGCAGCATCCAGGCTACCTTGATTTAGACCGATGATCGAATCTCATCGATTCTTGGGGTCGCATGGCTAGCAGCAAGGGGGGTTGCGTTACAGGCTTGCGGCGTGGGAGGCACGCATCCACTGATGCACTGAAAATCCTTTGGGCAGGTCGACAGGAGGGCTGAGCGGGCGTTGAAAGAGTGGCGGTTTGTCATCGGAAGCCGCACACTTTGGAGATGAGAATTCCTTTTCGTGACCATTAAACATTCCGCTGTCTTGCTTGCAATAGAAGAGAACAGTATGTCTCATTGCTTTAACAGAGTGTAATGGTTCCGCAAAGCCATAGTCTCACCGCGTGTGACGTCCGGTCTGGGGTATGCACCTCGGACGCATCGCTGACATAACTTGAACTCTGAATGATGTCTCCAAATAAATAGTAGCTGAGGTGGTGGTCGGGGTCAATGTAATTGCTTACCACCTCCGCCCGTAACGAGTACTTGGGACACCATTGAGCTTATGCCAACCTGTCTTCTGGAGGTCAGATGACAGAAATGTCATCTACTGCAGATGGAACGAGAGGCTGAGCTGCTTTGCCTGACTGCTTCGTCGCATACTGTGTAGGCATCTACCTACTCAGTGCTACTGTGGGTTCTGTTATCTTGGCCTCGGAAAACCTCCGTGTCGGCGCTGCCATCGGGAACGGACTTCCGGGGCACACTCAGTGGGTGGGACAGCCAGCACCCAAGGTCCTCATCTCGGAATACTTCTCTTCGTACAGTTTCCGCTGAAAGACTGCAGACCCCATGCCCGCCCTTGATCCACCAGGCGAGTGCGACCTCGCAGTGGGTTGCCTTCTGTGAGAGAATGTCCAGAAACCTGCATTCATATCCACAGGTGAGGAGGCATATTCCAGCCGGCAAGCGGCACCCTCACGAACGTCTTGTTTGGCTGGCCCCGGAAGCCAACGGCCTGCGTCCTCGGCGGTCACCGTGGGCCACCGTTACCCCTCGTGCGAGACCCACTGCGGACTCTACACCGACCAGGCCGGGGCGCGGGGGTTCGTCAGAAATCAGGGCTCTTTTGTCGCTCACAAGAGGCTGGAAATCATGGTCATGGGAAGAGATTGAAATTTTCTCGGCCCCCTGTACCCATGCTGTTCGTTGGGGGTACGCCAGCTCGCCTGCATTTTCTGCGTCAGTGGCATCTCGAGTCTGTCAGGCTTCATCAGTATTGCCCTTCTCCGTCTCACCGTCGTACAACTCAAGGGCAGCAGGGCACGAAGTCCGTCAGCCTTCCGAACTCGACATTCGATTCGCTTGCCAGTGGTAATTTGTGGCTGCCGTTGCCGTGAACTTCAGTTACGTCGGTGAGAAGTCCAATTCAAAGAGTGGGATGCTGTTGGTAATCAGATTTCCAGTAGACCAACTGCGGAAGGTTGTTGCTGCCCCCCATCCATCGTAGCTTGAGCCACCCCACGAAACGGGGGTCACACCTGCATCACAACCCAGCATCAGTTCCTACTGATGACGTGAAAGGCTCTACCTTGGTCCATTATCGAGCTCGTGTCCATGCTCACTCAGACCTTCGATGCTGGCCTCCTTTTTCGCATCAACTCCGATGACACTGTTTCTGTTGCCGATTAGTTCATTTTCGAGCCCTCAGTCACCCAGCGTCGCCGAGAAACGCTGAGCTACACCACGCCCGGAGAGGTCGCGAATCTGTATCGAACCTGTTCGTCTATCTTCGCCTTGTCGCTCCGCGGGGAAACATACCGTTCACCGAGAACATCGACGACTTCGGATTGTTTCAGCTTCGGCATTTTCCCCGCCTGTCCCCGGATCCAGTCCTCATTGTTGTGTCTTTACGGAGTAGTAACAACATGGCAAATCCAAGCTCGCCGCTCCACATGGAAAGCTTGCCTGGACCGGTGCTAGTCAAGCGAGGTATTGCAAAGTACCTCATCGTGGAAAAGTCCAGAGTCTTACCCCCGCTGACAACTCAGGGCTACCACCTTTGCTCACTCGCTAGCCATGCTTCTGTCTTCCTAGCCCGCCGGCTCTTGACTTCTTGACTTTTTGGGCCTGTTTTCCCCTTCTCCAGTGTCTTGATTGGTTGCAAGAACGTCGTCTCGCACCCACTCCATCTGGCTTGTCTGCACCTTGTTCCCAATGTGGGATGCGGTACGCCCAGGTACTTGACGTCTGGGTCATGCTCTCAACTTCTTCCACAAAAAATGAGCAGAGGCATCGTTGTTAAAGGCGAAGGGCCCCGTTGTCATCCACCATACCCACTTGCCCCAACACTCAACTTCTTAGCTTGCTTCGTCGGCGATTGCGACATTACCCGTTGATTGGGATATGTGGTCGACGATTTCGCTCGCTTCCGGAATATAAACACATCGTCTTCCTCTTTTTGCTAGATTCACCGTCCCGACTTTGGTTGCCACGGACTCGTTTTCGCGCTATACTTGGACGCTTTTGGCAAAGGGCCATTCGGTAGATCTCTGTATCGTCATCATTTGACAAACTGATATCTGGTCGACTTTCACATCGTCCTATACTCCGGGCATCAGAAAACCCTTTTCACAATTCACAGTGCGATTCGAAGTTACTGGCACAAAATCAGAAGTAGCGCAGGCCGATATCAACCTCGAACGCCGACGCAAGCCATCTCGCCGACGCAACCCACCACTAAACCCTGTTCATTCCAGCATCTTACCCTGGTCGACGACCTCTTGGCCAATAACAGACTTTCTCTTCGAGGAATCCGATTTGTGTCCGTGTAGATGGCTTTCATCCCCTGCATGCCGGTCAAACTCTCTGCGAGGCCCCTCCTGAGCCATGGCTTGAGGGGCCGACTCGCTGGGCCCGCTCTCCATGCCGGCCGGAGCTTTTCGACCACGACCACCCGGCGAAGCAGCCCCCGGGCGGCCAGCTCCGAAGGTTCAGCCAACACCTCGCAAAGTGGTTGGCATGGTAATTCAGTTTGGGCTGTTGCTTTAGCCGCCGGTGCCGTTGGCTGGGGTCTTGCTAGTTCGACAAGGGACAATTCTGCCACCGCTGGCTTTCTTCCTCTTGGTAGCGGCCTGCTTCCTATAGACGGTCTGTCTCGCCCTGTGACTTATGCAAGCATGGCCGAAATGGAGCAGGTATTCGCATCCTATCATGAGAATGACCTCCGCCTCTAACTTGGTGTGTAGGCCTTGAAGGAGATTCGAAAGGAGCTGGGTGGCGAGGATATCATCTCCACGGATCCCGACGACTTGCATGCTCATGGGTATTCTGAATGGTCCTCGACCAATCCTGATGGCCTTCCGGTTGCTGTCGCATACCCGCGATCAACAGAGCAGGTGGCGACGATTGCACGAGTATGCTTCAAGTACAACGTTCCCATCATTCCTTACTCGGGTGGTTCCAGTCTGGAAGGGAACTTCTCGGCACCATACGGAGGAATCAGCGTCGACTTTGCCTTTATGGACCAGATTCTCTCCTTCAATAAGGATGATATGGACATTGTTGTTCAGCCGAGTATCGGATGGCAAGACTTGAACGAAAAATTGGCAAAAATGGAGAGCGGTCTCTTCTTCCCTATCGACCCTGGTAAGCCAAAAATCAGCGCAGGATCTTCCATAAAAACAGATATTTAGGACTGACGACAAAACAGGCCCAAGCGCAAAGATTGGCGGAATGATCGGTACAAATTGCTCAGGGACTAACGCCGTTAGATACGGAACCATGAAGGATTGGGTAATCAACCTTACCGTTGTCTTGGCAGACGGAACTGTGGTCAAGACTCGGAGACGACCAAGGAAGTCTTCCGCCGGCTACAATCTGAATGGACTGTTCGTAGGATCTGAGGGAACACTAGGCCTTGTAACTGAAGGTGAGTCGGAACAGGCAAATGACCTGGTCCAGCTTGTTACTGCTTCCTTGAGTGTTTGCTGACCGCTTCCAGCAACCCTGAAGCTCACTGTTGTGCCCGAAGACTTCTCGGTCGCTGTGGTTACATTCCCCAGTATCAGAGACGCTGCTGCAGCTGCAGCCGAAGTCATGCGCAATGGTATTCCTGTGGCTGCGATGGAAATCATGGACGAGGTTCAGATGAAGGTTGTCAACTTGGGTGGCGCAACAGCGCCTCGCGTTTGGCAGGAACTCCCGACCCTGTTCTTCAAGTTCTCCGGTACCAAAGCCGGTGTCAAGGAGAACATTGGTCTCGTTCAGAAGATCACCAAGAATCACAAGGGCGGTAACTTCGAGTTCGCAAAGGACGCGCTCGAGCAGAAGTTGCTTTGGTCTGCCCGGAAAGAGTCACTGTGGTCAATGCTGGCCCTTCGTAAGGACGGTGAAGAAGTTTGTGAGTAGCTTGCCCTATTTCTTGGTCAGTATGAGCATCCTGAGACTAACGATGTGTAGGGAGTACGGATGTCGCTGTTCCCTTCAGCCGTCTGGCCGACCTCATCGAGATCAGCAAGAAGGAGATGGACGACATGGGGCTGTTTGCAAGTATTCTTGGCCACATCGGCGACGGTAACTTCCACGAAAGTATCATCTACAACCGGACGATCCCTGAAGAGCGAGAAAAGGTCGAGAGGTGCGTCCACAACATGGTCAAGCGAGCAATAGATATGGATGGAACGTGTACGGGTGAGCATTCGATCGGTTGGGGCAAGAAAGAGTCTCTGCTCCTCGAAGTCGGCTCCGACACCCTCGACGTAATGAAGTCGATCAAGCGTGCGCTCGATCCGAAATGGATCATGAACCCCGGAAAAATCATGGACATTCCCGAGGGCTCAAGGACGAACCAAGGTTCCTCGGTATAGCTATGAGGCCCGTTGACATGAGATGTCACTAAGAGCGGTTGCCATCGCCAAAGCTTTGGCGATTCTCATCAAAAAAACGACTGTGTAGGGCTGCGTAAGGACGTCATGGAAGATCTACCATCACACAAGCCTTTGGGATTGGACTTATGTGGATTGTTCTCTGATCTGCTGCCCAGAATGTGTTACTTAGGTGCCTGAAACGACCAGAAAGGTGACTATACCAAGAACAAGATCGAAAAATTGTTAGAGAGGCATGCCGTTATTTTGCTTGATAAACACTGAATGCCAGACTGTGGTCTTCGACTCACCAGGAGCTATTCATGTCGTTGCGGCTGTGTTGCTGTTCCAGTCCACAGGAAGCAAGGACCAAAAGCTCAGTCGCAACGAGATACGGATAATGATTAAAATTGAGATGAGATTTAAATCTAATATCAGAGCAAACATCCGATGACAATGATGTGCAGAGTCTAAAGTGGGCAACCGAGTAAGGAGATGGAATGAGGGCGGGCAATCGAGCCATGATTGAATTTGGAGATTGCGTTGGGTTGCGGGTAGCTGCATGCAAAGTGCTTGGGCAAAGAAAATTCGAAAACTTAAGCAAGTTCAATCCAGGAATGGTTGACCTGAGGAAAGAGAGACCGGAGTGAATTGCCTGGTTCTCGCTCCTTCTTCATAGGCACCTCAAGTGCCGCGGGATCAGGGTGCCTTCCTTACCTCGACTTTACCCCCAGCCTTCTATTGTCCCCATCCTCCGCGCCCGTCTTTGCCCTTCCAATTGAACTCACCCTTCGAGCCTTCGACTTCGACTTCGATCTTCCCTTCTGCCTTCATCTAAGACACTCCGCCCAGGCTATCTTGTCGAGAGCCAACCCGTTCAAGTACATACCCGCAGCTCATAGCTGTTTTACGAAATACGTCCTCAGCTTAGCGAACAACCACCCAAGAAAACAAACCTGCTCGTACACCATCAGGCAGGTACACTTCAATTATTAATTTTTCAATTGAAACTTGCGGGATATAATAACCAACTCTGCTAACCTTGGCTTCTAGCATACAGTCCGTGTCATGGGAGAAGCAGATGAACCTTGGCGAACATGGCCGGAATTCAGGCTGAAGGTTCGTGGCCTTCCTGAAGCCGTTGATCTATCTGAGCTATACGACTCCTTCCAACAGTATGGAAGTATCTCTTTGCTAGAGATCGGAGAGAACCGGAAAGGCCAACGCGATGGATACGCCCTGGTTCGTTTTGAGCCTCCGCCCAAAGTCAACTTCTGGTCGTCAGGATTCCATATCGTCCGGTACAAGGGAGGCAAGAGCGCCCGTGTGATTCTCCAGACTTTCCGACCGCCTCATGAGACATACACCAATCTGATAAAGAGTCCCTCAAACCCCAATATCTGGTTCGATTCCAAGATGACACTTGAGGCGGAACGTATGGACTTTGGCACGCGCTTACAGGAGAAGGAGATGATGGTTTTTAAATCCGTGCATAATGGCGTGCGCATCGACATGAGTTTGACCAAGAAGAAGCTTACTCTTCACTTTGATACTTGTCCTGTGGACTCATCAGAAGACCAGAACGGTGACGACGACGACGAGATATTTCACCACAAGTGCGGAATCGAGTTCGCCCGCCTCACTAGTGTTTATCGAGTCGACCGAGATGAAGACATACTTCTGGTCATACCGTTAGAGCTTCCACCTATGTTCTGGACGAAGGCAAGCAGGAAGATGCGAAGCAAGATGGCCGCGGGCAAGACTTCATGGGGCATTACGGACATGTGGGGAAGACGCACAGTCATATTGCACAATGATCAACTGCCGAAAGACTTTCCAATTACACTTCAGTCAGACTTCGAAGATCCTGACTTCATCAATACTGGTCGCTGGACAACTTATAGATTCGCGATCCCAAAAGCTGGCAACGGCACTCTGGAGAAATTCCTGCAGGCTTTAGAGGCCCACAACATCACGGCCATTACTGTAGAGCACTTCGCGACTACCTCTTCGCGACCTCCTCTGCTCGGTACTGTGTTTAGAGCCCAAGCTACCGACAGTCGATTGAGATCTTTTGACCCTGATTCCGATAATCACCACTTGCCCTTCGAGGTCCACTACCAGCTTGAGGTCTGTATCTCACGGGGTATTCTATCAGAGTACTCCATTAACCAGGCATTCATCGACCGACTGCGTCAGATGGACAAGGACCGGGCAAAGTGGATGCTCGAGTACTTTGCGGATCAAGGAAAAAGGGAATGGAACCCGATGGAGATGTTTGGGAGTGAAGAGGCTGCTCTTTACTTTCCCGGCATGAGTATGCCATACTACTGCACCACGATCCGAAAGGTCATTGTCACACCATCGACCATGCACCTTTGTTCTCCAAGCGTCGAATCCTCCAACAGAGTATTGCGAAAGTATAACTCTTATCAAGACCGCTTCTTGAGAGTTCAATTCACGGACGAGCTGTACAGAGGCAAGGTCTACAGCGATGCAGGCAACGAAATCCACCACCGCATTTACCGTGCCCTAAAACAAGGCATCAAGATTGGCAACCGCACCTACGAATTCCTCGCGTTTGGAAACTCGCAAATTCGAGAGTGCGCTGCCTACTTCTTCTGTCCGACCGATCATCTTTCATGCGATCAGATCCGAGACTGGATGGGGCACTTCAACCATATCAAAAATGTCGCCAAATACGCTGCTCGTATTGGCCAGTGCTTCTCTACAACGCGAGAAATCCGAGGTGTCACCGTTCCACAGATTGTACAGATGCAAGATATCGAGCGTCAAGGCTATTGCTTCAGCGATGGTGTCGGCAAAATTTCGAAGCTATTGGCCGAAATGGTAGTCCATGAGATGGGCCAGGATACGGTTGGAATACCCTCTGCTTTCCAGTTTCGCATGGGTGGCTGCAAAGGCATGCTGGCTGTCTGGCCTGATGCCAAGGGCCTCAACGTTCATATTCGACCTTCGCAAGAAAAGTTCAGGGCCCAGTTCAACGGCTTAGAGATCATCAAGTTCGCGCAGTTTTCACCAGCCACGCTGAATCGACAAACCATAACCATTCTTACGACGCTCGGTGTCAAGGACAGTCCGATATTGGATCTTGCTGAACAACAAATCCAGGGCTACGAGAAGGCTATGAAAGACCGAGTTGCCGCTGCAAGCTTACTGGGGCAATACATTGACGAGAACATGACATCTCTAACAATCAAAGATCTCGTCTGCTGGGGCTTCATGGATGCAGAGATTCAAGAGCCTTTCGTGCTGACAATTCTGGATCTCTGGCGGATTTGGTCTATGAAGCTGCTGAAGGAAAAGGCTCGCGTGGTCGTCGATCAAAGTGCTTTTCTTCTCGGTTGCCTGGACGAAACAGGCACACTGAGAGGCCACAGCCAGGCAACTGAGGGGAAGAATACCAACAACATCGAGGACTTGCCGCAGATCTTCCTTCGAATTCCGAAACCACAAGATGGCGAATTCTACTGCGTCACCGGCGTGTGCATCGTGGGACGAAACCCTTCACTTCATCCAGGTGATATTCGGGTTGTGGAAGCGGTTGATATCCCTGACCTTCACCACCTCCAGAATGTTGTGGTGTTTCCAAGCACCGGTGATCGAGATGTCCCTAGCATGTGCTCCGGGGGTGACCTCGACGGAGATGATTTCTTCGTCATCTGGAACCAAGACCTCATTCCCCAGAACTGGCACCACAAGCCTATGAACTACATCGCACCCAAGGCCCCGAAACTGAAGCGAGATGTCAAGGTATCAGATCTGAGAACATTCTTCGTTCGTTATATTCAGAACGACTGCCTGGCCAAGGTTGCAACTGCACATCTAGCTCACGCCGATCTCTCTAAACAAGGAGCGAACGACAAGAAATGTGAGTTAATTGTCTGCGAGTAACGATAGATACAAATTAACACCGAGTTTCTAGGCTTGAGGCTGGCAGAGCTGCACTCCAAGGCGGTAGACTACGTCAAAACTGCAGATCCAGCTGAATACCCTGACGAGCTCGATCCTAAACAGTGGCCGCACTTCATGCGCAAATTTAATGCATACAAATCCCAGACTGCGCTTGGCAAGATCTTCGACAGAATCGTTGAGCAGGAGCTCAACCCTCTCTACGACAAGAAGTTTGACGGAAGGGTATTGAGAAGGTTTGAACTGCCCGGAGAACTTCTACAAAAGGCTCGCAAGATCAAAAATCAATACGACACAGCTATGCGTCGTCTCATGAGTCATCGCGACGTTCACACCGAATTCGAAGCATGGACAGGCTTCATCCTGTCAAAACCCCGGGTTGGCAGCGACTACAAGCAGCAAGAGGACATTGGTCGAGAATCAGCGGCACTCAAGCAAAGATTCCGAGAGATTTGCTACACAGAGGCCGGGAGCAGACGGTTCGAAGACTTCGCCCCTTTCGTGGCTGCAATGTATCAAGTGACCGAGCAAGAGGTCAATGCAGCGCTTGCAGACGAGTACGAAGACGAAGATCACAAGCGACAATCGATGCCCCTGATCAGCTTCCCGTGGATCTTTCACTGGATCATGGGGCGCATCGCCACAGGCAAGGTCAAGATCAAGCCTACCGTCGACCCCGAAGCCAAGGCGGTACCCATGAGGTCGTACCCTATTCGTCGATTCGAGCAAGATGACAAGGATGCCCATCAGGAGACTCATCTCGACGACGGCAGAGTGGTGCACCACGGTGACCTATTGGAGGTATTTGAGAGCATCACGAAGGAGGCTTCCGGAGTCTCACCGTCACCCGATGAACGCGATGCTGCTACTGGCCAGGAGGAAGAGATACACGTTGAAGAGGAAGACACTGCCATGGACGCCATGGACCGACTGATGGAGAGTGCCTTGATCTAAGGATAGTGAGGCGCCGGACATGACTTGGTTCTGCTGCGACACGGGCGTTTGACAGGTCATTCCCGTAACGGGAGTCATTAATCATCGACAACGGAGGAGCCGGAGGAGGAGCAGCGATAACGGAGGGGGAGGGCTTTTCTGTGTCACTATTGGGCCTCGATAGTTTCCGAAACAACCCCCATCAGGCGACTCGTCTCTTTATTTTTTGGCTTCTGCCTCATGCAGATAGGTAGACAGGTACAGTTGATGCACAACAATCATCAGGTTCGCTTCTCGACGCACACATCGCCCGTTTCCCAAATGCCCACTGTGACCTTAGGGCCCAGGGGTGGTGGTGGTGAAGTCCCGTTTCCGGCTCGTGTCTTGATTACGGATAGATCCTTGGTTTCACGCACCGATGGAGGGTAGTCAGGCGGGCAGGCGGGTGAGTGAGAGTGGGTATGGGGCTGGTTCACGTTGCGTTGCCGCGGGAAAGTAGCCAGGGCTCAAGGGGGCCCGCGGGGGGGGGGGGGGGGGGGGGGGGGGGGGGGGGGGGGGGGGGGGGGGGGGGGGGGGGGGGGGGGTGGGGGGGGGGGGGGGGGGGGGGGGGGGGGGGGGGGGGGGGGGGGGGGGGGGGGGGGGGGGGGGGGCGAGGAGGAGGAGGAGGAGGAGGAGGAGGTGACATTGAAATGTAGCCCTACCTTCCACGACGTCCGTTCGGGGAGCCGGCGGGACGTTTGCCGGATGTGCAGTGCGTTAGGTTTTCCAGGTTCCATTGCTACCGTTCCCATGCTTCGACAGTCCCCGAAGAAATATCAGGATGAAAAGAGGGGGGGGGGGGGGGGGGGGGGGAAAAAAAAGGGTTTTGGGGGGGGGAGCCCGTAAGAAGGCGTTTCGGAAGGGGCAGGGGGGGGGGGGGGGGGGGCGGGGCGAGCGGGGCGGGGGGGGGGGGGGGAAGGGGGGGGGGGGGGGGGGGGGGGGGGCATGGAAATAGAAGGGATTTCGTGATGGCAGACCGTACGAAGTACGTTCGTAGCAGGCAGCGTGGGGGGGAAAGGGGGTTAGGTAGGTACGCGTTTACTTGGCTGCTCCTCCGAGGCCACCCCTCCGGTGGCCGTCCAATCCGAATTCGTGCGCATCAGTCTAAAAAGGAAGTATTTGGGCGGCACGGCGGCGGCGACGGGCGGGATAGGATTTGAGTAGGAGGATGGGAGGACGATGTATGAGGGACGTTCCAAGAGAAAGAAGGGCCGTATAGACGGGCTTTTCCGGATCGTCAATGTCATCACTTTTTGAAAAGGAACGTCTACTTGGCACACGCGATGTCAATACCGTTTTCACTCTTGGTTGGGGGTTTGAGCACTCGGCGTGTTCCTGGTGGGCCTGACTGAACCGTCTGGATGTAGACAACTGAGGTAGGCATGGAAATGTCGGGTTGCGATTGGGGCATCAGGTTTACTCCATTGTCCACTCCTCTCCCACCGGTAATCCTCCGGTACGAAATGCCACCCATACCTATTTGGCAGCCAGTGTCCATCCTCGCCTTCACCTTGCCTGTGTGACCTACATGTCTCCAACGTCCTTCCCACATGTTCTAGCCAAGCCCGACGACGACGACGACGACGACGGTGACAGACCTGTCTGTTCCGTTCTATTCAGCCCACGTTCGTCCACAACACAGTTGTCGATCAAACGGCGAAGCCTAATCAGGCGCAGCATGCATACAGCGAGATCACTTGACCTAGAGGCCAGCGCACTGTCGAAGTGTATGGTCCCACTTCCAACAGACGTGTTGCAACATTCTGTTCCCACTTCTCCATACGATCCAGCAATATCTGATCAAATAAGAGGGGGACAGTAGGATCCCGCGTACGATTCCGTGGTCGGATGGGGTTCATCATTGTCTTGGGACCCAGGAAAGGGCCGTTCTCAGAGTGGCGTGGCGATGACTGGTACCAATACAGTGGGCTGGGGAACGGGGAGGCGGGCAAGGAAACGGGGGAAAGGCGAGCAAGAAAAGAAACCGAGAACGATGTGTGCTCTCTTCAGCTTCTTTCGTTTGCTCCACGTCCGAGCGGGCATAAAAAGAAGACAAAAGAAGGCGGATCGAGAGGAGGAAATCGAAGTCGAAGTAGAAGCAGAAGCAGAAGAAGACGGGGGGGGGGGGGGGGGGGGTAAGGATGTTGCTTGATGGTTAGATCGCTGATTGCAAATTCCTCTCTCTCCTCTCTCTCTTTCTCACTCCCCTTATTTCTTTACTTCCTGACGCAAAGGTCTGTTCTCAGCACCCACTTCTCGCCTGCGCTGACCTCGCGCCCCTCGTGCTGTTGATAAGTGGAACATGTGTCAGTCTGCAGTGGCCTTCGCTGCGACCAGGTACGGTGGGTGGGGGAAAAAAAGATCAAGGGACAGGCAGGTAGGGTAGGCGGGAGGGATGCAGGGGTTTTGTTGTGCTGCCCAGGTTGCTAGGTGGTACCATGGTGCAGAGTGGACATATCGAGTTTGGTGGTTGGGAGGGGAACTTTGAAGTGATGGGATTGGAGCACAGCCAGAGAAGCGTGAGAAAGGAAGAGGCAGAGAGATGGAGAGGCGAGGCCGCAGCTGAGGTGGGCGTGGTTGGGTCCTCGTTTCGCGCCACGAAAAGCAATGAAGAAAAAAAAAAAGGCACTGGAGAGCGAATTGCCAACGAATACATCGTGGTGGCAACGATCAATGCTGCACAAAAAAACGACAGGTTCAGGTGCATCTGGCTATGGCCATGGTTCGCTCGGGGATCAGGGGAGGACGCATGGAGTTTTTGATAGTACCGAGGACTGAAGGGCTGAAAAATCTGAACAGAAGAGACTTACCAGCATGCAGTCGTCGCCATGCTTGTGTAAGAGGAGCATGCCCGTTTCGAGAGCGACCGGGATCTCCTCCTTAGCGGAGCGGCGGTCGTTGGGGAAGAAGACGGTCTCGCCGCCAACACAGCCCTCGGCGGAAGAGGTAAGATAGAGGAGCAGCGTCCAGGTTGTCTTGCACGTGACGGGTCCGGAGGAGGCGTCGATGTTGAGCGATACCTTGTTGGAATCGTCGTCTGCAAGTGGGGGTTCCAATGGTCAGCCTAGGTCGATCTTGAAGCTGGAGAGGAGGAGGAAGCCTGCACGGAAGACAAGTGAAAAGATACAGAAGAAAAGACTTAGAGCTCAGAAGGGAAAAACACCATAGGGTCGCCGGAAGACAAGGAAAGCATGGTGGCCCTGGTTCTCTCAGTGCCGAGTTTCTTGTTTGGATAGGAAGATGCGAGATGTCGAGGGGCATCGCTGGATCGGACTCGCAGGCTCCCGGACTCAGCTTCCCACATCATCCAGGGGGAGATAACGCCATGAAGCGGATCGAGATGGAACGATCCGCAGGGTTGTGGCTTCTGGGACGAATCGTTGGGTCTCTGGTGCTCGGATGAAAGATCGTGATGACTTGGAGAGTGCAAACAAAAGAGGACTGAGCGGAGGAGACAAGATATCATATATCATAAATGATCATCTGAAGGGTAGATCGTTGGCCCAGACACTTGTTGTGGGTCCCCGAATCGTCTCTCCAAAGGCCAGTGGTTCAACAAATTCACATCTTTCAGCAGGTTTCTCATGCAGAGTCGAAAAGTCACGACCTGCTTCATAGACACGGGTCTTGGATTCGAGGTGGTTGAGACATGCATAGTAAGGGAACCGTGGTAAAAGGTAGTGCCCACGGGAATGGGTCGATGAAGGTAATTGTCATGGGAAGGGGGAGTCGTATGGATCGAGCACGATCAAACCCTCGTACAATCTGCTTAGTGACGGGCATCGTGGCATGTCCACTGGGACGGGGGCAGTGATTTTGCAACGGTCTCGTTACAACCCGACTTCGGGGATCCAGAAGTATCGCTCTGTAGAGAGCAAGCACTTCGTTGGTGTCAGGAGAGTTAGGTAGCTACCCATGGCCGTGTCCCCAAGACAAAGGCTTGTAGAGTTCTGGCACATCGCAGTCTTTGACCAGTGACAAATATGCGCAGCCTATGGCAATCGCGCGAGGACCTCGAAGCACTTGGCCACTGGCCTAGTTGCATAGAGCGGCGGAAATCTTGTTGGTTGACTGGCAGAGTGCCTAGTGCTCCCGGCGCCTGTGGCGTTGGGTGACAAAATAATGATTTGACTAGGAGACTTACAATGTGCATCGAAATACTGGCCCTTGGAGTAACGATAGATGCGAATATTGGGATTCAGACCAACGACTTCACCGCCCCTAGAGCAATCGATCCACGTTAGCAAGTCTCATGACAAGCCTTTAGCTTTAGCGAAAAGACCTCTACGCGAGCGGTTTCTTCTTCTGCGTGGGTTTCATGTTTGTTATAACTGTTTTTGGACGTAGGTATAATTTGATTGTGCGCAGACGCTGGCGGATCTAGCCGGAAGCGCATGGGATGCGTTGTTCGTGGCCAGGGTGCATTCGGAGGGCCGGGGGATGGGTAGGCAAGGTAGGGACTAGGGGAGTTGGAACAGAAGACAGTGGACTCACCATAAACCCTGAATGTCTTCTTGAGCAAGCGATTCGCGCAGTCCAGTCTCCGTCCACAGGCGTTGAGCAAAGGCAGCATCCTGCACTTGAAAACGGTCATTCACTCTAACCGCTTCTCCCCGCTTAGGCCGACCAGGGGTGGTGATCAGCGGTAAACCCCTCAGAAATGTGACATAGGAACTGCAGAGGGATTTTGGCCAAAAGTTGCGAATCAGGACGACCTTGTCCGGGCAAGAAGCGAGCTGGTCGGCAGCCAGATCGGTAACCGGTAACGGCGGTTTGAATTGGGGCCATGCGGGCGGTGCGGCAGGAATCGAGGCGATTGTGGTCAACTTTGCGTTGCCGCCGCCATTGTTAGTTCCAAGGCCGGCCTTTGTCTTGCCGGCGGTTGAGTTTTTGGGTTTCCCCATGGTATTTGGCTTATTCCCCACGGTATACCGATAGGGTTCGTGCTGTCCCGTATGTACAGAAGAACGGGACGTGTTTCTCGGGATGATGTGCAGCGGGCCAAGTAATATCAGGTGGCTTATGGTTCCTGACGGCTGTCTGGGACACAACTGAGGCTCCCGCTACTATGTAGCAAAGTGGCGTGGCAGAGAAGGGAGGGGTGGACGCCGACAGGCTGGTCTTTGCGAGAGACGTTGGACAGGGTCAAGTTCGTATGTCAAGCGGTTGATTGGCTGTTGAATATTGGCCCAATCGAGTCTGCAAATCGTTGTCGCGCTTGGTTTTGTGCTCCGAGAGATGCCGTTGGAGCCCTGATGATCAACCCACGTGAGAGCTAGCGGGGGTAAGCCAGGATGAGGGATGCTGAGGGTGGGACCGCGATTCGTCGGCTGGCTGAACCCTTTGGCGATGACGTCTAATCTCTCGGCAGATTGGGGGTTTCGTGCGTAGGGAGAAATATAACTTTGTGGGCAGCAGTCTGCAGAAAGAAAAGAGAATGATGCTGACGTTGAGTGGTTCGTGATGGATGGAAGTGGGCTCAAATGATGCAGGCGCTAAGGTACCTTATCCATAAGGTAGGTGCTAAAGGTAAGGTAGGTACTCCGTACGGAGTAGGTGGGTGGTAGCCTTGTGTGGCCCAGGTGGTTGTACTGTGTGCGGCTTACAGTGTGGACGGTGCTCTCGATGGCGTGTGCGGCGTGCCATCCTGGGAAGCCGCGCCTTACCCGACCGCCGCCGCTTCCATTTCTGAGATCCCCCGTGGACCCATGCCAGAGTGGATCCCATCTTCTCCGGGGGCCCGGGGGAGACGCCGCCGGGACCAGGGCCTGGCGATGGATGGGCAGCGCTAAGCATTGGTCTCGCTCGATCTTGAGAATCGCCTTTTCTTCCTCCCACTGAACCTGAGCCCCCCTGCCTTGTCCTACCTTTCGTCATATATCAAACAGCCAGCCTCCGTCTCCCTATGTAACTTTTCATCAGAAAGTGACAATTGATCAAAAATCCCATTTCCCCTCTGCCATGTCTGGGTCTTCCTTGACATCTTCGGTATTCGTGACTAAAGCCTGCATCGTGTGGCGTGCTCCTAGCAAATACGACTTAGATTCGCACGCATCCATTTCCTCTCTGTCGGATTCCAGTCTGTGCGCAGCGTCCCGTCGCTTTGGCGCCATATCCTGTCGGCTCTCGCGACCTGGAGCTTGCTAAAATTGACCGCAATGCTGGAACGTAAGAACAGCCGATGGGAGGGAAAAGGCGGCGGTTACCAAGTAGATAGGGTGCGACGGGGAAAGACCCCCGACGGTGTTTTAGCAAACTTTCGGCAACGCGGTTGCTCCCGTCGCCCTTCGAAACTTCGGTCGTACAAGTTTGCGTGTCTTTGGGGTGGCCCGTTAGGCGATCGGATCATTGCATATCAAACGGCACTTGTTGATGGCTGATAGGCAAACATTGAACTTGGCCGGCATAGCACGGCCGCATTGGCCCATCGAATCGATCTGACAATAACACGATGCAATTTGGCAATCTGATCTGTGACCCAGTGTTGTGGTAAAGGAACCGTGGCACCCCAGGTTCGAAAAGTACGATAAACTCGCGCCTCGGCGATCGCGGAGATTCCCACCTGCACTGCACTGCATATCGAAAAAAATCTGGTCCTTTGCTAAAATCCCTCATCAACAGCAGCAACTTGGATTTCACCAAGAGAAATCTTCTGCTGTGGATAGGCGTCACTTTCGGCTGGATCCTCGACGTAATTGGGTGCTGACTTCGTGACTATTGCCTTTCCTGGCTGAGGCGCTAGATCTCGTAACAAGTGATATATGACAGGACCCGACGAGTTGTAGGCTTGTCGCGTCACAAAACCTGCCAACCTCCTGATTGATTTCTGCACATCTGACTTCGTCACTCGCTTTGACCTTGAAGAACAGGACTCATCCTTGTTCGTCGCAAGAGAGTTGTCTCGCGCTGTAAGTCGTCTCCCTCATAATGCGAGACTGCAGGTATCCTTCTTTGACCATGAAGAAGACAATCAACGTGTGATGAAACCGAGTTTGACCTGAGACAATCCGGTCAATTTGGAACTCGTCAGGAAACGTGAGCCAACACATGTCTCCCATCCAACTCAATTGCGGCTTGTTGGTCTTGGAGTGTTTGTCAAACCAGGCGCCCGACTGTCGGGACGCCCTTCTCCTTGATCGAGCGTACGGAGTAAGGTATGTTGAGGGAGGGGAGCTCTGCCGTAGTCCCCACAGACGACGACTGGCAGCGCACCCCGCTGACGATGCTTTTGGGCGATGTGCTATATCTCATTTTGCGACTGAATCCGAAATCACATCTCACGAACATGAATGCGATGACTTCACCCACTTTGTGCCCATTCGGATCCCACCCCATGAGCACATGATGCCTCGACCCAGTGTTTTCATCATTTTGCAGATTCTCAACCTGATGCGCCCGTCCACGGCCTAGATCGCTCTGGTTCTGCACGAAAACCACAATCGCAATCTACCCAGTTCCTTGTCATCGTAGCACTACACAGTATTGACGACAACGTAACGGCGGTATTGTTGCTTTCGGGCTTGTGTGAGGTGCGGCCGGTCCAAACAAGGGTCGGGAGCTAGGCAAGAGATGGTATTCCACATGCGAATGGACTGTTGTAAGTTTATTGTGGTGACATCGCATCGGGTATCAGCAGGATCAAGTGCTTGTCGTCTTCAGCATAAGGTGAATGAAGAATCCGATTTTCAAAAGGCGGCCAGCCAGAAAGGTGTCGTCGATAACGATCGCGTTTGGTGTTACTGTACTATTTGGACGTTTGCCGAGCCTGCCTGCATTGGGCGCCTTTTGCCAGCCATCGCGCGCATGCGCTGGGGAACCCAGCAGCTTGGTGCAACCAAAAACCGACAGCGTGTCACGAAATCGTCAGAACCCATCAGCGATCCAGCAATCAAGATCTCGGACAATCGATCGCTGCCGAGACAAGCATCTCTTCACGTCTGTTTGCAGTTGGCGAATGAAGGCATCCGAGCTGGGGACATGAGTCGTAAAACAAGTAGGCCCGTGAGGCGTCGATGGCGTGTAAGTGCAGGTAGTTGAGAAACGACACTTGATCTGTCATTTTGACGGTCTTTGCACAGGTACTTGTTGCTGGAAAGCCTTTGAGCATCCAGTGGACAAGTGGAATAGGCGGCGGGGTCTAGGCATCTCGCCAGATGCAGCCATCAGCGAAGCTGGGCAGGCCCCGGGGAAGGCATCCGACCATCTGACTGGCATGTCATCTGCAGGTGATTTCAACTGATGGGAGCAGCCGTTGCAATGTGGGCTGTCATCCCAAGATGGGGGGGGGGAGGCAGATTGGTCGTATCTTGCGGGCCATTTTGATTGGGCATCGTAATCATGGGGAGAGCCGTGTGCCATTGCTCGACAAGGGCTTTAGCGCAGCCATCTGTTCCGTAGCGCCATGGAGCATATTAGACCGCTGCGACTGCCAGCAGGTCATCTGCAGAGGCCGGAGGGGAGGCCGGATGGCTTTCGCGGACGCAATCTTGAGGTTTCCGCCCTTCTTAATATGCCGTCCACGCTGTGGCTTGGCTGCCGCAGTTGTAGTTGCAATGGCAAGGTACCTGACGAGTCTGGATGCGTGGCTTCTGGAAGTTGTGTATGTGGTGTTGACGGTGGGCCAACATGCATTTCGTCCGTAGCGAACGGTAGCATTTCGCGAGTCGCCAGCATGCCGCGAAATTGCAAGATACAGATACGAGGGTAAGGAGGGTATTGACAAGAGATTTTTTTTTTTTTTTTTTCAATTTCAGTTGGGTGAATTCGTTTGTGTCATTGTCTTCTTCTCCTGCGATTGCTGATGGGGAGATGTAGAAGCAAGACACCACCACGCTGAGGGAGAGAAGGAGATGAGATCGAAGCCCAGGAGCATCGCTGTAACCTGGAAGGTACGTCGATTGGAACCCTTGGCCGGCACTGAAGCCGATGCGTTGCGGTATACGTACCTGACTTACATAATGCACACAGCTCACAGCCCGCTTAGTTGCCCGTCAAAGGTGTATGGACCAAACGGAACGCAAGGTCTGTTTTGTTGCATATACAGGTACAGGGCACGAAAATTTTAGTGGCGGGAACTTCCTTTCCCCGACTTCCAATTCAGAGGAGCTCCCAAGTCTGTCCCGCCAGAGCTCCGCTTTACCTCCCCAGTCTCTCAACACCAACCGCGCAAGGGACTCCATCGACACCCGTCTCGATCAATTGAACCGGCAGATGCCGTTCTGAGCTTGGTGAGCTGCTCCGAGAATGCCACGATGTTTTTGTTTTGTCTAACAGTAGTTTCAATGGAAAGGGGTATAATCCGATGCTCGCGCAACTCTCCCCTTCCGCCATGGCTTCCCAGAATGAGTCGCCTGACACTCGCCCGACGCGGTCGCAGGCCCAGCCAACATCCTCACCTTTCCAATCGAGAGCCGCGAAACAACTTGGCCTCTTTTTCGCCGGCGCCGGCTTCTTCGTATTTTCGGCAATGGTTACCCGACGCTCCGTGGCCCGCAAACAACTCGCCGCCTTCCCGAAATTCTATCAGCCTAGCCACTATGCTGCGGGCAAACAAGGGAATCCAGAGGGTGGCATGATTGCCGTCGAGGCTTTGAACCTGGCCACACTGAATGTCATGAGCTTCGCAATCATGATGACTGGTGGTGCTGCTTGGGCATTTGACGTGTCTTCGGTCGACGACTTGAGAGAGATGGCTAGGAGAAGCATCCGTGGAGCGGCTGGCCAGACGGACGAGGCGGCTGAGAAGGAGTTCGAAGAATGGGCTGCAAATATTTTGACAAAGTTCGGCAAGATGCCGGAAGAGAGCAAAAAACAAGACGACACAAATACCGAGGCCGATTCAAAGACAAGCAAGTAAGGACGGCGAAGTGGCTCCTTCTAGGCCATGCTTATCCTCTCTGTCGCGAGATGCGGACGCTCCCTGGGCAAGCCTCGCATTTGGTTGCTACCAGATCGTTTCCGCCGCGACAAATGTACAATTGATAAGGCGAATATCGCCAGATAAGACACATCTCACCATCAAGCGACTGAACAGCTAGTACTGCCCGCTCTGAGCTAGCATTTCTACCCAGCAAGAGTGCTGGCTTTCGTGAGCAAGCGAGACCGGACGGGGTCTATCGAAATGAAAAAAGCCACCAAGATGGCGGTGTTGACTTTGGTCTCAACCTGTGGCGGAAATTCGGTGGCCTCGGTCCATGTCTACAACGGGGCTCTGGGTTCTGCACCGCGGCGTTCCTGGCAGCATACGGATAGGGTGATTAGTTATGCTGTCTCGGAGCCAAGTCGGAGCCCCCAATTTGTGGACCGCAAAGACTCGATAACTTCATGGGAGAAAGGGGCTTAAGCCCATGTTCGACTTGTGAAATCTGGCGGGGTCACCGCTTAGAAGCTAGTGGCTGAGGTTTTGCAGGCGTCCGGCTACTCCACGTCCGCGCAGTCTGGATGGTGTTCCGGCATGGTCGAACAACCAATGGCGTGTCTCGCCCTATCACTTCTCAGAATTTTGTGTTCCATGTTCATGACATTTCTTTTGAAATGAGTCTCTCTGTCTGCACCGAACAAGCGCCATGATATGCTGCCGCGAAGGATTTCCAGCTATTCAGACAGCGTCAATGGCGTTAAAAAAGTCTGACAGTTGGATACAGTTGTCGTAGATGATGCCTTTTTCCTGCTTCCGAGATGTTTGACTCGAATCTCTTTCTTATGTCGACTACCATTGATGATCCAAGTCCAAGTGGCCAAAGACGAGAGACGTGGACGATACGAACTGGCTGAAAGCCATGTTCCGATACACAATGGTGCTTGGTACGCAATTGCGAAGGCACTGGCTGGCTTACACAACCGTACACAACCACACAAGCGTGACAAGCCAGTTCAAAGCAGCCAGCCAGGTCTTGAGGGTGGAGAAAGGGTCCGAGACAGCCATGGCGGCATGGCTTTGCTACCTATACAAATCACACCCCAGTCGTCCCGGCCTGCCCCGTCATGATCCCTGGTCTGTCGTCGACAAGGATCTGTACCTTACGGCCCTAGGTACCTAGCAGATCGCCCTCTAGTGCATCCTGGGATTTCTTCCATATACACGCCCTTACCCCTTGTCCCTACGTCCGCAAGAGATGGGAGGGGGTCGACTGGGATTGCGTACGAGTTCATTCTGGCGGATGTGCGATGAGGCTTCCGCTGCAGCTCCTCCTTGACCCATGGTATGGGTATCGGACCCGAATCGATGCCAAGTCGCATATGGTACAGTCAAGTGCCCTAGGCGTATGCGTTCACGCTTCTCTCATATTCCGATTTGTGTTATAAAATTCGTCACTTCCTCGTCAACACTGCTGGTCACCGCTCCTCCATGTTTCTTCACCTATATCACCCTGCCTGATATTGACGCTTCGACGTTGTCTTCGCACACCATCTACTACTCTGTTCACAGTGTAGCCTGGTCTCGACTCATCCACGGACGTAACGCCGACTCTCACCAAGCTATGTGCCACGCCGAAAACTATTAATCCTCGTGGTGGTGTTGATATTTACCTTGCGGCCTGCCCACTTCTTTCTTTCCTCTTTTCCATCAGACTAGCAGCCTTCCTTGGAAGACGATATGTCACATAATACGATCCTGGATAGCGATCCAGTCAACGCAAACATGCAGCCGGCGCATGGCACGCTTGTCCATGGCGGGCGATCTCTCGACGGCCAGGAATACCAGCGAGGTGATCCGGTGGCCATCGTGGAGAACGGCACAGCAGAGGACCTTTCAGATGCGCTTCACATTCTCAACCTCCGGACCAACCAATGTATGCTCGTGCCTTTGAAGGCTGTCTGCTGGGTCCCGACTCACACTGAGCAACGATCCGGAACCACTTTCCTGCTTACATTGTACGGCCCGAGCCTGGATTTCCGCCGTTCCGTCTCAGAGCGCCCTCAGATGGGATATCGCGGTATCGCAACGCTCTTTGGCTCCTGTGTCTACGTTGGACGCGAGGTCATGCTGGAGGGTAACGCATCAAGAGTCAATCTGGAACCCGCCAACAGAGTCTCCTTGTTTACGGCCCAGTGGGACGCACTCTCACTCAGCACGGATGTGCAACAGCCTGCATTGACTCCTTCGGCATCCTCTTGCGCATCGTCCAGAAGCCCTTCTGAGTCGGGGGACGACGTTCCTCCTCCTCGGTTCTACCGTGTGCAAGGGCGTCGAGACTCTGCTATTGAAATTCGAGACCCTGATTCCCCCATTTACAAGTCATCTATGGGACGAATGGTGCGCACCCTACCTTGAAAGCCACGGAGTTCCAGAACTTCAGCTGACCGCTCTTCAACAGTCCACTTCACCTAAGCCGTTCCACATCCCCACCGTATCTTTCGCAACGAAGCCCAACACTCGTGTTATTGCTGAAGCACCGAAAGCTCGAACCTACGGAAGCAGCACCTGGTCAGACTTAGAATCTGATGACGAGTTTAGCTTCGACATCTGTCCATCATTCAGCCTCGACCCTGCCTTTGCTGACAATCTGGACCTCTGCATTGGCGAACATCACATGGACGGCATGATTGCAGACGCCGATCTCCAGGTCAACTTTGTTTTTATGCCGCAGAACGAGAGTAGCAACTACGTGCCTGGACAACATGACCAGCAAAGGCAGGGTGCTAACGCTCAGGAGCCTCTGTGGGTCACGCAAAGCCTCAACACAGATAATGGCAATGCTTGGGATACCTTGCAGATGCCACCACAGCAGGTTCCGGAAATGCGGCAACCCCAGTTGCCAATGCCCCAGCGACAACAGGCGCTGCCCTCGAGGGCAGTCAGCCACGGCGACTACTACGAGCAGTATCGCCTTGCGGAGGAGCAAGGCAGCTCTCACAGCCACAACGGACCCGTGGGCCATCATCCTCCGCAACCGGAAGCTGTTCACCTGCAAAATGACCCTCGCGCCAGCTACTTGCCTTCTCAGATTCCTCCTTCACACCCTTCTCAGCCCCTTCAAGATTTCCAAATGCACCCGCGGTATCCGGAACAGTCGAACAGACTCCCGATGCCAGGCCCCTCATTCCCTGCGCCTCAAGAGGTCTATGTTATCCAGAGCAACCGCCCCACATCCCGGCCATCATACCCCCTCCCGTCAAGCTCTTATAGCCCGGTACAAGAAGGCAGCTTGCCTTCGACTTCACCAAGTCAACAGCCAAGGCGTAGTCCGCGTCCTGACGACTCTCGCCCTTCAAGCACACGCGGGACGCCAGTCATGGCTCGCCGAGCACCAGCACAACCCGTTCATACGTTTACGCCGAGTGGAATCATCGATTCCTTCCGACAGAGCACACAAGCTCACATCAGCTCCTTGGAGAGTCATTGCGAGCAATTGCAGCAGAGCCAGACCAGCGATGACCAACTTCGTCAAGTGAACGAGTCGCTTCAAGCCGCTCGACGAAACAACGAGGAGTCTTTGCAGCTTCTCGGCCTGCTTCAGCCTATCACCGGTATCCCTTTGAAGGGCACAGAGAAGAGGCTTCAGTCGATCGCTGATCAGATCGTTGATGCAATCAAGAGCCTGCTTCCCGACGGCAGCGATGGTTCTGACAAGACGATCGAACAGTTGGGCCAAAAAGTACAAAGCCTCAAGGAGTTCATCGAGTACGTTGAGGGAGTTCACCCTGAGGTAGTCAAGCGCCCGCAGGACCCCGCGACAGCATCTACGGACAAGAGCCAGACTGTCCCAGTCACGACTGCGAACCGGGTCCCCTCGGCTCCCGCGTCCGTTTCTTCTCACACCGCGGATGAGTCTGACTCCTGTCGCTGGGTAGACGGCCAGGCTACACCCCCGCCGGATCGATCCGCAGTAATGGCCTTGAACCGAGACCGCTCGCGCATGTTCCGGGACATGACTGCTGCTCATGGTCGTCGTCCCGAGCCTCGCATCAACACTGCTCCAGAGTACTATGCTCCTACCAGCTATAGCCAGCCGTCATCCCGAATCCACTCGCCGCTTGCTACGCATTCTGCGCCTGCGGAGCCTCCCCATGCGGCTGGTCACGGTTTCTTCCAACAGCCTCTCCCAACACAGATTCAACAAACGATGCCCATCGCCGACTTTGGGACCCCGCTGCAGGAGCGAAACATGCAAGCCTACCCGCCTCCCACCTCGGTCGAGATGATGCGACCGATGCAGCCCGTGTCGAGCCTTCCACCTCAGCACTACACAACGCAAGAAAGCAACTTCTACCTGCGACCACCGCCACCAAACTGCCTGTACCCAACAACCGGAGCCGAAATGGCCCAGGCTGCCTACGCTCCGCGGTCGCCCGTGGGTTACCAGCCGGCTCCGGGCCCAGTGCAGAGCAACTACTACCAGGACGTGCGGTCTGGTCTCCCGGACCGGCGAACGGTCCGCCAAGAGCGTCCTGCTCCCTATTCCCTCAACTACAGGGATCAAAGGCGACGAAGAGGAAGCCAGTGATGGGCTCCTTTGATTTCACACGAAATATTTCACACACGTATATAGATTGGGTTCCGGCTGGCTATTGTCTTTTTTTCACCATTCGACTGTGTCGATGGCTCTTCTTTTTCTGCTTATCATCCTGGTTCTAGCTAGCGAGCATTTGATATCCTGCATATTGTTATGGCGAGGCGTTCTCGGAGCGAGATCGATTGTTTCCCTGGAGCGAACTGGCTGCTGGAAGATGTAGAGATGTCATCTAAAACATCGCGGCCCTTTAATTTCTAACTACTAAGCATATTTCAAATGTTATGAGCTTTTTGTTGTTTCTTCAGGAGGCGGAGGGGACGACGGGACATTGGGTATACGAAGGACAATGTTCACGTT
Organism: Colletotrichum cuscutae; assembly: GCA_030869315.1. Classification (NCBI taxonomy): domain Eukaryota; kingdom Fungi; phylum Ascomycota; class Sordariomycetes; order Glomerellales; family Glomerellaceae; genus Colletotrichum; species Colletotrichum cuscutae. Next base: position 389,032 of record MPDP01000292.1, read on the forward strand.
TGACGAAGGAAATTGTTTGGTATGGGTTTGCTCGGGGTTGGCCATGGTAAAAGATCATGATGTTTATAGAATGAATGACACATTACTCAATCAAAGACTGCCTTGCAATCATATGGTGATCTGGTATCCCCCAAGCTGGGCCCGAGTGGCATGAACGAGACGTGGCAAATCCTACCACCCGACCGCCGACTTCCTCAGGCTCCGAGGCGCCAAGACAAGCCACTCTTCACGTGAACAACCACCGAACCGGCCGGCGGAAAGATATCAAGTAATTAAAAGTAAGCAGGTATCGATCGTCCACCGGACCGGGGGGTTTTTGCGGTGGCCTGGCACGGGCCCCGCCCTCCAATCCGGGGTTTATCTGCTCCACTTAGCGGGAAGCCGGGATCTGCCCGGCTACGACAGCAACTGACGCAAGCTAGCGACCCGAATCGGTATTTCCTCCGGTCGCCGAGCCTTTCTCTGACTACAGCCGAAATCGAAGGTCCCGCCTGTTTCTGAGGTTTCGCAGGAAACCCAGGAAGCTAGGAGAGGGGAAGGGGGAAAAGAGAAGGATCTTGGACCAATAATTTGTTGGCGGCCTTGGAACGACCACTTGGGCAATTCATGCCTCGGCAGGATGGCTACTTAGCGTGCCAAGGGGGATGCTCATGCATACACGTTCGGTCTCCGTTGAAGACAAGTGAAGAACAGTGGATTGTGAACCCCTCTTTCTCTCTACCTAATCACTAGTGGCTACGTGTTTCCCGTCCCCATGGCCATTCTTTCTGTCGGTGAGACGATTGAGGATGTGTATCTTTGGGGGTTTCTAGCTTAATCTACTCCGCTGACTTGATGCGATAGGCAGAGAGAAGCCCGGAAGTCGACGGATGTGGTTCCCATCCCCGCATAGGGATCCATACGGAGAATTCACCTCCCTATGCGGAGGTGGCCTTCTGAGGCCGGGGGACGGACGGGATGACGGGGACCCTTGCTTCGCCTCCTTTCATCGTGCATGATGAGACGTCGATGGGTGCGCCGAGGCAGAGACGGCGGTGACTTCCCGTGTTGGAAAAGGACTGAGTTTCCGGACGCCTATATAAAGACTCGAGAGATTCGACAACGTTGCCCACGGGGGAATATTCTACACGGATACATTTCAGCGGCTGGCCTTGAATCATTTAACACCAAAAACCAACAAATCAGACTTCAAGACCTTTGAATAGCAAACGCACGCAAAACAATGGCCATCACCAGAATCGGACTCATTGCGCTCGCAGACGGCCCTGCACAAGATGAGGCGGTGAAGAGGTTCAGCAACTTTGTCAACGACTGCAAAAAGGTAAGTCCCAATATTTGGATCTACCCACCATGAAAAGATCTGAGGAGACATGCTTTGCTAACTTTGTGTTTTCTCTTCGGGATCATTAGGAGGATGGCTCAACGTACCTCGTCGCCTCAAAGGCTAGCAAGTGCAGGGTTCTGACCGACGTCCCGGGTTCCCAGGCATGGTCCGTCGTTTACGAGATTACGTTTGCCAGCGAAGCGTTAGTACCCGTCTCCCCGTCTTCATTCTTGAACGGAAACGTAAACTTGTGGCTGACCGACTATGTTGGTGATTAGGGATATGGAGTACTACCAGACCAAGGACCCCATCTACCAGGAGCTGATGAAGCAGGCTGCCGAGGGCAAGGCGACGGGCTTCATTGCTGTGTCTGCAGAGTTCTAGATGCCGGTCGTATAGATATCCAAATAAATTTCAACATGAGGTTATGAAGTATTGCTTTGCTGTTGAATCATCCATTCATTCATTGCTACGACGGCAGAAAGGCCCCAGGTATTCAATTATGGCCTGGCATATCATTTTCCCTCCAGAAGATTAAAGGTTTTGTCTCCATTTTGAGGACCTTGTTACGATTAACTACCAGCGAAATGAAACTGGCCATTCAACGATGCTTTCTACCGAGCATCTCTGAGCACGTCATCCGGCATAGTAGCACGCTCCAGCTAGCTGCCATAGAGGGGCAGTAGGAAACATCAATCGATTTGGAGGCCTATTCAAATCGAAACCTTTGACCCTTGGAGAACCCAGGGCTCATAGTTGTAAAACCTAAAACGTCATAATCTGGGGCAGCCCGGGACCCGATACATTGCCTTCCCGAAGTCTTGGTGGGAGGTTTGTCACCAAACACTCCTTCTAGCGCTCTCACAACGTATCTGCACTTCTATGACGTGCCTCGCTGCTGTTTACAAGCTTCATCGCAATCGGCAGCCGGGTTTCTCTCTGTCCATGCTCCAATATAGTTGCAGGCGAAGCAAATTGGTCCCATGAAATGGACTTTGACATGCAATTATGTGGACTACTGGCCAGGCCGATGCCTAGATTCTACGACACTTGTTGCTGGCATTCTGTCTAGACAGAACCACCATCGTTGGACGCAAGGGCCTATACTTTCAATGATGACTATACTCGCCGTAATGCCCGCCGCCGTCTTCTCGTTAATGCTCAGCAGGTCCAAATGGTCCCTCTACCGAAGTTCAGATATCGATGCAACCCTGGCAGAGACGCGCCAGTGTAATCACCGTTATAGGGTACCCAAAACCTTTGGCTTTTGGAGAATCTGATAAAGAGACGAAATACAAGGAACCTGTTGAGTGTGAAACACACGTGCTCACGGACAGATTCCCCTAAACTCAAGATGCGACGGACTTGGTGTCTCGATAGTGTCGAACTGATCACCCTCACAGAGCGTTTATCAAAAATGATATTTCCCTCATCTTATAAAGGTCAAAGCGACGAGGTGAAGTGATGATGAGGGTTGTCTTTCTTGTTCTAGATGATATGTAATTGAGAATTTTACCCGAAATCTTGACGTCGAAGGGGTATCGGACAAGCTCAGAACGTCTAGATCTATAGCTGATCGTCAATATCATCACCATCATCACCCCGATTGGGAATGTCGCGAGAGTAGAACTACTTGTAAACCATCAAAACACCTTCTCGAGTAGTAATCACGCATGAAAAGTCCATCTACCATCATCAGTACCTAGACATGGCCATCTGTGACAAGGTCAAGAAGGTCAATCGACACAACAAAACCCGCTCAACCCCATCTCCCTCCCTCCAGCCCCCAGAGCAAAATTCCTCGACGGACAACCCCAAAAGAGGGGTGGCAACACATCGCGCAAACAAGAACCTCGGATGCAAGCTCAAGACAATGACGCCCCGAGATAGATCGAACCCTCCTCCACCCATCCAGCTTGACCATATCCAACCCACTCCTGTCGGGAACGACCCACCACCACGAAGTCTCTCCCAGGAGAAGCCAAGGCCGTTGAGGAAGTCAACGCAAAAAGCCGACGTACGGTAAGCGTCATCATTGAACAGTACGCCCGACCATTGCCCCGTCGTCCGAAGTAGAATGAGTAAAGCAAACGCCCATCATTTCGTCTCATCGCCAACGGCCGGTCTTCACCGGCCTTCCGGGGGAAAGCCGTTCGCCCCCCCGGGATTCTATTCTAAACACTTCCGCCACCGCGACGCCAACAGCATCGCCGCAGATGACCCAAAGAAGCTTTGGCACAACAGAGACTAGATACACACGAATTAAACTCGGAAAGGTTTGGCCAAGTATCCTCAGATTCATCACCAGCCTCGGCGAACTTTGGAGGAAAAAGAAAACCTTCAGCATGACGGTAACGCAGAATAAGAGCAATTCCGCCTCATCACCAACAACAAGCGACGCGGTATGGGGCCAGAAGGGTGGATGCCGTCGATGTTTCGAAGCAAAAAAACACCAGACGATATAGTTACAAAACACACACAAAAAAATGAGAACTCGAATAACCTCCATCGCCAACAACAGCCCCAAAACCATCTCAATCTCGCCGGAGGGATACCTGTCTGCCAAGTGCTCACCTCGCTCACTCACCAAACTCACCTTCCCTAACCTCCCTCCCAAAGCTTAAGACTAAAAGACAGCCGAGGTCTTGGAACCAAAAACAGTAATCGATTCGTCGCCGACAAACAACACACAGACATCACCGTTCAGCAAAGCGCGTTAAAAAAACACTTAAAAGGCCATGGAGATCCAAATAAACATTCGTACACCCCAGCCATCAACATTTAGAGTTGCTCTCACTTACGACGAACCTTCAATCCCCGATCAAAATTACAGTTGTCAGTTTGTTTAGTGAACACCCGACCAGTTCATGCCCCCCCCCCCCCCCCCCCTCCCCCCCCCCCCCCCCCCCTCCCCTCCCACCCCCCCCCCCCCCCACCACAAATAATCTGTTCTCGTTTTTTTGTAAACCCCCCCCCCCCCCTTCCCCCCCCCCCCCCCCCCCCCCCTCCTTCCCCCCTCCTTTCTCTTTCCCCAACCTCTCAGCTGAGACTTGGACCTTCATGAGCCGAGGCTTCAAGGGAGTCAAAACGAGACAACACAGAGAGAGGGAGAGAGAGGCGCAAGCTCTGGCCACTCATCTTCTCACATACCCTTCTCTCTCCTCTCATTTGTCGTATATACCTGTAGATATGTAAACCTCGGCGATTTGAAACGCAGAAAGCTCCCAATTCCGAGGTCCGTCCCAAGCTGGTATGTGCAGGATTTAGACTTTTTGGTGCCTCTCTACCCCACCGGCGCCGCGCATGATCTCCTACAACACATAAACCCGGAGCGACGTGCCCGGACTCGTAAAGAAAACAGTAATCGCCGACCCGGTCGCCCGCGGGCCTCCGCTCGGGAGTGGTCGCCCGGATATGAAGACGGGCGGGCATATCATTTGACGCGGCCGCTTTCCTTGGTCGAAACTCCGTCTTAAGTGAACACAGGGTATCCTTTCGTCCACGGAATTTGGTTTCCGCACGATACTAGACTACGTGTTTCGATATGCTTGACAGAAAGGGGGCGACGATTCTCCCTGAGTTTAACAGCATGGTATCAAGGGTCCAACCTGCAGAACGCTATTGAATGTGTCTGTGTGTGAGTGCGCGGACAAAAGTGTCGCGCGCAGCCGCGGGGACCTCCAAACTGGGTGGGCTGGTAGGTAGCCCCGAGGCTGTCAACCCGTCGGGGAGGTTGAACAAGTTCTGCCTGGAAACACTTGTTCGCGGACAGAGTGAGTAGAGTTCGTTCCATTGTGGGGTCATCCATGATCATCCGTGCCATGACGCACGTTCGTGGTAAAACGCAGAGGTTAATCTTGACACTTGCAGCGCTTATGGGCACCACTTCAGGAAAGGATACATTAGACGAATGTACTGGCTTCAGTAAAGTTGAAGTTCTGTTCGAGGGTTCGCGAGAATGGCTCTCGAGAACAAGTCGGGCGCAATGAAACGCCCAGCGATGTAGAATCTCTCAGTCCACTTGTTGGAGCATTTGCCAAATTCAACGCACCGAGTCCGCCGGTTTCGGCACGGGAAGAAAGGCTCTCTTCAGAGACGTTTCCGATGAAATTGGCAGGTCGCGCCATCACCGCCGACCGACTCCCGAACGCATCTCGATCGCAAGACCGGCCACGGCAACAACGGTTCCGGTTGCCAGCCATGCATTTGACTGGGGTCGCTGCGACGCCAACCCCGGGTGCCAGTCGTCGCTCTGCCGCTTTCAGATGCCGGGAGAAGACCGGCGTGGGCATCGGCAGGATGCACAGTGGGGGCCCCACTGCTCCGTGACGGCGGGATGACTGATCGGGGTTCATCGTACGACGGCTTTTTGGTTGCAAAACAAGCCGCCCTACCCATCCCCACCGCAAGAAATTTCACCAATGGCCTCCACTGCGAATGTTTTGCATTCTCACGATAGTAAGACTAGAACGCGCAGACCACGGGCGTCCCTTTCGGCATGAGTGGGGCGGACTTTGGTCGGAAGACATTCGGGTAGGTGATGACGGTTACCTTGTCTAGACCGCCGTGCGCTTGAGCCGCGGAAGGTGACCAGCATACCGTAGTGAATAAGGGTTGTCGTGCTCAGCTCTGGGCCTGCCCGGCGATACATTACCATCCTCGTAACTCACGAGGTAATGTAGCGATGAGGTATTTCTGTGGATGGGAGGTTGGTTGCTGCACTGCCTGCTCCAACCAAGGCTGGCGCTTTCGAAAGTTCTGATAACAGAATCCGATATCGTGTGGAGTCTGAACGCACTTCGTGATCGCAAATTCGACATGTTTGACCCGTGCGAATGTGAGCTGCCTTGGCAGCCACCTACTTTTTACTGCTGATGACTGTTAACCAACCGCAAATCGTTTTATAATGTGACGGAATAGGAAACCAGACTGACACATGATTTCTAGCCAGGTACGAGGGGAAAAGCTTGGCAAGCCATTGTTGCAGATCCGAGATCTGCTTCCCACCGTTGCAGCGTTTGACTGACAGGCTGTAGCCTAACTTGACCGAGGCAGATGCCCATGCGTGCCCTGGTTGATGATGCTTGGAGCTTAGCCAGGCATAGATGTGTCCACGATAGGGCATCGACCAATGCCTGACTGAGCGAAAGATACGGATACATAGGCAAACGAAACCATATCAGTGCTTGCATGCGAATCGTTCGGGGCGTGTTGCTTGTCGTACTGTCGCTTCCAAACCCTTGGCGGATTGGCCCACCTGAAAGAGACCAATTTTGTTGCCAACTCGTACCACAGTAAGTGACTTCTGTTCTAATGCGACAGGTCTCTTGGAAGTCTTTGCATAGATGCCCATGGAAATCTCAGAATCCATCCGGAGATAGCAACGGGGGTCAGGTCCACTCCCCCGAATATTTTGCAGACAGGGGCCGGTGGCGTGACTCGACAGTCAGACCGTTCTTCACTATCGCCCGGGCGTCGGCGAGTCTGCTCCGCAACCAGCCATTCAGCTGCCTTCCAAACATACCCAGGAAGATCGATTGAGGAACGTTGTAGATCGAGATTCAGGACCCATGGATGCAGAGTCGACCAAGAAAAAGACGATGCAAACAAGGCAGCGGGCTCGCGCATAGAGTCAGTCAGGCCACTTGTTCCGATCATGTCTCCAGCTTTCCGTTCGCCCAAAGAGTCAACCGTAATGTGACATTGTTGAGAGTACTTGCTCCCGTTCGTGGATATCCACACCACAGCGGCCTCAACTTTGGTGCCCTTTGTGAATTGGTCCTCCGGGAACGTGGGTATCACCAAAAGACGCCGCTCCGGGACCCGCTGCCGGGCGCCAAGACCATATCGGCATCCGTGAATATTCAATTCCGCAATCCCGCTTGCGAGTCTTCCCGGCCCCGGAATCTACTGTCACCTGCGTAGGTATGCAGCCAAAGGGACATATGGTCAGAAAACTTTGCTACTGGCGAACCCATGCCTCGGTTGTTGGAGCACTCAACTCGTCGATTTTGAGTGTGGACAGCGCGATCATGCGCCCCGACAATCCACCAGGGACGGGAAGACGTGCAACCCCGGTGCGTATCAGCTTTCAGATGGCGGTGCTGCATACGTCGTTCGGTACCCACGAGCTTGTCCTGGATGATGCGGAATCACCAGAGGAGGGACCCATGTGAAGGGAAGCTGCCTAGCATGATGATGGTTCCTTAGCTTCTGAGCCGGCGTTCAGCACCTGGAATCCACGACCCGTCCGATATCTCAAGTTTGTGCGTTGTCAAGGTAGGTCTAGATACGGGCCGAGGGGTGAGACCAAAGACTGGAAACGTTCCGCCAGTATGCATATAGCTCAAAGCTTTAGCTAGAGTTTCGTGCGCTTAGATGACGTCGCTTGCATCCCAATTTCCTCTAGACACAAAGGGGAGGCATTGTGCATGTCATCGTGGCATAGTAGTCTAGTTTGCCGGCTGCCATTTTCAAGGCGCGAAACTGCCTGTTCAGATCGATTTGGAAGCCTCGATACGTCGAGGGGGCTTGATTGGAAATCCTTCAGACCGACAAAGGTCGAGAACCAACACCAGATCAAAGTCGGTATCGTGTAGCGGGACAGCTCCAACGCCGCGCCGACAAGCAATGAGGCTCTAATGCGACCACACGTCATGCAGCGAGTTTTGGTGGAGTCGAGCCTCGGCGGAACTGAAAATTAGCAGAGGCCGAAGTCCGCTTCTGAGCAGAAGCGTACCGATGGCCCTATTAACGCTCAGAGAAGCTGGTAGGGCGGATCGCGCCTAGAAGACAGCGGTTACACGGGCAGAAGAATCAGTGGTCTATCCGATGCTGATGATATCCCTGTTTCAGGACCTGGTGTGTAGGAGATGGTAGCAACCAAAAATGCATGTATGTAGAGCCGTGTACCGTCCCCAGCCCGCGTCCAGGTGCGTTGGTATCACGATGGCGGGGAGAGGAGGCGAATAGTCTAAGTGAGCCATTTTCAAGATTCCGACTTCTCCCTTAGGCCCTTGATAGAAGACCCTGAAAGAAATGATTTAGGGGGTCATGAGGAGGTATCCGCGGGACGGGGACTAGGGGATCCCAAAGCTTTGGATCCCGATCTCGTGACGGATGGAGAGGGAAGTTTCGATGTCGCGAATGTACACTATCTGTACCGGATGGGAGGTTTGCGGCGCAGCCAGCAGACCGGGTTCAACTTGTCTGGATCGTAAACGGTAGGAGAAATACAAAATAGGAGGGCCAGGGTTTAGGGTCGCTGTTCTGTCGGTGGTTGAGAGTCGAAGTCGGAGGCCGAAAGGCCGCTTTCGTTGCCGAGAGGTGGCTGTTACCGGGCCCTGACGGATGCAATTGGCTTATGATCGGCCCAGGATCGCCCGGGATAACTTTATGAAAGTTAATGCAGTCCAGACGGGGAGCGGGAGGCATCCGCTGGCTTGGGCGGGCTGCGCTACCTGGCGGATACTGATCCGAGCCAACCCTACTGTGAGGTTTCAGTGTGGTATAGTGTAAGGTAGGTAGGTAGCCCCGTGCTACGGATTGGGCGTGGCGGACATAAGATTATTGATAACATGGGGCCCTTGATGACAGCGGGCAGGCGGCGTCGCCGCCATCATCAACAGACCAGACGGGGACGATTCAGGAGGAACAGGACGATCGTTGCCTTGTGAAGGTTCTGGGTTGATTTCAACGACGCAAACGGGCGCGCGTTGTTGAAGAATCACACCTCAGAAGCAGGTAGGCATTCGATAGCGGACCGTGCTATGCTGAGCTGAAGTTGATCGAAGGGCATTCATAAGAAACCCAAACCGATGTGGTTCCCGGGCGGGATTCAACGGCGGAGGGAATTCCCGACGGTCATGCGACGTGAAGAAGCTGCACGAAGATAGTGTAAACAAAGATTAAGATTCTGGAAGACGATGCATGGAGATAGATGGTAGTTTCGATGGAGACAAGATGGGACTGCAGAGGTACTCGGAGAATACGGGCAGCCCAGGATTGGACGTACTCGAAAACGGTACGTACAGGATCAGTGTTGAAGTACCTACCTTATGATGCAGCTGCGCGTGTGAGCGGCACTTTCCTGAATGGGGTCAAGTGGATGCGGCACTTGATAGCAGTGTAGCCGATTAGTCAGTTAGGCCAGGATTCCCACTAAGCCGTACAGAGACGCGGAGATGACCCATCGGCATTTATGCGGTGGGGGGAAAGAACCATCTTCTAGAAAAATTCGACAGTCCCACCATGATTCCACCTCGTCGTTATGAAAAGGGGGGGTGCGCGAGCGAGGATGAGGTCACGACCGACGGACAATGTTCCGCTCTTTGGGTGGTGCTTCCGCTGCACTGCACGTTGTCTGTCTATCCCACCCCGTCCGGCGATTAACTAAGCTTTTCCTGCTCCTCCGCCGTGAGATTTCTAATTCGTCCCATGTCAAAGCCGATTGGAGTCGGCGACGGCGTCAGCCACAGACCGATGAGACAGAGCCCGCTGTTGGCTGCTTATTACCGCCGCCCACGAGGTGGTTTTGGCGGCTCGCCGTGGTTTTTTTTTTTTTTTTGTAGATACCTAGGGTACTCCCTGTTAGTGCTACCGAGATAACATCTTTATGGCAGCTTTATTAGGCTGAAGCCATACTTCTCTCTGGGAACACTATCCTGGTCGAACCCTGATGGCTCGGTTTACCAAGGGCACGACCCAGTGCGACGGGTGTGTCAAGTCCGATCGCGATGAGCTTGAAAACCGGCTGGATGGCCTGCTATGGTCTAGGTAGTTGGTGAACGAGAGTCCACGTAGGTGGTTTTACTGTGTATGTGGTAGACCCGAACGTGATTGTCGGTAAGCAACCACTTACACGGAGATGTTATCTCCGCTCCGTTGATCTACGCCCCAGGCCCGATCGGCATGGGGGAACGGAAGACAACACAATGATGCTAACGTTACGTGTGGTTATCATAACGCGCCTGAAGGGAACAATTGTCTCACCCCCTGGAGACAGTCCATAGCCATGCAGTGTTCCAATGAGTAAGGTATCCAGCCTCATGATTGGGGGGTTGTCTAAGGTAGATGAGTCACAGCGGGCATGCCATGCGGTTATAGCGACTGAGCAGCGGACATGAGCGAGAAGAGAGAGTTGCTGCAAAACTACCTTAGGTGCTTAGCAGAATTGATAGTTGTGAGGGGCATGTCCACTATTTCGTTGAAAGCATCCATCGCGCTTGTGGTCACAGGAAGGAAGAATCTGCCAGTTAAATCCGGCGGGAATACCTCGCCGATTACCTGAGCGTTATCTACCTCACTACGTAGTTACCTTAGTCCTGGCCTTGCCCACCAAAGACCCACCTCTGCACACCTTTACCTCAAGTGGGACACACCGATGCGTGCCTGATCCTCCTCCCCGGCCTGTTGGCACCCACGCACCACACACCACGCACCCACGCACAGCACCTCATCCACGCCCGGCGGTTGTTTCCCGCTTTGCATCTCCACGACAAAGTAGCCTAATTTTGCCCTAGCTGACGGTTGACCCTAGGCACCTTGGGGCTTTTGGTCCGGGCAAAAATGATCTCCATGGCTTATTCTCGCCCTCCTCCGCCCGGGCACCGTTTCGGGAACCGATACGGCCAACCTGACAAGAGCAAGGGACCGACAGCTTGGGCGCAGCCACACCGCACATGAGGTGGTGACGAGACAGCATATCGTACTCGTACGGATACCGATGCAGCTACCCCAGATGAGAACGACGTCCTGCGTTTCTGTACTCCGTCCACACTCACGAACCAACTGAGAGGGACACATTACTTATTCACACATGGAAGCTCCGATCCTTGGCACACGGGCCACGGCTGGAACAACATGGCAGCTGGAGCAAGACGCAGGGAAGTAAGCAAGTGGGTGTCAGCCCTCCACCGCCCACGTTCTCAGACATCAGAAAGAACCCAAAGATCCCAGAAGCAAGGATCCCAAGCAGGAAGCAGCCACGGTATAGCTCACTCGAATGGGCGGTGGCGGGTGAGGGTTATTGGGACTTGGGGCAGCTGCCTTCAACAGTTAGTTGTTGGTTCTCATATTCCACATGGAAGGGATGGATCATGGCAACCACTTCGGATAGCAGTCTATCTGCCTACCGCCACCACTCCCGTGCCTCTACTTTGGTTCAGCCTGATGCATTGCAACTTGATCCGCCACAAGTCCATCATCACCATTGTATCTTACCATCGCCGACCATCTTCGCATGAATCTTGACCCCATGCCGACGCCTTACAGCTCAAGCTCAAACCAACTCTTGGTCACCTCGAGCTGGCCTTGCGAGCCTCTGCTCCGTGCGGTACAGAGCACACCTCAACAGCTCTCTCGACTCTCGAGTCCCTTCTCACGGCACTGTGCCTCACGAGACCTGTCTTGGCGGCTTGTCAACGGTTGACCGTGAACCTACCTACCACCGGCGGAGGAGCGGGCCACAGAGCGGCCTCGCTACCTTGAATCTTGTCCGTGCTCCGCCATCTCTCCGCGCACCATCGGCGAATAGGCTGTCACCCTCCGTTTCAACTCTCAACTTTCTCCTCATCGCCGCCGGACTTTTGTAGCAGTCCACCTACCCGATCCTTTCCTTTATCATCGATCAACAACGAACCGTTGGCTCCGCCTGCCGCCGTGGGAGTGGCCAGCGGCCGAGGCCTTATCGGCAGAGAAACATCATCGCGGCTCTTAATCGTTGACTTTGAATTAGAGTTTGCTGCTCGAAACTAGACGCCATGACGTCTTTACACTCTTTACACCCACGGACAGTGTCATAGTATCAGACAGGTTTAATGGTGGACTCAATCCCACTGCACGCTCCCGCCGCACAGAGTGCTGCGCTGGCCAGAAGTTTGGCCTGAAGTATCTCTTCTTCCTGTCGTCAGTCGACCTCGGACAACCTGCCTTAAGCTGCACCGCCTGTGAGCTCCCACAGAGTTTGCGGTCAGGTACAACCTGCCTTCTATGCAGCTCGCCGAAGCATCGTCGACCTCGGCCGACTGGTAGCTACCGTTCTTGGCGCATATCAGACTTTGGCACGCACCGACAGCATGGGATCTTTCACCATGGAATGAATTAGGACGACACAAAAGTCCGCCCGCGGCGACCATCCCACGCGAGGCTGTTGGCACCGTTGGCCTCAAAGAGGAAGTCCCTGCATGGATGGGAGCTCGAACGTCTGCCACTGTCTGTTCTCCGAACCTGTCCTGCAGGCATTCGACTCTTCAACTGACACGCTCGAGCCCTATCGGCAAGGGACGTTTTTACACCTCGCAAAGATGAGTTAGTTCTCCCGGCGGCACCTCGTCAACTACCCGTCGGGCATACGAGAGCCGTTGGATCAATTTAGGCCCCGGATAGGAGAACAGGAGAGCATTGAGACCGTGTTAGTACCTGTAAAGCGTAGGTATCTGGGCAATGCGACAAATTTGGACAGGTTTTGGCCCAACCCAATGGTTATGGTCCATCATGATTCATCGACCCTGGCACCCTGTCGATTTGCCCAAATTGGCATTCCCAATCAGGGACCAACCAGGCATAGCAATGCCAGTTGGCAGACTCGGTCTCTGGCGTCATCAATTCAGTCATGCCTTGTCGTCTTGTCTCCATTCGAGTCCAGAACCTCTCGAGGATCGTACAGTATGACGGCTCCGAGCTACTGATCTAGAGCAGTAGAGTCGCGGCATCGTCGATGATGAACGCGCAGCAAAAGTCAAGACCCCGCCCTCGGCGCCGGCCTCGTCAACAGGCCGGAGTCTTGGCATACGGGGTTGCAGTTTACCCTGATCGCCCCGTCAGCGGCCCCGTCAGATTCCGCCGCATGCACAAATGGAGAAAATTTAGGATTATGAACAACCCGGTGTTGGTCATCGGACTCACTGCATTGAACCTTGGCCAGGTGTCGTGCTCGAAGGCGTCCGCGGCTCAGCGATATTGGCATGATGCGGCGCAACGGAAGATACACAGCTACATGTTCACACCAAAAACGGCCAGATCGAATCTACGGTTACGAAGTCAGAGAGAGAGAGAGAGAGAGAGAGAGAGAGAGAGAGAGAGAGAGAGAGAGACGTTGGGGTCAACATGGCTTCACCGTCCCGAACGGACGGGTGGGGTTTGCAAACAGAGAGCAAGTAAGACATGAGCACACTCGAAAGAGAGACACAGAACAGATCGGGTGGATTTTTTTCTGTCAGTCTCGGAGCGATTTGTCTGCCTGGGCGTGTGTCTTCGTCGACCATCTCGTTCCATTCCTTGGGCCCATCACCCATGCAGAGCTTACTCAGGTTCGGGGACTTGTGAACCTCCACTCCCGAAGTCTCTGGAGGTACCGATCAGTCACAGTCACAGGAGCGGACCCGCTCAACCTGCCTTACCTACCCCTTGAAGGTTGACAGCAACATTGCGGGCCTTGTCGTCGCGCAACCCACTTTCATGAGGCGTACACTCGGCTTGGTTCCTGCCAAGTAGCGTTCCGTTCACGATTTGTCGAGTGTTCCCCGAGGCAAATGGTCCAGACTCGGCCCATGTCAACATACTCGCAGCATCATGTCATCTTTTGTTCATGATCAAGCCTCATTGCTTGGAAAGATTCCATCCCTTGATCCCGGCAGAGTTGTGGGTGACCCTTCTTGCTGGATATAAGATGTGGTCGGCTGTTCCGTCTGATTGGGATCGCCCTACACCGGAGTCAGAAGCCATTCATGTTTCGAATCGGGGACCTTGATCAACATCACAGTTCTGACTCCGCCGACCTGACGTCGATACCTACTCTGCATACCTTCAGCTTCAGCGATCTGGTGTAAAGGATTCTTTTTTAAAAAGACCATCTCGGCCCGGAAACATTCCATCGATCCAGACTGTTCATTACCTCCAAGGCAACAACATTACCTCTAGTCGAAACAAGAACCCCTAGGTCTCATCTTACACACCAAGATTGAAGAGAATCATATCTTGTTACACCAACAAGCAGCCTAGAAAGACAAGCCATCCACCACCACGTCCACACATGCTCTCCCGCATCCACCCGCGCGCAAAAGCATTCAAGGACTTTGGTGACGAATAAGAGAAAAAGGAGACCAAGAAGAACGAAAGGCCCCAAGACCCTGGATCAGCACATAGCACACAACAGGGTCGGCAAACAAGATCCGCTCGAGACACGTCCACCATTCTGCAGTCAGCAATCCGCCGTATCAACAGCGGGAAGCAGCAACAAATAAGCCGTACTTTACACAAGCAGCGACCGGCTTGCAAATCAAATCCCAATCCCAATCCCTATCCCTATCCTCGCCGTCCAGTTCTCTGAACTCCGCAGCGGACTTTACCTTGTCGCGGCTAGCTCTTGGGACCAGAAAGAAAAAAGGCTGCTAGCGCGCTGCTACTACCAGCTACATACCACAACTTGGCTACGTACCGGACGTACTTTTGCTACACGACGTTCGCCAGTTGACCACACACGCTCTCCAAATTGAGCACAAAACGGAACCAGGATCCTTCTTGAGGCCGTCTCATTTGCATAACTACTGGGCCCGCCCGCGCACTCGGACATAAAGACGTCGCCGACCGTTAATGCCACCCGCAGCAGACCAGGCCAGCGAACCCACACCCACGCCCACGCCTACTACACCACCACCTACCTATTCGTAAGGTCCAGCTGCAGTTCCAGCTCCTCCAGCAGCAGACTCTCCCCGACAGAACTCCCCTAGTCTGCCCTGTCTGCCCTCCACTGTACCCGTCGTACCGCCGTACTTGCATCGTAAAAGGTACGGGGCAAAGTACCGCACCAAAGCAACCAGCATCAGCACCAAGCCCCCGCAACGCACACACCCACCCCCCCTGCCTGTCCTCTCTCTCCTCTCTCTCCTCTCTCTCCTCTCTCTCCTCTCTCTCCTCAACCTCCACTGCTTGCTTGCTCTGCCCTCCTTAGCATTGCGAGCGACCGAACTCTATCAACCCCAAAACCTTCCGAGGCCTTTTCCCTGCGCATCACATAATCTCGCGCGCGCACATTAGACGCACCCCGTCTACTCCCCGTCGTCTCCCCGTTGTTGCTCGACATTAATCATTTGTCTACGCCCTCCATCCCAGTACCTTGCCGTGCTTACTGTCCCGCCCTCTTGACCCTAGCGCCGCGGACTCTTGGCTGTGTCATCCCGACTCTTTTACCTTTTTGGTTTATTCTTCCTTTGACTGGGTCGACTTCGTTCTCGCTATCCTATATAGTTCACTTACACGCCTCTCACCTCCCTCACCCACAGACTTACACGCACTTTGCCCCTCGGTCTACATCAACAACATCTTCCTCTTCCACACATTGCCACACCTTATCCTTCCTACTACTACAACAACTACAACAACAACAACAACAACAACTACTACTACTACTACTACTACTACTACTACATACTACTACTACTACTACTACATACTACTCCATTAACTAGTAATCATTCACCACCACAATGGGAAGCGGCCTACCCACACCTCCCTTGGAGGACCAAAAACCCAGAAAGAGCTCCTCCAGCTCCAAGTCTATCAAGCCCAACCGCCATACTGCCAAGCGCGCCAGCCCTCACAACGCGACACAACATCACGATCATAGCTCTCAAGCTATGTCTGCCGATGGACGTCACAAGAGGGTATGGAAGGCTTGCGAAAGGTGTCGTATGAAGAAGACCAAGGTAAGCAGCACTACCACACCCGGCCTCATGGTCACTCCCATCCTGACTTGGACTCCACTTAGTGCGACGGCGAATTCCCCTGCAAAAGGTGTAAGGACGATGGTCTCGTTTGCACCGCCGGCGTTCGCAAGAAGACGGAATACAAGCAGCTACCCAGAGGCTACGCCGAAGTTCTCGAGCACACCCAATTCGCCCTCATTGCCACCGTCCATAAGTTGTACTCCATGGTTAGGAACCAACAACAATGGGACCTTGGCGAACCCGAGCTCAACGATAGAGGACAGCCTGTCATCCACAACATTGCCCAGAAGCTTGGATGCATCCGCCCGAACAGCGATATCGACTTGCCAGTTCACTCGGTGTTCCCTGAGGACGAGGCGGGCTTGGCCGAGTTGGCGCGCCAACTGGAGGAACAGCAAAAGGAACGCGATGTTGAGAAGGCCATGAAGGTCGAGGTCGATTCTAACTCAGGTTGCGAGCGTTCAGACCGCGCAAGCTCTTCCGACATTGATCACTCGGAATTCGAGGCCGACTACCGCAAAGCTGTCTTTGGCGGCCACAACAACCCCATGACCATGTCTCCTCAAAGCTTCTCTACCGGATACACTGAGTTCGACGTAGACTCAGTTGCCTCGCCCATCGATCCCACCGCCGCCATGTTTCAGCAAAATCAGTCCCCGCCCATGAACGCTTACCAACAATGGAATATGCCCAGACAATCAGCAGCCTCTTCAATGGATCTCGCTCAGCAATTCCTCCAACATCCCGGTGCTCTCACCAACATGGACATGCTTAACCAAGGCCTGATCGAGTCAGAATTCGGCACCATCAAGCCCCACGTTCTTAACTGTCCGAATCCGGAAGTCATGATGGGAATGGGCGACCCGATGATCTACGGGGGCTATGACGGCGAGCCAATGCGACTGTAACCCCATCATTCCAGCCACTAAGCATTTCGAGTACGGATTATGAGTTATAGAGTTGGGGCTTTCGGTCGGGCCACGGCCATCAGGCGCACAGAAGACATTGGGGTCATGGGATTTTGCGAATTTATGGGATTTTCAATGATACACCGCGAAGGCGTTGCTTTTTCTGGGAAAGGACCCTCCCCACATCTCGCGAGAGAGAGAAAAAGGCGTTTGACGGTTTTTTTTTTTTTTTTTTTTTTTTTGTGGTTTGATTTTATGTTTTGTTTGGTCAAACTCGGATGAGGTTAATCGCCACCGTTCAAGGTATTTGGGGGGCAATACTTGTAGTGAGCGGGAAACGGCCTTTAGGAAGAAGGATTTATTAGTATTGAGGCGAACGATTTTTCACGTTGCAACGACACCAAAAATCGAAACTATTGTATCAACTTTTTTTTTCTAAACTCGTGTCTACTCTATTTCTTTTGCTCGTGTGATTTCCTTTGGGATGCGCTTTAGAGAAAAGGTTTATCTTACCGACCACACCCCTCCTTTCAGAGAGTTGGGACGAGGACAAGCTTGCATAAAGCTGAACCTCAAGTCTCTGCTGCTTAACTTTCTCGAGCTCGTTGCCGTCATGGCTACGGTGCCAGACAACGTAAGTGAACCGCGGCCTTTCCCCGTTTCCCCTCAAACTAACCAGTCGAAGGCTGCGGCGAAAATT